>WEIV01014391.1:121509-211435 GCA_013390005.1 Calyptomena viridis | reverse complement strand
GGGGGGGCTGGAGCCAGGGGGGACCGCGACCTCCCGGCGCCCACCCGTAGGCAGCGTCCCCACAGCCCCCGGCCGCTCCCCCTCGCCTGCCCCGCCGCTGCGGTGAAGCCAGGAAACGCGTCCAGGAAAAAGGAAATCCGATTTCCGACCCAGCCAGGGAAGCTTTTAAATAGGAATAGAAAATCCCGTGGGCTGGGGTAGGGAGGAAAGAGGGAGCAAGGGAGAGAACAGCTGGGAAGGGGAAGAGGGAGAGGAGGCGAGTGGGTGACAGGATGGGTGGCAGGAACAGTGGGTGGAAGGAAGGATGACTCTTAGTGTTTGGGGAGCAGACTGGTATGGAAAGGAGAGAAAGACGGAGGGATGGATGGAAGGAGGGAAATGGGTGGATGCATGGAAGGACAGTAGAGAGCAGAGGAGTGGATAGATGGAGGGAAGAAAGGACGAGATGTGGATGGATGGATGGATGGATGGATGGATGGATGGATGGATGGATGGATGGTCGGTCGTTACCCAAGGTAATGGATAAGACGATAGAAAAACAGGCTGATGGAAGGGACAGAAGGTAGCTGGAGGAGTTGGCTGGTAGTGGGGATGAAAAGGGGAATGGAGGGACAAGTGGGTGGGTTGGAAGGATGGATGGAAGCATAGGGGAAGGGTGGGTTGGTGGGTGGGTGGAAGGATGGGTTGGAAGGAGAAAAGGGTGGATGGAGAGATGGAAGGACAGGGGGACGGTGGGTGGATGAAGGATGGGAGGATGACTGTGCGGGCATGGAAGGCTTTGAGGACAGATGGAAGAAAGGAGGAAGGGATGGTTGTGATGCTGGAAGGCAGGAAGAGAGAATGGACAGAGAGTGAGAGGGGAAAAACAGGGTGGGCGCTGGAAGGATACGGGGCAGAGGAAGGAGCCGGGACCTCAGCGGGACAGGGCGGGCAGGGGCTGGGTGCTGTGCGGTGCACGGCGCTGCGGTGGGGCAGCGGCCGAGGGATCCGCCCGTACCTGGCAGGTACATGTTGAGCAGCAGTGGCACCGCTCCGGTGCCGTGTCTCATGGCAGCTGTGGGGGCGGCCCGCAGGCTGCATGTTTTAATATTCCTGCCCCTATTATTATTATTATTATTCCACTTTATCAGGGAGTAGCTGATGGCGAATAAATGGCAGCGGGACGGGCAGGGGACGGGCAGGGGCCGGGGGAGGCGGAGGGGGGAGAGTTTCCAGGCAACTCGCAGGGGCTCGGGGCCCCGGCTCCAGCAATTTCCTCCACTGTAATTAAAGCAGGCGCTGCCCCCCCTTCCCCCCCCCCCGCTATCGGGCCCACATCAGACTTTAATCACGGCCGCGGGTTTCTATGGAGAGAGGCTCGGGCCGCTTCCTGCCTCTTCCGCCTCCTTAACTCTTCGCAAACACGGCGCTGCCATCCCAGCTAGGAGCGGGCTCGGACACTGCCTGGAGACCGCCCGGGCCCGGCTTCTCACCAGCATCCCGCTTCCTGATCCGCCGACTGGACAGCATCCCCTCGGCCCTCTGCATCTCACTGCATGGCATCGGCATCGGTATCATCCCGCCAGCCCTCCAAGCCACCTGTGCTGCTAGCCATGGGGGTCTGTGCCTGCCCCTTCCTCAGCTCCAGCAGCAGCAGCACAGTCCTGGGGTCTCCTTGCAGTTCTCCAAGCCCTGGGGTGGGCCAGCTGGGTCCCCATCAGGTCCCTCCAGCTCTGGGACACTGGTAATGGGATTCTTTTGCAGTTCCCAGAGCTTCAGGGTGGGCACGTGCATTGCGAGGAGTTGGTGGCACCAGGTTGTACCACAGCTATCCCACCTCCCTGGCTCCTCTGTGCCTTTCTGGACAGTCCCTGTCTCAGGGACAGTTAAACCTGTGACCATCTCACAGTGTCCAGCCCTGTCCCAATCTGTTGCACACCTTTATTATGATCTGTAGAAGCTGGGTGACCTCCATCAACCACCCAAACCAGCACACCCCTATCTTCATCTCCTTGTCCTGGGCAGCCTTGGATATGTTCTGAAGATAGGAAGACAATTTGTGGAGAAACATGTAACCAGGAAAGCTGATCCCAGCTACCAGAATACACATCTGGCCAGGTTTTTCCCCATCATCCAAGGCTCCAGCTGCTATATGCAGCTGTGGGATGCTGTCAGAGGCTCTGTTCCCCTGGTCAAGAGTAGGCCCTCCATCAAGATCCCACCGCTTGAGGCAGGCACACAAAGTGCCAGCAGCTTGTGCCAGCTCTGCTCCAGGAGTCCAACACTGCACAGCCAAACCCACAACCTTTCCTGTGGTGTTTCATTGATGTCTAGGAAAAGGATAAGCTCTTATGCTGGATGTAGCTGAATATCTTGAAAATTATCACTGCAAGATATGAACCTGATGGAAACCAGGATACGGCCATGCCAGACCCACAATTATTATTTACATTGCAACCAAAATGTGTCCTGCATAAGGAGGTGCAGCCCTAGTTGAGCAATGCTCAGTCAGATGACCACAGCCCAAGGCTGGTGGCTTCTTTGGGGGGAGGGCATCCAAAGTGTTTAAGAAACAGTGGGTCCCACAGGTCCTGAGCAGGGCTCTAGGTGCTCCACCTCTTCTGCCCACCTCCATCAGGGACAAAGAGCAGAGACCATGGCAGGGGGAGACATAAGCAGAGATCCAAGCAATTCCCCAGCAATCCTGCTTAGATGTAAGATTCTGTTTAGATGTAGACCTTAAAAATTTTTCCTCCTCCAGCTTGTCTGCTGAGCTCCTCTGAACCCTGCAGTGGAGTGTCCCAGTTCTATGCAGCCCAGCAGCTCCGGCTGCTCCCCCCATCTCTCTCCTCCCCAGCCCCACAAGTGAAACTCTCCCAGCAGCAGCTCCGCAGCCTCCCAGACTTGCTTTCGCTGCCTGAGTCACTGGAACAAACCGCAGGCAACGGAAAACAAGCCCTGGAGACAGCGAGGTGAGGTGGAGATGGTGCCAGACCTGCTAAGCTGTTCTCTCTTGGCAGCCTGGATGACCACGATCCTTCTCCAGCAAACTTGCATGGCAGAGGGCATAGAGGGGGAGTCTGGGCTGAGGGACACCACATCGGCCCAGAGTGGGGGGACAGCAGGGGGGCAGTTGGAATCAGGCTGAGAAGCAGGGTTAGGGCTGTGGGAGCTGGAGTTGAGGGTGCTTTGGAGGGCACTGGGGATGTGGACTCCTGGGTCCCTGGGAAAGCCAGTGAATGGTGGGGCTTAAAGTGGGGTGTGAGGAGACTGGGGGCTTTGGGTGACCTGAGAGCAGAGGGGTGCAAAGGGGCAGGGAGTGTGAGGTCCCAAGGGAGCCCTGTGTCCATGTGGAGCTTTGGAGACCTGAGTGATGTGACCCCAGGTTCATGGGGGAGCTATGACATGGGGGAGCTGGGACAGACCTAGAGGATGGGGGAGGCAGGGTACATAAGAAATCCAGGAAAGAGGGACCTATGTCCATGAAGGAACAAAGTGCTGGGCATCGGGTCTGTGGGGGATCTGGGAGATGAGAGTTCGGGTCTGTGGGGCTCTTGGGGACAGAGCCTGGACACATGGACCATTTAGCTGGCTGCAGCTGCAGGTCCCCCTGGCTGCAAGCAGGCAGTCTGCCTGCCCCCCCCCCCTCCACTTCAGCACTCTCCCCCCACTCCAGGATGGAGCAATAAGGACCCCAGACTTTGCAATGACCCCCACAGCCTGCCCCTACCCCCACCCATGGCAGCCCTATGTGCAGATGCCCAGGAAAGCTTCACCTGTGAGCCGGCGTTGTGAAGTGGAGCTGAGCTGACGTGGCCCTGGGCTGGCTGCACCTGGCCAGGTGTGCCGGAATGTGTTTGTGCAGGGGGAGAGGCTGTGGGGCACTGGAGGGGTGGGGCCAGTGGGGACACAGAGGGGACAGGGGCGGGCTGGGGGACACCCTGCAGCTGAGATGCCACGTGGAGTGGGGATGCACAGGTGCTGGGGCTTATGCATGACCATGCTGGGGTGCAAGGGCAGAAGGAATGTCCAGAGCTGCCTGCGCACACTCGTGTGCAGTTCACACACACACACATGCTAACACACATGCCAGGGTTGGTGTCTCTGCACAGCCCTGGGTGCAGGGTGTGCACACATTGACCCCCAGCCCAGTCCAGCCCAGTCTCCCAGTACCCTTCCAGGACACCTCCTGCCCCAGAGCCAGGCATGCTTTTAGCAGGGTGGGCATCGGGGAACCCAGGCAAATGAGCCACTCAGCAGCGTTCGACCATCCACCTATGTCCTGGGTGTGGGGAGCACCTCAGGACCGGAGGCCTGTGCCTCAGGAGGACTTCGGGGTGCCGGAGCAGGATGGGAGAGAAGAAGGAGGAAGGAATATCCTGCATGGAGGGAGCACCTCGGGATGGGGGTCCTGCACCCGAGGAGAGTTCAGGGTGCTGGAGCTGGATGGAAGAGGAGGAGGAGGTTGGGAAAGGGTGCTGGAGGAGGAGGAGGAGGCTGGGTGGGGCTCTCTGTGTCCCGGAGCCGGATATTGGCACGGATGTGCTGGCGTGGCAAGGCTGGGGAGAACACACTCCCCTGGACTCTAGGGGTTCTGGGAGCATTGAACCAAGGCTCCTACCAGCTGCAGGACACTGCCCTGAGAACTTCCTTCCCCTGTCTCCTGCACCACCCACCACATCCCCAGTCCTTGTCTGCCAGTGGCCCTAACTCTGACACAACTGTGGCTACCCCATTCGTGTCAGTGTTCTGTCCTGTTGTCCCCCTCCCCAGATGACCTCTATGCTCTTCCTCGTTCTCCAGCCCACGGTAGGCAGGATCACTCTTCTCTCTTCCAGAGAGATGCAGAAGGAGGGGATGTAGAGAGAGGGGACTTTGTAGCACAGACTTTGTAGCAATCACCTTCCCTAGCACTGATCCAGGGAGGAGAACTGAGTGCACCACCCTCCTGGATCCCCCTTCCCAGAGCACAACTCTCCTGGATGCCCCCTCCCAGCTCCAGCCCTTTCTTTGCTCAGTAAGTTCCCTTTTTCCCACCCAGAGCATTGCAGCAGTGTAACCGTTCTGCATTCCCTCCACTCTTTGTGCATGGATCAGAGGTGAGGTGCAGAGAGCTCAGCCCAGGGTGGAGGTGGCCACAGGCCCAAAATCACCTAGGGAAGGGAAAAACACACCTTCCACCCCACAGAGGGTCTTCCCAGTGTAGCAGCCCCTTGAGAAGCAGAGTAGAGGCAGGAGCACCCTTTTTTTTTTTTGACAAATGCCTTTATTTGCTACCGGATAGATGTCTATTGCACAGCAGCCTGGAGGCTGCAGGGCATGCAGCCCTGCCCCTGTTCAGTGCTGGACACGGCGGATGGATTGGATCTGGTTGGTGTGAGCCTGGCTGCTGTATTCATTGTACTTCTTGAACTCGCCGTTCTGTCTGTCCCGCTCCAGCACGTACTGGTAGCCCCTGTATCCCGGGTACTGGTATGCCACCCACCTGAAGGCAGATCCCTGGCTCAGAGCCCCAGGCCAAATCCTGTCCTCTCCTCTCTTATTCTTCTCTCCCCTCCTCTCCCTTCCCAATCCCAATTCCATCCCAATACCATACCATCCCTCTGCTTGCCCTGGAAGGAGAGGGACAAAAAACACCCCATAGCTTGGATTTTCAAAGAAAAGGTAGCAGGAAGGCATCCCACATTTTTGGGGTCTCCCCACCCTGGGGTTATGCAGGAGGGAAGTACTTGCTGAACGTCTGCTCTCAGCCCCTGCCACCCCCTGCCCCACTGGCAGGACTCACGCTCCGGCGTTCACTTTGATGGATGCCACCTCCTTGTTACCCCAGCCCATGGCCTGCAGTGAGGGGTAGTCGTCGCTCAGCTCAAACTTGTGCCCCTGGAAATTCTCAGCCTCGTAGAGGGTGACTTTGCTGTCATTGTGGTTCTGCAGAGGGAGAGAGCTGGGGGTCAGCAGTGATGAGTTGGCTTGCTCAGGGATAGGGGATGCGGCATCAGGGCGACATGCCAAAGCACTGTGAGAAGCCTGGGACCATGCCCAGATTTGGTGCAAGGCATGGGGATGTCCTTCAGCCTGGCACCCCCTCACCAGACACCACAGGGCTGGCCAGAGGATGCTTCTCTCATGTCCCTATGGTCCCAGTGCTGCCAGTGAGGGTGAAGGTGGCTACAAGGTCTGCAACCACATAGGCTCCTGCCCTCAGCATCCTCACACTCCCCAAGGCTGCGGGAGGGTTCACGGCATGGCAGGCTTCTGAGAGAGGTCTCCTTGGCTCTGTGGGGCCTTGCTGGGTCCTGGACACCAAGGGGTTAATGGCTGGGACGCTGAGTGATGTGGCACTGTCCCCCATGCCCAGCCCCCACAGGCATCTATCTGCATCGAGGAGCAGTCCTGCCAGTAAGGAGTGATCTTATCGCATCCCCTTTATTAAAGCCCAAACATATCTGCCTAGTGATTATTAAAAGTTGAGGGGGGGACCCCCCACTCAGAGACGCAGACGTGCCGCTGCTGTGAGCACCAGTGTCTCTGCAGATGGAGTGATAGAGCTGCGCCTGCCTGCCTGGGCACAGCTCAGGTGCCTTTGGTGGGAGGGGGATGGAGCCTGCACCCCGAGTATCACTGCAGTCTGTTCACTCCATCTCTGGGTATCAGAGCTGGGGGACAAGGCCTGGGGACCCCAGTCTGGGAAGTGGCTCTCCAAAGCACAAAGCAGGAGCTGGGATGGTGTTTAAGGCTAAATTTTAGCCCTGAAAAGCATCCTAGGATCCTTGCACAGAGGTGGGAGTAGGTGGGTGCAGCTACTCCTCCACCTTACAGGCACCTCTGTGTGTATTTCACCCCTCCATCCCATGCCCCATGTAACTCATCCCCCAATCTGTCCCTCATCCCCTCCATGCTGGGCTGCCAGAAAGAGGCTCTGCCTGCCCCAAGTCCCCGGCCATGGTGTCCCCATAACTCACTGCGCATTTGATGGGCCGGAAGGAGAGGAGATGCTCAGTCCGATAGCCACTGTTCCCACTCCAGGCCTCCCACCGGGGATAGTCACCCTTCTCCAGGATAAACTGCTGCCCCTGGTACTCAGGGTATTCGAAACCTACCCAGCTGGAGGGGAGAGGAGGAAAACCCTCAGGGATGTGTGACAGCCCCCAGGATCAGCCAGGGGTTGGCTTCTCCTCATTCAGGGACAGAGATGTCCTATCAGGTTATGGAGGTTGGGGTCCTTGCTGGCAGCAAATCTCTCTTTTGAAAGCAGGACCCATCTCCCCAGAACCACACATTGCCTTGGCTCAACAGGATCTCCCTGCTTAGCAGATGAGGAAAATGAGACACCACACAAGGAGCACCAGCAGGGAGGTCGCATGATGAGGCTGTGTCAGAGCCAAGGAAGGACCCGGGTGTTCTGGCTCCCCAGCTGCTCCCAACGGTCCCCTGGGAGCAGTGGGTTTGCTGGAGTGGGATGTGCCAAGGGGCTGCGGGGCTTGCAGGGCACTTACGGGCCGGACTCCACCTTGATGGAGCGGATCTTGCGGAAGCCTCGCTCCATGATGCTGGGGCACTCCATGAGGAATTCGCAGCGCTTGCCCTGGAAGCTCTCCTCCTCCCACACCGTAATCTTGTACTGCCCCAGGGTGTCCATGGCTTCACTGCTGGTCATACGGGTCACTCGGCTGCTGGCAGAGCCCCATGCATCACCCCAGGGCAGGTGTCAACCCTCAGCCCCCAGCCACCCTGCTACCTGCCACTGAGCCTGGGGTGCCAGTGGTGCTGCCCTTACACATCCCATGCCACTGGCCCCTCACCCTCCCAGGCTGACACAGGTGGTATTTCCCATTCCTCTTCCCTTGGTGGTGGGGGATCTCTGTCTAGTGAACCCCAAGTCCCAGAGGGAACTTGCGATGCCCCATCTTTCCATACGACGTACCCAGGACTGCCTCAGTTTTTCTTCTCCCAAGCTCCCTGTGGTGGCTCCAGGACTTGACTGGGTGCAGTGGCACTGTACCCAGTGCCAGGAGGCGGCAGTGACCCCAACTCAGATTTGGGTCCGGGTGTAGCCCTTGGGCAGAGCAGCCTGGCTCTTCCATCCCTCCTGCCAGGGTCCCTCCTGCCCGCACAGGGCACCCGTGCTGTGCCACGCAGCACCCAGACACTTGCCGTTCCCCACAATGTGCGTTGGGTGGGGGGGCTTGGTGTGAGGGGTGAAGGGAGCGTGGCAGAGCCTGTGCAGTGGGGGGCTTGGGGGCTCACAGCCTGGTACTTACTTGGTCGGCAGGGCAGGGCACAGAGGCGAAGGTGGCGGTGCCGGCGCCGGCTTTTCCCCTCGCCCTTTATAGGCGGGCGCCGAAGTGCCGATGGTGCAGGCGGTCAGGGCGCTGTGTCAGCAGGCAGGGGATGGGGGAGGACGGGGTGCCCACCCACCCCAGACTCCGGCTGTCCATTCCACTTAGGCAGTGTGGCGAGAGCGGCCCCCCCGTGCCCCACGGGGCTGACAATGAAAGTGCTGGGCTGTGTTTGCGCAGGGGCTCAGGGCACAATGGGCAAAGGGCCTGACGCACCGCTTTCCTTTCTGCCCCCGGACAATGTCCCCGCTTGGCCCAGGGATTAGGGACCCAGCCTTTCCCAGGGCACCCACAGCCTTTGCCAGGGTTGAGGCTGGTGGGAAGGAGGTGCCAGGGTGAAACGGGGATTTGCCATCTGGGAGATGAGGGGCACTGATGTCTTCATACTGGAACACAGGGCTCACGTTGGGGCTGCTTCTGCCCCTCTGCCTGGGGCTCTGCCACCATGGGTCCCTCCTCCGGCCAAGCTCTGCCTTGCACATCACAAGCTGGCAAGGCAGGGATTCAGTCTGCACGGGCAGGGCTGAGTATGAGGTGGAAGAAGGTTAGGGTGAGCGAGAGGAGTGAAGGAGGTGCTGGCACAGGAACAGCTAGGTCCATACATGCCCTGCAATGCCCTGCAGGGGTTCCTGTTGGCTCTAGACTGGGCACTAATGGACCCCGGTTACATACTTCTCACTTGTAATGCCCTGGGCATGTCCCCTGGCTTGACAAAGGGCTCCCTGTGCTCCCTGCTCACCTCCCACTTGGGCAGGGGACACCATACACAGTAGAAGGGGAACAGCTTTGGGGCAGAGCTGTGTCCTTCACCTGGTCAGCAGGGCCAGCCCTGACTGGAACTGGACCATGCTATGCAGTTATCCCCAGTGCCTCCTACCAGCAACTGAGCTGGATGAGGCCAACATAGAATGGAAAGCAAGAAAAGTGTCCTGCCATGCTGTGAAATCCTGAGTCTCTTGACAGCAGTGTTTCTTGCAGCATCCCTGCACAGTCTGTGGTGAGGCAGGGCACTCCCCACCCTCAGCTGGGCAGATGCCACACTGGCCCCTAGGCAAGGGCTGGCCCAGAGCATCCCAAACCTTCCCAGGAAAACCCTTGCCCTCCAGGGGGTCTCGAGGATGAGGTCAGCATCTCAAGAGACCTTGACATTGCCAGTGATGGAGAATGAAGCATGGGCAACTGGGAGTGGTGTTAGGACGCCTGGCATCAGCAAGAATCGGGGACTGAGGGGTGAGAGCAAGAACGGGCTGGAGGCAGGACTCGTGGGTCCTGTTCTTGTCCTGTTCTTGTCCCCCCCGCCATCGACGGCGCCGCAGGCAGCTTTTCGTTCCCTCCTGCTCCGAGTTTCGGTGAGGGGCCGCGCCAATGCCTGCGGGTCCCACCAGAGGGTGCAGCCTAGCAGCGGTTGGAGCTGGCTCCAGCTCAAGTACGTTAGCGGCCCTTGGCTGGGGAAAGGCGCTGGAGAGGCGACCCTCAGCTTGCATCTCCCTGGGTGCTCGTAGCTGAGAGGGGGAGACCCTCTGGGAACTGCCTGGGGAAGCAGAAGATGGAGGGAAGGATGGGGATGCTCCTCTGAGAAGGAAGAGCATCCCAATGCAGTCCGGTGGCCTGGGGACCTCTCTCAAAATGCTGGGGGACAGATCTGGGCAGTGTTTAGGGAAGCCATCACCTTGGGGAAGGTGGGGCAAGATGCAGAGCTAGTGCACTGCAGGGTCCTCCATTCTGTTGCCGCCCCTTGCCTGGGTTGTGTGAGCAGAGGTGTGGGGCACTGGTTAGTTTGGGGTGCTGTGGATATGAGGGCAGTTGAGGCCTGTGGGGTGCAGGGCACTGTGGGGTGTATTACAGACCCCCAGGATGTGCAGCACCACGGGTTATGTGGGGTGCTGTGGGCTGTGCATAGGGAGTGTGGGGGGCACTGCATGGTGTGCTACATTATCTGTGGGGCACTGGTGGTGTGCCATGAGAAGCATGCAAGCGGCATGTCATCCCCATACAACCCTTTGAATAAAAACACTGGAGGGACTGGATAGTGGGGAAAAGGAGAAACCGAGATGCAGACTGTGCCCCTTCCTTGCTTTTCAGCACGTCCCACTTACTGGGATGTGGCTCACCCCCTGCCCGGTACATTCAGGGCAGCCTCATGGGAGCTACAGTCACATCAGGTGACAGTGGATCTGGGGGGTCACCCACAAGAAGCCCTCTCCCACTGCACCCCAGAGTGCTGATGCAGCCTGAACTCCCTAGGGCATCTCCCAGCACCTCAGGGCAGTCTCTGTCACCAGACAGCATCCCCATGGCTAGGTCACACGCCAATCCCCAGCCACACCAGCTGGGAACAGGGGCAGGGGGTGACTGGTGAGGGGGCAGGCAGTGACTGCTCAAGGGCAGCTGCTAATACTGGCTGTGGGAGCTGGTTAGAGCTTGCCCAGGGCCTCCTGCATAGGCTAATTTAATAAGGGCCCCTCATCACTCCCGGCTCAGCTTGTTCCCTGTGCTAGCAAAACAGATCGAGTTTCTCCATGCCACCAGGCACAGTGTGGCAGCTGGCAGCCCGGGGGCACAGTGGGAGCACAATGTCACCCAAGTGCTACATGCCAAGCCCAGAGCATGCCGGCCATGGTCCCCAGCTGTGGGGTTGTACCCTGTGCTTTGTGCAGGCACTGGTCCCAGGACAGCGCACAGGTTGGGGAGCTGAACAGTCTGATAAGTACCCATTAGGAAGGTAAGTGCTTCCTGAGAATCCTGATGCTGATGCCACATCTAGGGCTCGTGGCAGCACATGGTCTTTCCCACTGCGGTTATGAGTATCTGAGTTAGCTGACCAAGGCAGCACAGCTGTGTGCAGTCCTGCATCCCCACAAGGATCTCCTCCCTGCGAGCCTTTCCTTCTCCCCAGCCTTGCTGAGGGCTGGGCTGCCAGCCCCAGGGGAATGGAGGTCCATGGGCTGGGCCGACCAGGAGCAGATGGAGCTGGTGCCGGCCCCTGTTTGTCTTTCTCCCAGTTGCCTGGTGCTCTGTTTGTTCTGGGGATGGCTTCCTGCTGCCAGAGCCAAAACAGGTGGCTTTTATTTGCAGGGTCTGGCTGATTAGATCAGCAGTAGTGTGTCTTGCCCCTACACAGCCCCACTGCTCCCTTTTCCCTCCCCTTTCTCCCCCAGCCTCATTTCCCTGGGAAATCATCCTCCTTGGAAAGGATACCAAACACTCACTTTCCCTCCCCAATCATCTGTGCTTCAACACCACTTTGAACATGGACACACCAGAATTGGTTAATCCCAGCCAAAACCCCTGCTTCCACCTGCTGGGTCCCCAGAGCAGAGAGGCTTGCTGGATCTCCAGTGTCGCTTGTTGGCTCCTGAAGCTTTGCTGGCCACACAGGACACACGTGTGCAGGCATACACCTGCTGCAGAATCCTTCTTGCACAGGTGCTTCCTTACACAGGGAGCACACGACAGCTACCCCCCACATACACGTGTCCCCTGTGCACCCAGCCATTCCATCCCTGAAGCCAGAAACCCCCAGGATGGCAAGAGCCTGGCAGATGTTGCTGGGATTAGCTCCCACACAGGTGCACACGCACACCGTGGGCTGCCAGCTGTTCCATGCCTGGAGAAGTCCCAGGCACTCAGGCTCCCCCATGGCAGAGATTGGCAGGTACCCACTGCAGCTCCTGCTGCCCCTAGGGCAGGATGAGTCCAGAGGATGAATTGAAGACAAACCCACCAAGAGGATGACTGGTCTCTGGGCACTGTCACCAATGGCCAGAGAAGGGCAAGAATATGGTCGAAGGGACAGCAAGTGGAACAAAATACAAGGGGTACCCACACATTCTCACTCACTGCTGGGTCTTGCAAACAGCTGACTGACATGCTCCTCCATGCAACAACCACTCACCCCAGCCTCAGTTCACCCCATGCATCCGTGGCCCTCAGTCAGCCACCACTGCCCCCACTGGGACCAGCTCTCCAGACCTGCCCATCTGCTGCCCCCACCGGCATCCTGGCCACCCCAGGTATCCTGTCCTTGTGGGCCCATGGGTGCCCGCTCTGCCCTGTGACACCCACAGCTGTGGAGGTGCACCTGCAACAATTCACCAAGACAAAGATACTCACAAGAACACATGCTCACCCCATGCCACCCATCCACGACCTGATCCTGGCTGCCCCTGACAAGGGGGTGTGCTCAGTCCCCAACTCTGTCAGCCTTGCTCAGTCCCCAGGAACTGCCAGGGGAGCTGTGGCCTCACCTGCCTGCTCCCCACTGTTCCCATGGGGACTAATCCCACCTGAAGGTCAGGGAGGCTCCGCCAGCTGCTCACCTCCTGCCTGTGGATTACAGCCTGAGTGTGAGCAGGTGGCAACTGCTGCTTCCCCAGGCTGGCCCAGCCTTGATACGGGACTGACAACAGCATGAAACCCAGCCAGGCTGCTCTAAAAGACCCCAAGGTGGTACATCCCTTGCAGCCTGAGGTGTCCCCACTGTCACCCTACGCAGATGGAGATGCAAGGCACTGGGGCAGAGGAGCAGTACTGGGGCAGTATCTGGTCCTCTGGTCCAGATCCCTCCTTGAAATGGAGCCTGCTGGTGCCAGACACTGTTACCTCCTGCTTGTTACCACAGCAGGCTTGTTACCCTAGCCAGGCACCCCATATCTTCAGCGTCCTGGAGAAACCTCCTGGCCCCCGCAGAATGCCCAGTGCAGACCTGTCTCAGGGGAGTGATGATGGAGACAGGGGAGCACGTCCTACTCCACACCCAGCCCATCCTGGATGCAGTTGCTAGTGCATTTCTTCGGTACATTTTATCACATTTGGAGCGGTACCTTGGGGTGAGCAGAGCTTCCCAGATCCCAGCTTTACCTATAGCACCCAGGGTGTTGCCATGGGGGTGTAGAGTGCAGTGTTGGGCTGGCAGCTCCAGGCAGTCTCAGAACTGGGGGATGCCAGCTCAGCCAGTGCGTGACCAAAGTCTCACCCCACCCCGATGCTTCTCCACTACCCTGTTGGCCACAGCTGTAGTGCCAGGCACCCCAAGCCTTGGTAATGCTCAACCAGGGGGCAGATGAAAAGGTTGGCAGTGGTGTATCCCCTCCTCCAGCAGCTCTGAGGATCAGCGCAAGCGGGGGCTGAGCCAGGTGCTGCTGCAAGAACAGAACATCCTGCCTTGGGGCTCCTGCAGCCAGCAATAGCTGGTCCAGAAGCAGTGGCCCTGGCTCTCTGCTCAGCATTCATCTTCTGGGCAGGCAGCCCACGCATTTTCCAGGGCCACCAGCTGGCCCAGGAGAGAGGAGCCTGATCGCTCACCCCTTCCCTGGAGACCCCATGTGAGGACGGGGCTAGTGTATGCCAAGATGCAGGACTAGTATAAACTCCATGTTTTTCCCCCCAGCACCTTGAGTCCTTCAGCAGGGGTGAAGGAACCCGATTATTCATTTGCTCATGAGGGTTCAGAGCCATTTCTTGGGGCAATGGTAAAACATGTCCAGTCACCTCCATGGATTGTGGATGTAGGGGGGAGGATGCCAGGCTGTACCTACACTGTGCCTGATGCTCCCTATGGCCAGGGATGGGCTGGGGTGGGCAGAGCTGCCTGTAGTTTACCACAGCAGAATGAAGCTCTACCCTCCACCCTCCCTAACAGGTAGCAACAAGCTTGTCCCAGAGCCAGCTGGGCTGAAGACTGCCTCTCCTCACGGTCTTCAGTTGCGGGGGATGTGTGGGGATAATATCTGAAGTTACAGCCTGGCACAGGGAGTGCAGGACTCCTATACAGAGCCAGAACAGTCCCTGTGCTCCCTGCTCCAGGTCTGGTCTTGGCCAAGAGCACATTGAGGGGCTAGAAACAACCAGGGGGTGCTCAGCAGCACCCTGATCTCCAACATTAGCCCATCCCCAGGAATACAAGCAGCATGTCTCCTTGTGCAAATTGTCTGGGTACCCGCAGTGGTGCTGGGACAGACTGACTTTAAGTAGCGGGGAGCCTCTGCTCTGTCTGGGCACCTCCTCCAGGCACAGCAGAGCTATGGCAAATAGTTTGGGTGGGGGACAATTGAGGTCTAGGGGTGTGCACACCACTCTGGTTCTCAGCCCCTGGGGTGCCCACACAGCCCTGTGTGCAGTGGCAGCTCTGTGGGCTGATCCCCTCCAGGGCACTGGAGTGCAAAGAACAACCAGCTGCCTCTGCCACATCCTGGGGCAGAGCAGTGCTTGCCCCGGGATGGCACACCCCATCCGGGCTGGGTGTGCAAACGCACATGACGCAGCACCACATGGATAGCCCACAATGGTGCACACCTCTGCTCACACCCACACCTTCACCCAATGCACACACAACAGTGATACACAAGCTCTGGCACGGCACACACACGTGTGTGTGCATAGCAACACACACACATTAAACACATACACATGCATGCACAACACACCTGTGTGCAACTACATCTATGTGCAAATGCAAACCTAGGCACTCAAGTCTTCCCAGTGCTCTTTCTGCACCCTGCCCAAATCATGGTGTGGAACTGTGCCATGGAAATCCCCAGCCCAGGTCCCAAGGTCCCCAGAGCCATGATACTGGCCATGCAGAGCCTGGGGCTGGAGAGACAGCACTGCCCAGCACAGCACGCCACTGTGCCTCATCCTTGCCAGCCTGTCACAGCCCTTGGCACTAACACTGGCTCTAACGTGGTATATGTGAGTGTTTAAGTCCCCCGGGCTCTGCCCAGCTTGAGAAGCAGCTCACCCTTGGGTGCTAACCCTGCCGGAGGGCCATTCCCCAGCCAATAGAGCCCCCAGGGCAATGTGGTTTCCTGGGGCCACCCCCAGCTTTGAACGCTGTCATGGTTTCCCAGTGTCACGGCACTTGCAGAGCTGGGACAGGGAGAGCAGTCTGGGAAGACAGCAGGGGGGCAATTACCAGCGCTGCTGCTTGAGACACTCATGCTGCCCTGGGCACAGTCCTGCTGCTGATGCCAGCATAAGGTCTGGCTTTCTGGCTGCAAAGCCAAAAAGAAGTGTTTTCCTGGAGTATCTGGGCTATCTGCAGGTTGCAACATGGATCTCAGTGTATACTGGGTCATGCTAAGGCATAAGGCACCCCAGTGGTGCTGGAGCCACCAAAGGAAAGTGGAGGCGGCATGGCGTCATCTCCACAGCCCTGCTCTGATAGATACCATCTCCACCAGGCTCTGCCCCCACAGGAACACACGTGCAGCAACTGAAGCACATGGGCAGCAGGGTCTGGCTTTGCTCAGAGTTATTAATCGTGTTCTGTTTGATCCCAGCCTGCAGGGTGTTGTGCATATTGGGGGATGTGTTGTGCTTTTTCAGCTTTTCAACTTTGCCAGTGTTGGTGGCAAAAGACACAGAGCTTGGTCAGCTGGCCTCAAGGGGCCCATGACCACCATGATGGCCAATCACCACACCATCCAGGGACTGCTCCCAGGCTAGGATGCACACTTAGCTCTGGAGAGACGCAGGGAGTGCAGCAATCCTGGAGATGTTTTTTGGTTTTAGTCCTTTCCTACATCACTTGTTGGAAACTTCCTGAGCATTTGCCCAGACAGGGAGCTTAGAAGGTGCCTCACTTCCCTCCCTTACAGGGGCACTGCAGGGAGGGAGCAGAGGTCTACCTGCTCTGGGGCAGGGGCTACTAAACCTTGTTCCATGCATACATCAGATGGGGGTGAGGGAAAACAGCAGGAATGGTCCTGTCTGTTGGCACACTCCTGAGCTCCTTCACCTCCAGCCTCTCCTCCATCCACACTGGGTGGATGGGCTGAGCATTCATGGCATTACCAGAGAGGCTACAGAAGGGCTCAGGATGCACCTGTAGACTCAGAGCACCCCTGAGCATAGCAGGACCGAACTGGGTCCTGTGCTACAAAAGTGCCTGTGCCTGAGGGTAGAGCAGAAGCAGCTCAGGGCTGACAGAGAAATCACAGACAGAGCCAGCCACGGAAAACAGGGAGGTGGGCGATTTTTCCACTTCCAAATAACACCCTGGGATGGGAGGAAACCAGGTCCACTGCCATCCCATTTCCTAGCTCTCCATCCCTTCCTGCAGTCTCCATGGTGCTTCCAGCAGCCTGGGGCTCTGAATGTCTGCACTGGCTGTAAGGGAATAGGGATGGAACAGGACACAGGACAGGACAGATATTCAGGTCAAGCACTTGTGCTTTAAGAGCAGGGCAGGCAGTTGGCAGGGCTGTCCTGGAAGAGACCCACCAGCTTGCCAGAGCCACTCCCCATACTCTTCCACAAGAAGGATAGGCAGAGGGATTGCCACCAGCAGGAGCTGGCACCAGGCCTGCAGGCTGAGGGTGAGCAGCAGGCAATACCTGCCTTGGGCAGTCAGACAGGTCCTGGAAGGGCTGGGAAGTGCAGCTCCTGGGAGCAAATCAGTGCAGGAAAGGATGTAATACTCCTCATCCTCTACCCTGCTCCCCACTGCCTGCTCCTGTCCTCCCTCCCCACTGCCTGCACTGTGTCAGCAGCTAAAGCTCCCTTGATGCCAGCAGACCATTGAGACCTACCTGGGTGCTTGGCAAACCCTGGCAAGCTCCACTCTGGAACAGCCCTGTGCCAGGGCTCTCTCTGCCTGCCATGGCTCCACACTGCTGCCAGAGCCAGGTTGCCCTTCCCCACCTGGGTGCTGCAGGCAGCAATCAGCCACACAGGCAGGATGCGTGTGTCTAGCATGTTACATATGCTTGTCATGCCATGGGCACATGGACATAGTTCCTGAATGCCACAGCCTGCAAAGCTGAGTGCCAGAAATGCCATATGTACCAATGCCACATGGGTCCCATATCCTGCGCATGTGCAGGTCCCGTGGTGTTTGTGCATGCTGCGTGTGGATTGCATCATCTGTGTGCACTGCCCGTCCATCGCTTCATGCATGTGCCACACACAGGTCATATGCTGCATGCATGCTGTGCTCTGCTCCCCACACAGACCGTGTGTTCATCCTGGCACACATGCTGCACACCCGCTTGCACATCCTGCAGGAGTTGCAAGCAAGAGTGTACTCCCTCCATGGGCTGCAGACACACGGATGTGCTGCAGCGGAATGCAGTTTTGCGGTGTGTGAGCACCAGCCGCACGCTTGCAGATGGGCTGGACCTGCCTAACGCGAGCCGAACGAACAAAACGTTCAGGTCAGGTCTTGCACGTGGGGCTCGACGCCAGGCAAGTGCAGAGTTGCTCCGAGTTTGAATAGTGTGGGCTGGAGGGGTGCTCTGCCATGGACTGTCGGCAGCTCCTTCTGCACCCTTCCTCCTGAGTTGGGTCCCTCCAGGATGGGAGCCGGTGTCCTTGCTGCACCCGCTGCTCCAAACAAACTCCTCCAGGGATAAAGTCCGGAAGGTGGATGCTTGACACCTGCTGCCTGGGAAAGCCAAACAGAGCAGGGGCGGGTTAAACTGGCATGGCAGAGTGGGAAAGGAGCAAAGGGAGAGAAGGAAGAAAGTAAGAAAGTAAATGGAGGAGGAGAGGGGAACGGAAAGGATTGGAAAATAAGTGAGAGAGAAGGGAAGAGTTAAGGAAAGGGGACAAACTGGTCAGTGTCCCCTGAGCCCATCCCCTTCCTTCCCGAGCATTTGGGGGGTGCAACCAGGCTCCCAGTGCTTGTTTTGGGGAAGGAAGCCCTTAGGATGTTGTCCATGTCCAGTACCCTGCTCCCAGCCAGGCAGGCAGGATCCTGGCCAAGGTGTGCTGGGCTGTAGCAGCTCACCTGGCTCCGGTGACACGCTGGCAGCTGTCAGGTGAGTGGCTTCGCCTTCCCCCGCTGGCTCACGAGCAGAAAATGAGGGTGACGCTGTCTGGATGGGGCTTTTATAGTCCTGATAAAAATAGCGCTGGCTGGCCGGTGATCGGGGGGCCGGAGAGATGTGACTGAGCAGAGACAGGCGAGAGGGCTGGGCTGGCGGCGGCGAGCCTTCTCCCCAGCACACCTGTCACAGCTCTGTGTTTGCTCAGAGCAAATATTGACCCAGGGAAGGCAGGCTGGGCAAGGGAGGCGATTAGCCCACCTAGATTAGAGGCAGAGCAGGTCTCTATGCAAACTCTCCAGGGCTGCCTTTGTTAATGGGAGCCTGATGGGCTGATAGGAGCCAGGAGCCTGAGTGCTGGGGTGGTGGGGAGGAGGAGGTAAGGGGGGAGAGGAGAAGACATTCATTAACCTGTACTGGAACAACACCAGCTGTCACTTTTCCACCCACCTGCCTGGGTCACTTTGCAGCAGGGAGTGAGGGGAGAGTGGGGAGCCAGGGGAAGCAGGTGTGGGGGTACCCTACCTGGGCAGCTCTAGGATGGTGGTGGCTTGCTTGCAGTGTTTTGGGCTGCTGAAAGGTGAGGGGGCAGTGAGGTTCCACGGCAGAAAAGCAAGTGACTACCCCAAGCAGCCTGACACTGAGTGGCAGTGATGACAAAGACCCTCTTGACCCTACCCCAATTCCCCCCCTCATGCTGAAAATCCCCTGGGCACACCAGGGCTATGCTCAAACTTCATTTAGATGAGCCCACAGACCTCTGAGCCGAGCAGCAAAGCAGAGCTCCACAAAACTACCTCTGCTAGCTCTCTTTGTGAGCATTCCCAGCACGGCCATGCGGGCCAGGAGCCAGCTGTCCTAATGCAGCTGCAAGAACAGGATGTGTTTTACTCCATGTGCACATGGCTCCCCGTGGGGGTCACTGCATCCCAGAGTCACAGCACTCCTGCATCCCGGCTGTGTCATTGCCCAGCAGGGTAACCGGTGCAGACATCCCCATGCTGGCTCTGGGGGCAGGAGAAGTTTAGACACACTCCTGCAGTGCTCAGCCACGCTGCTCAGCTCTGACAGTCCTCTGCTGATCTCAGCCATAGCCAGCAGGAGCTGGGCAATCTCTCTCAGTTACTCTGGCACCAGTAGCTCCCTGGATAACAGAGCATGAAGTGCAGCTGTGGTGGCAGGAAAAGCTCCTTTGTGCAAGTGCACTGGCCTGTTTGTTTGTGTAGATGGGTGTGTTTGTGGGTGGGAAAGGGGGTAGTGCTGCTTTAACCCCCACGGTGGGCACCTGCAGAAATCTTGGTACTGGCTGTGCTTTAGAAACCAACACCATCGTTCTTTCCGGAGCTGGGAGTGTGTTTGCAGGTTGCAGTAAATGGATTCCCAAATGTAAGTGGATAGTGGCAGATTCTTAGCAGCCAGTGCCATTGGTCTCTTCTTCCTCAGAGACTCAACCCTCTCAGAGTCACGATTTTGAAAAGCAGGCTCCATCCCTCCTGCTTGCTGCTGCCTCTGCAGGCTGGGGTCTCCCAGGCCTGGCACTTGGAGGGGCTGGACTAATGCCAACTTGCTGGCCCTGTTCATCCTAATCCTCTGTTTCAGTAGTTTTGGCAGTGAAGGAAATGCAGACCCACCACTGCCCTGGGCTGTGAAATGTGAAAAGAAGAAATGTGATGTTCCCCCTCCTTTTGATGCTGTACAGGCTGTGATGGTTGGCCTTGCATATTTCTCCTTTCCTGATGTGGGAAATGCACTGGACACGACTCCCACCTCTCTTGGTCGGGCCATGCACTAGCAGAGCGGAGCAGCAGCCCCTGGCATAGGCTGATTGGCTGCCCCCTCTATTTCTGGAGAAGCCAAAAAAACCCCAACACCACACGGGTTCTGCTGCAGTACCAGCAGACATCTCCAAGCCTATGTGCTATGTCAGAAATGCGCTCTCACTTCAGCCTCTCTCCTGCAAGGGCAGGGCTCTACCACTCAACAAATGACTGTCTTTGTAGGGCTGCCCTATAGAAAATGGGAGAAAAGCAGGTCCCTCGACCTTGCAGAATGTGTGCCTTGCACTGGACTGTTATCCTGGGGAATGTCTTTCACCTGCCCTAGTTATGGCGTCTCCGGGCCAGCATCTACTAGGTCGGGCTCTTCCCTGCCAGGCAGGCGGGCAGCGCCAGGACCAATGCCCTGTTTGTCCTCTCAGCAGGGGTAGCGCTGAAAAGGCAGACCCAGCCTCCCCTTGCAGCATCCAAGGGCTTGTGCTGCCTCACTCTCCCATGGAGACCAACTTGCTCACAAAAGAGCAGCACTCACATCCATCAGGAGCCAGCACAGTGCCCTGGCCTATCTGAGCACGGACTAAAATGTCTCCACTCCCAAATACCAAAGCAACACAACAGAGCCAGCGAAGCCCAGTATCTCAGAGATGGGAGGCCAGAGATTAAGGGTCTCTGCACAGCTCTGCCACAGGCTTTGGGAGGATCATCCTCATGTTTTTATCTTCAGACTTTGCCCTGCCTGCACAGGGACTGCTGGCTGGTCAGGGCAGGACTTTTCCAGGTTCCTACCTAATACTGCGGAGAAGGGGCTGATTCCAACCAGAGATTATGCACATTGGCAGCAGGGTGCCCAGGGGACTGTCCCCTAACACTGCCACCTTCCCCACATGGACACAGAGACCCGCCAAGTGGGTCTTTGCACGGGATTCAGGCTCACCAGCTGCAATGGGACAGCAAAGCCTTACGCTCTATAAGGAAAGCCCAAGAGCAGCTTTGTTCCCTTCCCTTTATCTCCCAGACAATGGCACGATTCAGCAGGTGTTAAATGTTTTAATGAGATTCAGGGTAGCTTCTGTTGCCCACCTGCCCCAAGGCCATGGCACCCCTCCCTGGGAGCCAGGAGTAACAGCCAAGAAAAAAAGGTCTGTTGTGTGTTGCATTAACTGCCTGATGACTGAGTGCCCCTGATAACTCGAACAAGGAGAGGGGAAGTCCCATTAGCTTGCCAAGCTCACACTCAGCTATCCTCATGCTGGCAGCAGCCTGGTCTGGACACCAACCCCAGTCTCGTGGGAACATCACCCACTTCACCACACAAACACCAGTGGGAAGGAGCAAGACCCATATTTACAATTTTCTCTTAGAGAGGTGTGCATTTGAAATGTAGCCACGGCAGATAGTACAAGCTCAGACTTCCTCCTGCCTGAGATCCAAATGTGGTCAGCAGACAGGGCTTCTCCCCTTTTCTGGGAGCTGAGCCGGGCTGTGGTCTGGTTCTATTACAGTCCCACAGTTTATTGCCCTTGGCAGTGGGTACCAACAAAGCCTCTTGCTAAGGGGAAAGCCCTCCCTGCCAGCTCTACACATCTCTGCCCACTCTTCACCTCACAATTGCCCCCAAGATCTAAATGAGGGAGGAGTCCCCTGGGTAAGTGCATCACTGTAGGCTCCTCACTCTGCAGAGCTCACCCCGAGCACTGCCTGGGAGTGATACTGTCTCTCTTTGCCAAAGGAACTGTTGTGTGGCTTGGTCACAAGTGTTTTCCAAAACCAGGGCCAGGATCTAGTCCTTAGCTTGAGAAGAAGAAGCAGGAATTTCCCCAACCTGGGAAAGAGGCTATCCCTGGTGTATTTATACTTTAGGATGAGGATAAAAGGAGAAAAGTGTGACAGCTGCTACTGTCTTTGCTTAGTGCATGCAAAGGGGTACTGGTTGACAGCCACCAAAGATGACACACCACCATCTCACAGCCCCTGCAAAAAGCCAAGTGAAGGAAAATTTCTCTCTCAGAGGTACAGGTAGCTCTCAGACCTCGTTTCCTGACTCACATGTTGCTTAAGGCACCATCTTAGGGCTCTGTCCTACTAGAGTGATGCTTATCAGAGAAGTGAATTTACCTCTGATAGTGCTTCAATAGGTAAGTACAGTATGAGTTCTGTTTCTTCCAAGTCCAGACTGTGTTCAGTACAGAAGAGTGGGGAGGACAGGAGCTTTAATGACAAAAAATCATTCCCTGAACTACATTTGAGGTCCATCCATTTGCTTTTGGTTGATACACCAGACTAACATACAGCATTTCCCATATTAACTCCTCCAGGCAGAGGAGGTAACAGCGAGGCAGCCCAAAGAACATCAGATCACACAGGAGGTCTGAGGATGGACGCACTGACTGACCCTGTCTCCACTGCTCCAAGCTGCCCTTGGGCTCCTGCAGGCAGCTGGATTCAACCTACTTTAGGCTGATGCTGAAGCTTCTGCCCCTGCCCGTGTTATCCATTTGGGAAGCTTGTAACATAACTACAGACCATCTGCAGTGAGCAAATCCTGGTGAGGAGCCTGGACCAAGCAGAATCACCCCAAGTGGACTGAACAGCCAGGCTCTGCTGCTGCCTTGAGCTGTGGAGGAAAGAAGTGGTTCCCCATTACCTGTTCAGCACCAGCCAAAGCCCAGAGGAAAATAGAAAGGCTGCTGTGACATGGGAGACCTGGCATCCAGAGGGCTGGGGAGGAAAGAGAGGGTCTGCACTTCTCATGAGAAGTGAAGGCCTGAGACACTCGGGCTGGGCTCAGGAGGTGGCAGTGCCTCTGCTGTATCTCTGACAAGAGGAACAGCTTGGCCCTGAGGCTTAGTAATGGTTATGCACACAGGGCTCCTGCACAGAGCAGAGCTGGGGTGAAACTGGGTGAGCTGTACCCCTGGGCAAAGCAGGTATCTGCCCTCTGCTGAGCAGGCCAAAAGCCCTCCACAGCTCCTTGTGCATAGTCTTGTCCTGGGCTGCAAGGTCTTGGCTGGCTCCTGGCACTGGGAAACAGGGCAAGAGAGTTTGGAAGGGAACATCAGCTGCATCTTCACCAGAGCTGGGTGGCTGCATGAGTCCCACGTTGCAGAGCTCGCATCAGGGCTGCAGAACAGAGGAGATGCTGCAAACTCAGCCCCACCGCCTGGCACAGCAATCCTGCAGCCTCTGCCTGAGAGCAGTAGCTGGGGCCCAGCATCAGTCTCAGTTCTACGCTGATCGCTGGGATTTCCCACAACTCACACTGCCATCTCCCGGCTGTGACTAACCTGCTCCTTCACTGCGACACCTACAGCAACCTGATAGACCCCCCTCCAGGCCAGGCCAAGGCTCAAAGTATCCCCTTCCCCAGACGACAGCCTTGCAGTTTGAAAAGGAAAGACCTTGTCCAGGGTACTCACAAACCCAGACGCACGAATTACGTGTTACACACTGCTGTCTGTGTCTGAAGGCCAAGTTGCTTTTATTGGGCTGCTGAGTGTGCTGATGATGCTGCAGCCATCTCCTCGGGCTGGCCACTGTAAGGGGAACCTGCAGCAGCCACTGCAGCAAGGAGGGGAGGAGGATTCAGTACCTGCATCCTACTCATGTTGGCAGGGACTCATCACCTTAATGCCCAGTCAGTCCTTACTCAGATACATTTCAAAGCAGATTCCACTCCTTTCCCAGCTTGTACACACCGGGAATAGTGGGAATTGTCAATGAGGTTGTCCATGTAGCACAGAGTACTTCTGCAATGATGTGACCAGTCAAAGAAAGAGATCTCATGATCTCTGCTGTGGAGTTGTCCGAGTATTCAAACTGGATCTGAGGACACAATCAGAACACACTGTCTCAGTGGCTGCAAGCATGCTGAGCTTAGGTCATGGTTTGGGATGGTCAGAGTTGCTCTGGACATCACAGGGACGGGATGAAGAATGGAGATAGCTGATGGGCTTCAAGAGCTCAAGCAGCACAGTACCCAGCAACTATACTGTGGAGGATGGGGGTGCCAGATTGGTGATTCTGGAGAAGAGATTGCAGCCGTGGAGATGACATCTCCAAGAACCCTCTCCCATCAACCCTGAATCCCATCTCCCTCCACTTCTGTCCAAGCTGGGGCAAACCCTCATGCTTTGCCCTCAGCCTCAAATCTACTTTCCCCACTAGTGGCCCTTCCCTTAACTTAACCAGATTCCACACCATCTGGACTACAAAAGCTTTGCCCCCTTTCCACTGTCAGGGGCTGTGGTGCCTGCTCCTTGACCCCTTTCCCCACAGGACCGTCCTTGTGCTGGGCTTTCCACAAGGACCAGCTGTTCACCCAAAGGGCCCTGCTGCTGTATGAGGGCCTCAGATCCACAGAAAGGCTGTACCACTACCACCTCTGCTCTGGACAAGTCAAAAAGGTGCAGAGACTTTGGGAGTGGATTTCCCCCTTTTGCACAGGCAGACTTGGCATTGATAGGCAGGGATTCAGCTAATCCACATGGTCTAGAATAGGGGCTGTGCTTCAGCCTGACGTGTTAAGGACAGGTCCTGTCCCCGCACCAGAACACAGATACACTCTGCTACCTTCGGGAAGAGCCGGGGGGTAGAGCAATGACCCTGGGCCGGGCTGTCAGCACCACCTCCCCACGGCTGGCTTCAATTAGGATGTTCTGCAGTGTGTTTTCCAGCACCAGCTCCACAAGGTTCCCAACCGCTGGCTGCCTAGAGGGACAGAAGTACAGGCAGAGGACAGCTATCAGAAAGGAGATAAGGCAGGCTGCTTGCTGTGACTCCTCCCAGGATTCATCAGGGACAGCAAGGGAGCACAGAATGTTTCCTATACACTGAAGCAAATGAACCAAAGATTTGAGCAATGGGTTGCTGATCCTCGTCCCAGAACTGTTTCCAGCTGGTGTCAGGCCCTGACCTCAGACAGAGCTGGGTGACCATGGTTTTACTGATTTCTCCCTCCAAGCTGTGGTGTAGCTGGTACTTGTGAACATACTTGTAACCTGTAGCACCGTGCAAGGCAGTAGCCACAGCAAATGCAAGGTGGTGAAATACTGCAGTGAAAATAAAAGGTAAGCACACACAGCACCCTCATGTCTAACACAGCCAGGACTGTCCAAGTGTAAAGCAGAATTCACTCACTACCAGCATCCTGGTACTGTCCAACCTCAGACACTGCAAACGTTCCCTCTCCACAAACCACACTCAGGAAAGCGTGGCTGGGTGAGTTAGCATTGACTTCCACTCAGAGAACGCAGCACACCCCAGCAGAAATGGGGCAGGGCTGAAGGAGAAATGGATTTCTGGGCAGGCAGTGTGCTGCCATGGCTCTCCTGTCTGTGCAGCTCTTGCCTTTTATGCGTGAGCTCTTCCTCACCTACTTATCATCTCTTTCTTCTTCCTCAACTGATTGTGGTGAAAAATCTCCCAAGACTCCAGAAAATCACTGGAAGAGGTTTCCTGACTCATTTCTTTCCTCTCTCCATTCTTCTCAAGGTAAAGATCTGTCGAAGCAGAGACCCTGGAAGGCATTGTGGAGCACTGTCTCCTGTAGCAGAGCTCTGCTGATTTTGCAGACTGGAACTGGGAGAAATACGGAATAGGCTCATCTTGGCTTCTTCTCACTGCATCATGGAACTGGGTGTTCTCCAAGAGGCCTCTGGTAGGAGGAAAATAAAGGGTAAGTTCCAGCAAATCAGCTATCTGTATGACCCAGAGGATCATTACAAGACAGTACAAATCAGAGGAAAACCCTGGCTGATGTCAGTGTTTAGTTTGTCCCTTCTGGCTTTCTGGGCCTAAGAGAGGCAGCAAGATGGCCTGAACTAATGAAACTACCTCTGCTTCCCCAGTGCTTGTTCTTTACATTTGTACAGCTGACAAACCAAACAGGTGTATTTCAATGCAGCCTGTTTTCAAGATCACAGTGGCAGAGTTCCCTGGTTCCTGGGAACCATGAAGAGATGGACTCAGCCTCTGGCTGGGGAGCAAGACCCTCCTGTTACACCAGGATCCCTGAGCTCATAGTCCTTTCGTGGGTGGATCCCCTGTTAGGGTGCAAGAAGAGTGCACAGATTCCTCTGGGATTAGCAGAGTGCTAGCCATACTGCATGAACTTGCTGGGGGACAGGGGCTCTAAACCAGGCGAGGGTGAAGGGACACACACCTGATGACACCTGTGAGTATGTCAGTCACCATCTGCAACTCCCGTTTTGAAGCAGCAGCCAGGGACAGCCATTTGGGCTCCATGTCCATCCTCTCTCGGTACCTACTCCAATCCACAAACTCACTTTCCAAGGGCTGGGCGCTGAAGGGGCTGGGAAAGGAAGAGTTGTTCCATCAGTGGCAGCACTACTGAACCAAACTACCTGTACCATCCTGGCACTGCAGCAACACTTCAGGCAAGCAGGGAGCAGCACAGGGAACCAGGGCAGGCATGGGAGCTGCTGTATTTGTGACAGCAGC
Source organism: Calyptomena viridis (assembly GCA_013390005.1). Classification (NCBI taxonomy): domain Eukaryota; kingdom Metazoa; phylum Chordata; class Aves; order Passeriformes; family Eurylaimidae; genus Calyptomena; species Calyptomena viridis. Next base: position 185,116 of record WEIV01014391.1, on the reverse strand, counting down.
AGGGACACTGTCATAAGAGAGGAGCACTGAGCTCTGACAGTATCTCCCTTTTGAGGGAGAGAGAGAAAAACAGGTCATGTCAGCTAATGCTGGGAAAAGCAGATTACCTCTTACCTAATTCTGTGGCACTGGAGAGGAGCAGAGCAGAGCTCCAAGTTCAGTGCATATCAGAGCACAGGCAGCCCTGGCTCGGATGAAGATGCCAATCCAAAAAACTCTATCTCTTACCAAGACAAGAAGTATTTGGGAAATTCTGAGGCGAAGCTGCTGAGAAAATCCTCAATAGCATGGGACCTGGCTGACACATCAAGGTGTAAAAGCATGGGCTTGGGGTGCTCTGGTTTGACCCACACCCGACTGGCATCTTTGCCCAACAGCAGCCTCCTCTTAGAATGTCCAGGTGGCTGACTGGGCATAAGGTGGCTTTTAACAGGTGGTAGTGTCTGTGGAGAGAAAAAAACAGCAGGTATAGAGTTGCTCCTTTGGCCACAGGTAGGCTGGTGTAGGTTTAAGCACAGGCATGAGAACTGAAAGCCCAGCAGCCAGAGCCATGAGATCCTGGCATCAAAATGATCTTAGCACCACATTACTGCTATTAGGCATGAGCAGTCATGGTGAAAATCAGGTCTGTTCCCTCCTCACTACATAGTGTTCCAACCCCAAGTGACAGTAGGGCTTCAGAGTTTCCCCACTTGGGGCTGTTGTACTCCAATCCATCACTGTGGAGCTCTGGGAAATCATCTTTGCTTTTCTGAGCACACCAGAAGTGCTGTGTGAGAAGTGGGGTACATAGATGGAATGCATGGGGAAATTGTCCCCCAAACCTGGAAGGAAACCAGGAACTGACTCCAGCCACAGTACATGGGCCAACTTGCAGTTGCATTATCAGCAGTCTGCTTGGGGGAAGTTTCTTGGGGCAATAGTCCAGAAGTCTGGACCAAAAGGACATTACCCAGACCCGGAGAAACCTTCAGGCATTGCAGGACTTCAATGATCTTTGAGATGTAGCTGTTCCACCTTTGGGAATGAAGCCAGGGGCCTTCCCTTCTCCTTACACAGACACAGCAAGTGGTTGCAGGCTCCAAATTGTCACTACGGGTTAAAACTCTAAAAGACTAAATGAAACTGTTTTTGCTTTTCCACAGCCATTCTTATGTTCATCCCAGCAAATGCTTCGACCTGCATCACTGATCACACCTAACAGCACAGGGCAGACAGTCCAAGCTAGAGCTGTCCTGAGGTGATTCCTTCACACGAGACAGTGCAGGGCATGCAAAGACATCTTGCAGGGTCCCGGGTGCACTGCTACAGCCTGACGGTGGTGGCACTACCGAGATAACAAGCTGCATCTCCTAGTTGCTTCAATCTGATCAGGCCTAGCCTCTCTTCAGCTCCCTAAACCCTTTCACATCTTGGGTTAGCTGGTTCTCCATGAGTCCTATCATTCCCACGGCATGTCCTGCTGACAGCTATTGGTGCAGCATGGCTGTGTCTTTGGACCCAGGCAGTTCTGATGAGCATTGACTGGGACCTTGTCTCATACCTTCCCATCACTGATGGAAAAGCTGTCTTCCAGCAGAGCACACAGTTGTGCGGACTTGAGGGGAAACAGACATGGACCAGGCAAATTGAGATTTTAAAGCTTTCTACACACTTAAACCAAGGCAGTTTCTTCTGCAGCTTCTCCTGAGGCACAGTGCACAGCTCTTCTAGTGGTGAGGGCAAAGTCTGCACCACATCCTGCCAGGGTCCTGCTGCTTTTTGTTGTGGCACACATTCCATTGTGTCCCCAGCATGAAACCAGTCCAGGTATGAACTGTCCTGTCTGCATGTATCTTTTCTGCTTATTTGAAACCTTTCCCCCCTTTCTCCAGTCATGGGTTCCAATTTCAGTTCCCATTCACCTCAGCTGGAAAGTTACTGCCCACAGAACACAGCCAGACAGTCTGATTCTTCTGGCTGCTCCAAACAGTCTGTCTCCCAAAGCCTTGAAGCTACAAATCCTGCTGTGCTCTCTGTCCAGACTCCCACACTGTGATATCCAGCATCTGACTCTTTTCTAAAGCAATCAGTTTGATTCTACTATGGGCAAGACAGGCCTGATTTACCTTGTATTTCCTGGTCACAGCTGAGGATTCAGGAAGATTTTCTGTCTCAGCAGAATCTGATAACCTCTATGAATAAAATAAAGTATTAAAAAAAAAAGTGTAAGAGAAGTGTAGGAAAGATATGGAGCAGAGCAAGAGTCTAGGATTTTTTTTACTTTGTTCCAGCTGAGAGTCAATGATCTCATGCTCCCATTCTTCACTTGAGCCACATTCTTACTGCTAGCTACACATTTCTCTCCAGTGTTTATTCATGGTTAAAAATCCAACCACGGGTTTCCACAGCCACTGGCTTTGTTTCTCCTAAGGTTTCTCACGCACTTCCAAATTTCAGATAGTCATTAGCAATTTCAGAGTTTGTAAGGCGATCCTTGGCTAGAAACCCAGACCTCATTTTCCACTAACCACAGATCGGTTTTGAACAGATGAGAGACTCATATCCTCTTAACAACTTACCTAGATTTTCTTAAAGAACATTTCTCATTGACACTGTCTGCTGTTTCTGAGCCGAGCTAAGCTGGCATAAACTTTTGAGAGCACTTACCACTGCAGGAGACATTGGCTTCTTCTTAGTCCCAAGGTCCTTCTCTGTGATGGTGAATTCCACAGCCTGTCGTTCCTTCTCCTTTTGCCACTCCTGCAGGTCCTTCTCATACTGAACCAGAGACTCCTGGAGGTACACCTATGAAGCAAACCATGACTGTAAATAGCAGGGCTGGAAAGAAGCTGCAAATAACACAGTCTCTGGCTCAATTCCATGCCTGTCACCAATTTCTCCCTTTTCAGGAGATCCCCGAAAGAAGCTCACTCGTTTTCCATATATTCCAGTGGCAGAAAGCGAAAAGAACAGTGCTATTATAACATTCATAAAGAGAAGAAATACTGTCTTGCCAAAGAAAACCTGGAAAATGTCCAGAGGGAGACTACTGCAAGCCTGTTCCCCCATTAATATTAAAGCAGCAAGACTTGTTTTTCAGAGATATCAAGTCTTTGACATCCAGTGAAAGCCACTCTCATTCAAACCATCACTTCTAGTAGCTGACTTCACCTCACAAAGCCATATGTTGCAGTTACACCTCATCTAGTGAGCTACATAGACAGAGAGACACTTAAAGCATCAGGAAGGATGAAGCTAAGTATCTTCAGGAATGAGAAGTGTGTAGCAAAGAGGGTTCTTTCAGCTGGAAACAGCAGGCAGCTGACCGCTGGGGTCAGCCATTTGGGAACTGCAATGACATGCCCATGTAATGGTAATACACAGGTACCTCTTAAGTCTCACCTCACACACCAGGTCTGTGCTGCAGGAGGAGGGACTCCCTGTAGGCCCCAGTGTGATGAAGCAGGGGATGCTCTCTCCAGGCTGCACAACCCCTGACTCCGGAGCAATCTGCAACACCTGGGACAGGGGGAGGAAAACCAAAATAAAACCAAAAAACCCCCCAGAGGAGCTGTTTCACTGTCCTGGGACCTTCCCATGTGGCTTCTCTTTTTGGGAAACACACCTCTCCTTCTTAGGAGGTATATGGCATGAGGAAGATGCAGCTGATATATTCAAAGAATGACCATGGACTTTGCTGGCGGACAGAGTCCTGAGGTTTGTTATATCCCAGAGTTCCAGTAATTCTATAGTTCATGTAACCTCACTGAAGTCTTCACATTTCTCTTCTGAATTCTTGTCTTTGCTCCTATCTTAATCCTTGCCTTCACTTTCTTCTGCATTTTCCTTTCATCAGGTAGTACAAGGCCAATCCAATTCCTTAGAATTGTTCGCCTTATTAAATGGAGTTGTAAGGTGCTTTCGGAGCACAATAGATATGGGCAAGAAGACTTTGCTAAAGCAAAGAGGACTCACCCTCTTGTCTTCACAGGTGCTTATCTGCCAGGCAAACACAACAGCCTTGCTCTCTGAGATATTGTTGAGAAAGACAAGTCGACTGGCTTTGGCACAGTCTGGGACATTTCCAAAGCAAATCCTGTGGTGTGACAAGGTGGCTGCCTGTAGGAAACAAGGTGAAACCAGAAGGAACAGCAGAGAAGGAAGATGGGATGTGGCCATCAAGGAAAGTCACTCACAATCATATCTAAGTTATCCAGGAATTTATAGATAATATTCACCTGTTGTCTTTACCATAACAACTTGAGGAAGTGTTAAATTTTTCTCATTTTTTCTCTGGTTACAATGACTTTACTGCAGGAGTACAGCCCTGTTGCAATGGGATTGGGCAAGCAATGAATAGGACATAACACTGGTGCTGGACAGGAGAGGATCTCAGGAGCACAGAGGACCAGTAACATTCAGCTTCTCTCTGCAGCACCTGTAATCCAGGCCTTCTCCTACTTCAGCTGACAAACATGCAAGGCATGTGCCTGTTAAAAATCCTCATCAACCTGAATGTGAGTTTTGGGAGATTGTTCCCTAATGCACCTTGGTACTAGTATGCTACTAGTTTGTCCCATTCTCCAGCCCCTGTGCAAATTCTAATTAAGTGCACTAATCATCTGAGAAAGAAACTAATGACTTGGTTTCACACAACAGAGCCTTATATAATGGCATCTTCACTGGCACCCTGAGACAGGTTTTTAACCGTCTTTCTCTTTGCTGTACCCAGGAATGTAATCGCCCTACTGGAAGCCAAAGAGTATAGGGAGCTATGGCTGTGCTTCAAGGCAGGCATGCCAATGTCATAGGGGATGAATCCCTTACTTGCCTGGAGAATGCCCCTGCTGAGGCTGTTTAACACTGATTCACTGTGTTGGGGTCTGGGGGTGAGTTTAACAACAGATTGCCCAGGCTGGCACGCCAGCTCTAGCCAGGCCAGATAAGCTCCTGCTGAGCCAGAGGCAGGACAAACAAGTGCATTCCTGAGGATGTGCCTGAATTAGTGACCATCCTGCAGTCAGCATTCAGTTTATGAATCACCTGAGTTTGGTCGTGAAATGGTGGCAGCCAAGCCCTGACTCCTGTCAGGAGTATAATGGTCTTTTTGTGAATGAATTACCAAAGAAAAAGATGTTGTAGCTGCAAACAAGAAAGGCAGCTGTGATGGGGGTAACTTCTAAGAAAAAACTCAGTACATGAACAAACCCTAAACCCTTTTTGGTTTTAATGACTATGAAAGCAGTGAGCTGGAAGGAAGGCTTTTATGAGTTAGGCTCTAGATTACCTGCTGGAAGGGAAATATCTTGTTCTGTCTCATGGCAATTGAACTCTTCTGCAATACAGGCTAGTGCTAGATGGGGCCACTTGTTCATTTCAGTCTCTCTCACACATTTCTGGACTGATCACATTGCTCATATCACATGCAGGACTTACCTGGCCAGACACAATTAGCTTGGTAGAACCTGGAAAGACTGAAGGAAACAAAGCTTTGCTGGATGTGGCAGCCTCTCCTACAGTATTTGGATTGTAGCCTACTCCCTGGAAAGTGATCAGGGCCGATTCACCACCCATGATGTGGATGGGAACATCAACCTGCCTTGGACAAGATAAGAGTTTTAAGTCTAGAGTAATTTTTGGAAGATATGTGCAATAAGCTAGCATACTTGCAAATGGATTGGTATAAAATACACCACATGCATGGATGAAGAGAAATTCAGTCTCTTTCTCTTTCAGGCCTTGGCTTTTCCTGCTAGCCCAGGAAAGCTGGTTAAGTAGTCAATTAACCAGCTGTGGTATGAGGTGGGCAGAGACTCCCTCTTGGAGCAAAAGTTGGAGTTTTAAAATTAAATTTATTTATTTTTCCATGTATCCACCATAAGGTAAAGCAATAAGTAATGCTCCACCTCTGGCCCTGCCTGCCTGCTGCAGCACAGGACAGAGGCTGTTTCCAGAAGTCTGCAGCAGTGATAAATGATAAAAGCAATGATAAAAGACGCTGACTTCACTCTCTTTGGTGGGAGTTTTTGGAGGCCAACAATGAACCACAAATCTGAACAGATACTATTGATATTTCCAGTTACTGTTTGATCATTGAAAAATATACACTGGGATGACTCTGGCTGTGGAAGAAATTTGTTCTTGGGAAGAAGAAACTTATGATGTAACAATTTATCTGCTTCATTTCCTTGTTCCCAAGACTCTTTGCTTTTGGGAGCAATGGAGCTCAGTTCAGCTGTAGCATGACATGGAGCAGCTATCAGTAAGAAACCTAAAGAATTTTAGGTCAACAGAAAGAAACTGTTTCTGGCAGTAATGAGGAGGCTCTTACCAAGTATGTTTTAGCTTCCAATGGTGAGAAGATCCACTTGATGTGGCCTGCTTTGCCAGGGGGGATTTCTCCTCTAGGAGTTAAGCAGACGAATACAGGATGTTGAAAATTCTCCTCCTGTATCCTTACGATGTTGTCCAGCTGAACCTCAAACATCACAGGCACGGAGCCACCATTGTAGAGTTTATAAATCTGAAGCGAGCCAGAAAGAGCCATCCTTATTATACCATGTACGAGTTAAAGTACTTAACACTTCCCCAGAGGACTCAGATAAGCATTAATTATTAATTAGTCAGCTTGTCTCCTAAGAATGAGGAGACCTTATAGTGTCAAGATTTATCACTGAGGCTCTGACAGGAGACTGTGTTGAAGGTAAACCACACATGTACATTGATAACCACAGTGTGTCTCCAAACGGTGCCCTGCAAATTCACATTAGGGGAAAATTAATACAAATTAGCTAAAAGGATCACTGTAAAGCAGATTACTTAAAATGCCAAAACAGTTGTATTAAAGTGATCTTAATTCAATTCAGACATATTTATTTCCCAAATAAATTAGGCAGAACAGAATTAAAGCTGCCTTTTTGCTGAGTGTTTAAGAAAGTTTAATTAATTTACTAAAAAAAAAAGAATTAGAATTTATTTCCAGAGTACTTGGAGCAGCTAGGCAAATTTTCACTCAGATCCAAAGCAAGAGAATAAGTGAACAGCCCAACATGCCCTATAAGAATTCCAACTAGAGTGAACGCCAAATCTTGTGAAACTGGAGATGGTGAGAAGTACTTTCTCTGCTACCACTCCAGCAGCTATTCGCAGACTCTGCCTAGGACTAGTCTCTGCCGTGATGCTTTCCTGTGGAGGCCAGAGAATTGTCTCAGACACTGCCTCAGACACGACTCTGTCCTACTTGGGACACAGTAGCACTAGCTCCTTCCCTACACTTGCTGCTGGGTTTGGCTCCGAGATGCTCACCTGTGTGGGGGGGCGGGAGCCTCCAACAGCAATGGGTGTGAAAAGGTGCTTAGTGGATGCGAAATGAACATACTGCTGGTCATGTTCCACTGTCACACCGATGAAGGTCAGCTACAGTGGAAAGAAATGCAGTCACTTTCTCACTTGGCCCCAACAGTAACAACTGCACAAGGACTCTTAAATACCCAGCAAACTGAAGACAACACAGTTACAGAATTACATTGGTAGTAGCGTGTCCTAAGAAAAAAATCAAGAAGACAGAGAACCTACTCCACCATTAACTTTTCTCTGAAAGGTTCTCTTCATGTTTCAGAAAGACCATATTTTTGTCTCTGCTATGTCAGGCATCAGCATCGGTGCTTGTCTGTGTAAGTGTATGGTGGAAATTCTCCATGAAAGAAAGTGTCTGGACTGTACATAGGAGAGTGTGCAGCTGTGACAGCCAAATCCTTGGAAAAGACAGGATTTTAGGTAAGTAATGGCCTCCTCTTGGAAAGGACCATCTGGATTGTCCTTACTCTAGAAGACGTCTTGCATCATGAATGTGTCTAACAGTCCAAAAGCTGCAAGAAGATCACAGTTGAATTTTACATGATCAAGTAATGACCAACAGTATTTTGTAAGCAAAGCAGCCACCAGGCACTCCAAGCAATGTGGAGAGATTTATAGAGCAACTTCATAGAAGGGATTCTGCATTCACACAGGATGCTGCATTTTAAGAAAACTGCAGTCAGGTTGAAGATAATTCATGATGCACAATTTCCTGCAGGATCACCCCAAAGCACTCTTGAGCTGTTTGTCTTGGAGTAGAGGCCATAAAGCACTCACAGTAGTGTTTGTGCATGGGCTAATGGGAGCTTAGTTGCTGCAATTCACAGCAAGTTAACCCTGAAGCATGGCTATTTTTCAATGCACATGCAAAAACCAGAGAGGATGTTTGCAATGGCAGGTGGATGTTTTACACAGACACCTGCAGGAGATACTGTATCAGCTACTTAAAAAGGAGCAGAGAATGACAATTCCTTCAAAACAACCCATTCTGATTCACCTCCATAAGCAAAGTGAGGAGAGAAGAGAGGACTAGAAATACAATGCTAACAAGGTCTCACATGGGATCTTTTCAAAGCACTATATGGACACTCAGCCTCCTGAGGGCCACAACATGCTAGATGAAATGAAAACAGGAGGAAGACAAAAGCTGACACTTTCAAAGTTCAAGGGGAAAAGGGACAGGAACCTTCGTAAGTGAAACACCCATATATATTACTTCTGTCAAAAAACTACCTTGGATTCCAACAGACCAACTGCCCAGGAAAAACTGTCATCAGTTTCCATTTGACACAGGATGTAACATTTAGAGGACTATCAGTTAAATCGAGATATATGGATAAAAAAGAAGACCTACTGCAATCAGTTCTCCTTCCAGAGTGCATAAACTTCAACCCACAGTGAAGACTTAGAGCATAAGAGGGATGCCACATTCCCCAAGGAGGAGAGCTGCCTGGAAAACAGGTGCTGCAGGTGATAACATCTCACCATACCTAATTAGCAGCTAAGAAGTGAAGTGCAAACACTTCCAGTTTATGAAATCTGTGTGCTCAGGGATTCTCCTTGAGATCCAGCCCTTCTCTCTGGAGAGTTCTGCAAACCAGCCTACCTCATCCTGCAACACCTGCAGCTGGCTAGGCTTTTCCTACTGAAACTGCTGAAGACTGCAAATTCTGCCTGGCCAAACGATCCTGGAACTCAGAGAACAAGGTCACAGCTGCACTCTTACAGGTCATGGGGCAAAGGACCTGTGAGACCATTAGGCAGTGGGAGGCCTCATTTCCCTACTGCACAGGGAATTGGGTAAGATATAAGTCCCACAGAAGTCTTCTCCTATAGCCCAAAGAACATGCCAATGGAAAATCAGTTTGCGCCCTTCAGAGCACTATAAATCCAGTCATCACAGGACACTGTACACAGGACATCCAGTTGGCCACTAAATGGGGAGGGAGTAATGGAGAGGGAGCTTCTCCTGAAAACGAAGAAGACAGGCTCTGTTGGGGAGTGAGAGGTCAAAATCTATCCACATGGGTAAAGTCATCACAGAAGTGAATTTAGATCTCCCCAAAACAGGCATTGGCTTACAGCTGGCTAACATCACTGCTCCAAAGCCAAGCAATTTGGAATTCGACAGAATAACCAAGCAATACTCCAGTCCAATGGTCTCCTCCTCTGCTTATTGTCGCTTTCTGAAATTTCCAAAGCTTAACTTCTTTGTTAAAGCTGACATTACAGCATTTGCTTTCCTTAAGGTTAGCCTATGTTCTGCACATTTCATCAGGTTCCCAGATGAGGATTTGCTCAACCCTGGCACATGAGCATGGTCAGAAGAGTCTCTGCCATGGGGGCTGCTAGCTCTGTGCACTTCATGCCATGACTGAAAGTAAAGGAGGCACATTGTGTTCAGCCCCTCAGCTGCTCTCTCTGCAGAAGGAGGACACTCTTCCACTCCTACTTTCTGATGTCAGTAGTTCAGTACTGCCATTGCATCACTGCAGGTTGCGAATACCTGCACTGCTCCACGTCTCTGGACTGGCCTCTGCAGATCCTATTGCCAGAGCTCAAATGCACCCAGGAATCTTTTCATCTCCAGGGCCTCCCTACACTTTTTTCAGCAGTGACAGGATGAGGCAGAGTGGTGGCCTCTGGTAGCCACCAAAGCCACTGGCTATGTGGCAAGAGAAGATGTATGCCCTATAGGCTTCTGGTGTTCCAAAACTTATTCCCTCACTGGTCAGCTGGTGAAATGCTCACAGCAACTCTCAGGATTGTGCCAGGCAGGCAGAGCACAGGGAGCCTGTCCAAGGGCTTTGAGGGAAGGCACAGTTAAGCCACTGTTTGAACAGCTTGGTCAAAGGGTTGGATTTTCAGCTGACAACAGTTCTGAAAGAAAAGAAAAATAAAAGAGATGTGTGAACACAATGGTCTCATAGGAAACTTCAGAGACAGACAGGAAGGCTCAGCCGGGCATGAGCAGTGCCTGGCAGAGCACAAGGTGACTTTGACTCTAACTGACAGTTGTGAGACAGGGGGAGAAAGAAATTAGTTCTAAGCCTGAGGAAATGCTCAGGAAAAACACACCATAGATCAGCTCTGGGATACTTTAGGAAGAAGAGAAGCAGGAAGAATGAGTAAGAATCTACTCTATCATTGGCAGGAGAAATAAGTGCGTGGACAAAGGCTGCAGCCAACCAGGAACCCAAGGAGTACCTTCTGGGCTTGGGGAAGCAGCTGCCTCCATACCTCCAGAACTGGAGGATGCTCTGCCACCCTGTGCGTCCCCAAACTACAGTCACTGCAGGCTGTATTTTTGGAGAAAAGCACATTCCAGGGGGCTTTGAAGAACTTAAGAGAGTTGATAAGATTGAGAGCTTCAGGAAATCTGCATATGACAGAAGTAGGATGGGCTGCAGATCTGAACTCCAGAAACACTGCACAGAAGAACTCACTGTGAGGTAGATAAAATGAGGGGAAGCATGCACAGAAATCCTCTCTGTGAGTGTGGAAAACACGCAGGGACTATAAAACCCAGGGAGGCTGCTTTGGACTTGGAGTTCCCTTGAAGGAAGAAGAAATTCTGCATTAACACCACTAATAAAATACAACGGTTAATAATAAATAGTAGTCCTCTTACTGGGAAATCAACAGATGCAACATCCAAGGCCCATTTTGTCAGTGCACTGGCCAGATCACACTGTGCTGGAACCACAAGTTTGTAAGAATGTTGGTTTTATGTCTCTGCTTGGCCCTCTGTTACTGCCTGGTTCATGCAAACTCTAGGGGAAGGCCACAGGCCCCTGTACACCATGCAGCTTCTGGGGAAAACACCTCTTAATTCAGTTCCTACCTGCTGTTGCTCTGCAAATAAAAAGGAAGTGACACCTGCTATCTTACCAGAATTTCATGGCCATAGGAAACCTTCAGCAGGACAGGGAGGCGATCAGTGCCAATGAAATCATGTCTAGCAGTGAAAGAGAGGAAAACATCAGAAACCAAACTCGTGCCCAGGGTGACAGAATCAGGGTCACACAGAACATTAGAGACAATTCACTTCCCAACTAAAGAGTCACTGTTGCATAAGGGCCCCAGGAAGGCGGGGGTGAAGGGAGGTGGGAGGGTTGCCGGGGGGAGAACAGTTGTGTTTGGGCGGGAATGAGTGATACAATGTTGATTTTAGTCACACACCTATTTATGGACCCAAGGTTCTAGGCCAACAAAATGCCAGTACTTGTCAGATATGGTCTGCTGTGAAGGGGGAGATGTTCACTTCATACCTTCTACAGGCACACAAGGGCCAATAGCTCTAGCTGATGACAAAAATAAGACTATCACTGCATAATCAAAAGCACAGCAAGTGCAGCATCTTGTTCATCTCAACTGTCAGGTCAAGGCAGACCAGTGTCCCCAGCATGTCACACTAAATGTTTTTTGCACTGCAGTGTTACAGAACATTAAAACATTTCCCTGACGAAAACAAGCTCTGTGGGATCCAGAAACTGGACATGCTCAGGAAATTTTTACTTGTGTAGTCTCTGCTGAGTAAGAGACATATAAAGGGAAAGGATCTGCCATGAAAACACAGGGGACTGATGAATGTGCTCTTCTGGCACACGGCATGAGGCTCTGAAGTACAGGTAGTTGTCATCACCTGTGCGAGAGCTGAACAGATTTCTCCTGTCCTGGAAGAAGCGTTCCTGACTTTGGGGAAACACTGAAGAGCTGGTTATCTTGAATTCTCATCTGATGCAGCTCCTGAGGACTAAACTCAATATCCTCTGCCCAGTGCTCCATGTCCATCTTCTGATCAGAAGGAAACAAGAAGGCCCTAGGGAACCAATCAACTGGTCAGCAACAAGACATACAACTTCCCCAGGCCCATGGTCAGCATATTCAGTCCAGCCAGGCTTAGCCCAGCTGGTGGACACATCACATTTCATCACACCATATCTGTAGCTCTATGCTTGCTTCCCCACTCAGACCTACCAACAGATCTCCATTGCAGCTCCACAACACAAGCTGCACCTACAAATCCCACCCTATTAATTTGCAAACATTTCATGGCCCTGTAAGCACTTCCACACGCCCAAACAGATCCCCAAAAGAAGGCTGAGCTCCAGTGAGCACGGCTTACCAGTCCACAGGTACCACACCCTTGTTCTCTAGCAGAAGCACCACAATGGTAGGCTCTGAGCCTACAGGGGCAGACCCAAAGTTGAAATCCAGCAGGAGAGAGGTGTACACTGGAGGGATCAAGCATGTGCTGGTCATAAGAGAGAAAGAAGAGATTAAATTGAAACAGGAGGAGGGGTCAGTAGGACATGACAGGAGGTGGTCATTCTACGTTGGCTCTCTTCGTTATAATTCTTGTGTGACCTTATATTCTTGGCCCTTTTGGGAGAAAGGATACAGGGCATAAGGCAGCACTTCTGATTTTCTAAAAAAAATCTTTCATATACACCTAATGAGAGTGAGTTGCATAAGAGAGTCCTGCTTAGCTGAAGTCTCTCTTCAGCTCCCCAGTACAAGGAAATCACTGGCATACTGGAGCAGGTCCAGTGGAAGGCCACCAAGGGGGCTAGGAAAAAAATTTTTATCATGGAGATGGTTAAACAGGTGCTCAGACAAACTAAATTTTCTTTGTCCTCAAAGATAGTCAGCACTGAACTGATTTATATGTCCCTGCTTTGAGCAAGGGGTTAAACCAGAGACTTCTAGAGGTCCGTTGCAATTAAATTATTGTTTCAGTGGCTCCTTTCTAGGGAGGGTAAACAGAGAAGCGGAGGTGAGCAAATACATGCAGCAGCTAGGATGGAATAACAGTGCGCTACACAGCAGTGAGCTGCTGGCCACAGCATCTGCCTGACTTGTGCAAGGGACTCAAAGATCCTCTGAGCCAATTTCCTCATCTCACCTGTGCCTTGTGGGAACTCTGTAGGTGAGCTCACCAGGAGCTGGATTTCGGTCCAGGTATTCATTCAGTGTGTCCAAGGAGAAGAGCTTCCAGAGGTGTAACTTGCTGATATTGTTGGTACTGCCTGCTGAACAGGCATCTGTGATGCACAAAGTCGGATAGACGCCTGTTGCTACAATACAGCAGAGGGGCTGCTGCTCTTCTTTTGTGCTTGCATGATCTGTAGCTTGGGAGAGAAAGAAACATCAAAAAGTAGTCATGCACCATTAAGGGGAAGCTGCCTGGGTCCTTTTGCCTGCAGCAAAGGGCAAGGAGGCCCTACCAAGACCAAAGAAAGATAGAATGCAACGTGTACATAGTCTTTACTTTGGCAGGTTCTCAAAACCTCTAAACCACTGACTTCTAATTGTACCTTGACTTCTGCATTTAGAAATCACCAAAAGACTATGAAATGTGATCCTTTCAACAGTGTATTTACATAATTTAGTTCTGCACTATGTGAAGAAAACCTCTTTTGATTTAAGCCTACAGCTTAGTCATCTTATGAAGTGCCTCTTGTTTTCACACTGAAAAATGATAAACAGTTGTTTATATCCTATCTTCTCCCTACCATTCATGTGACATTTCAACTTGGAAAGTAGAAAATGGCAAAGTTCTTGTCTAGCTAGTCTCTTCCTTTACAAACACGGTTCCCCACCTCTGAACATCTCAAAACATCCATCTCACCTGTGGGGCTGCAAATAGCATATTTGATTGACCAGCTGTAATGCAGCCGACGGGCTGGCCTTACTGTTATTCTGACAAAAGCTTTTGATCTTGCAGGGATTGTCCCTCTTGTGTATTCCAGGTCTATAGCTGTAGGAGACAAGAGATGGTATGAGCTTATGGCATCACTGGTCTCTCTTACACCACATGCGTGTTCAGACACAGATCCCTAAGCCTACCTGCTCTCAAGCCACTGCTTGTCTAATTATTAGGATAGGCTTCAGGTATTGAAGTTGGGATACCCAGGCTACAACTGTAGGCAGCTCATTGGGAATACCAGCCTGCCTTTGACCAGCAAAGAACAGGGAATTAGCTGCTCCACAGGAGGTCCTCTAGAAAGGCAGCTAAGGGTTGCACTTCAACATTTCTTCTGGGAAGTTTCTTTATTTAACTTCCTTCTCTGCTGAGCAATTGCATTTTATTTCAAGGTTCAGACTGGTCTAACTTCAATTGTTAGGCTCTGGGTTATGATTTCTTCATCAAGATAGAAGAGTCACCTCCCATGCAAAGGAGCCTTAAGGTTTGAGATAATCAATGTAAGCTAGCCAGCAAGCAGACCAACCTTCAAGTTCATTCTAGATTGATTTTGGAGAGAAGAAAAAAATGCTAAGGTCTCATCCCATGCTAATTCCTTTACAGTACCTAGTGGTTCGCTGTGGACCTCTTCAGGGTCACAGGGCCCAGTAATGACTTGTTCCACATTGAGGATGTAATTCAGAGAACAGATCCCATCATTTAGCAGTACAATGCTGCAGCTTTTCAGATCACCAACCACAACATTTCCAAGGTCTAGGTGCTGCTTTTGTGCCTGGAATACAAACCCGCCACACTAAGGTTACTGTTACACGTCGAGTGTAGCCATGACTTATCTCACCACATGCTGATCCCTCGGCACATGCAGTGCACTGCGAAGGGCTCCCTGCTTTGTGTAGGACCTGGCATGCTCCAGGAGACAGAATCATTAACATCAATAAGGTGAGAAAAGGTCTCTAAGATCCTCAAGTCTAACCATTGACCTCACACTGTCAAGTCCACTACGAAGCCATGACCTGAAGTGCCACATCTACATGTCTTTTAAATACCTTTTAAATACCTTCCTTGGGCAATCTGTTCCAATGACTGACAACCCTTTTTGTGAAGAAATTTTTCCCAATATCCAATCTAAACCTTCCCAGGTGCAGTTTGAGGCCATTTTCTCTTGCCTTTTTGCTTACTACTTGGGAGAAGAGACCAACATTCACCTGGCTACAACCTCCTTTCAGGTAGTTGGAAAGCAATAAGATGTTGGAATGGGTCCGCATGCGGCTCAATCTTTCCTCCAAATGCTTTCTCCTACTGTTATTTAGGCTGCTTGCTCAGTAGGATGTAGTATATTTAGAGCTGTGAGGGCACTAGCTGGCCAGCTGCACTTGGGTCAAGGGCTGAGAGATGTTTGCTGTCCCCTTCACGACTGCGTTAAGAGTCCCCATCTCCTTTGACTAGTTGTATACTTGCATACAATTTATATGTCTTAAAGTCACTAATCATCCATCTGTCCAAAATGATTGACGTGGGGCAATGACTTACAAAGTACTATTTTATTCACCTCTGGTTTCTTAAGAAACCTGATGGAAACTTAAGGTGGCTGCACCTATCTGCAGATAATAGGAAGAAAGCCAGGTGGATGTGTGCTGGCTATATCACTTCAAAGGGTCCACTACAGTTAAAAATCAAACTAATGGCAGAAAAAATGGAAAAGAAGAGCAGACAGAATGAGAGGAGAGAACCATGATTCCCAAGGATTGCTTGATTCAGTCTGGAACAGAGGATTTGAGAGCAAACCCAGAGGATTTGGGAAGGTTACATTTGAACTGACAGGACATTTAAAACATGTTGTTGCCATTAAGCCACTAGAATCAGTTCTGTCATCTACACCGAAAGTAGTGTCTGGGAATTTTGCTGTGAATCCTTATTGGTTGCCTCCAGTACAGACTGTGCAAAAAGGGGAAGTCCAAGACCATCCCACCCCACAGTTTCTTACCCTGATGGTGCCCACTGCCCCCTCTCCAATAATCCGTAAGGCATAATGGACACTTTTGGGAGACATGGGGTCTGGGCTTTTCCACCTCACAAACACCATAGCTCGCAGAACATACTTGGTCACCTTGTCAGGAGTAAAAGTCCATGCCTGAGCCTGCAATAACAAGAGGAGAGAGTGCTCACAGGAGCTCCAGACCAGAGACAAAGACCTCAACAGTTGCATTCAATGCACAGTCCCTTTCTCCATTACAGCTAACCTAATTCTCTACAGACAACTCTGGAGACACTCTCCCTTCATTCATCCACCATCTCCATCTGTGCCAAAGATTCATATTAGGAGTGCACATTCAGATATTCAAAGCCAGGCTTGTGGCTGTATGGTAGAGAGAAAAGTATAACTTTGGTAGAACTTGAACTTACCATGGCTTCGTAGGGCTGGAGGATCCCTGCAGTGGGGCTGACAGACAGGATCTTACTGTTGGACTGATGGATCTTCCATGTGAAAACTATGGGTAGCCTTGTGCAGTTTTTTATAGTGTACATTCGTGTAGAGGAGGTCCCTATATAAAGAGGCTTGAAATATAGATTTCCGTCACCTTCTAAGAGCAAAAGAAGGGACTCCCCACGACTCCGGAGAGAAATTTCCTATGGAATTAAGGGAAAAAGTAACGGATATTAGCTAGAAGTCTCAGCTACCTCTGGAGGAACCTTGCAAAGATGTTGTTCCTTCCAAGAAAGAAGTAAGAACAAAGTGGGTTTGAGGGAGGAGGGAAAGTGCTTTAGGTTGCACTGTCAAGTACGGCTTTGAGCATAATATAATGCATTCCAGGAGGTGGAAATGCAAGGGCATGCAAGCAGTACTGGATGTTTGGCACCACAAGCACCTTCTTTATGCAGTGCTGACCCCATATTAAATGTCGAAAATATTCTTTCATTCCTATTTCCAAAGGTGAAAATCCAAAGTAACCATTAGGAGATATAACAGGCATCACAGTGCAAGTTAATGTGAAAAGGGAAGATTACAAGGGAACAAAACTTTGATCACCATCTTCCACTTCCCTCTCCTTACCTTGGTGTATCCAGGACAAGAGTTCAGCTGCAAAGGCAGGATATGCTGCTGTGAGACTGTGTTAACTGGGTGAGTGGAGAGAAAGAAAATCTGGTGGCCTCCTGGAGTGATGAGTCCTGAACTGGGCTTGACCAAAACAGAGGGACAGGCAGTTTGGTTCACACTGAAGGTTATCAAAGAGGTGCCTATGTTGGATAACAGCATGCTGCAGTAGGTATCAGTGTCAGCAGCCACAGGAGGAAAAGCCTGGTAGAGACAAGCAAGAAGGGGTTGTTTTCACTGGGTTTAGACAACCACCTTAAAGGAAAGGCTTTCATTATATTGAATTCCTGGTTCCAAGAAGCTCTATGGCATCTTTTGAACTACTTCTTTTCAAGGAAAGACATTAAACCACCCAAGCATATATAAATTATGGTCTTTTCCCTTCCCACAGTGGCCCTCATATTTCATAGGCTCATTAGAACAGTGAAGCTACTTCCCTTTACGCAATGCTTTATGTTCATCCAGTAAGTGAGGTGCTTGCTGGTGCCCACAGTTTCTGCATGGATAGTGACCTCCTGGATCAAGAATTCCAGCAGGCTGAAGTTTGCTCCAATTCATGTGTATCAGGCTGCATGTCCAGGATTAGCCAAAGAGATTTTCTAAGAAGTTCTCAAGACTATTCTTACTTCCTAGGATCACATCTCACTTTACCTCATAAGAACAATATTTCACTGTGCTACAGAAACAGCAGGAAGAGAGGGAAACTTTCACTCTACCTTGAAACCTCTACTGTTTCATAAGTGTGGAGTATGTGTTTGCCTAAGTGCATGCAGAGAACTTGACGCTCCTGGGAGGGAACTAAACATGTTAGTGCCTATGTCCACTTAAACAGAAAGGAAGGAGATCTCAACAGCTTTTCTCTCAGAGTTAATAAGATTGCTCAGTGAAATCTGAAGTGCTGGAGGCTGGGAAGCTGATGCAGGAAAAAAGACCATCTAACTTCTGTACCAAAGCAGGAGTCCCCACAGCATCAGAAACCACCAAAGTCACATCTCAGGATGGTGCAATAGGAGAGAAAGTCAAGACTTCACAGGTAAGCACTGAGTGTCTCTGCAAATATCCAAATATCAATCAGTTACACACCTTGGGGACATCCAGGATGTACTGTGGAATGAAGTGTTCTCGTTCTGCTTCATATGTGTGTGCTCTCAGCCTCACAGTCAGGCACCATGACGGACAGATGGTGGCATCATTCTCAATGTTGGTGTAGTGTCTCATCACCTGCAGACACGCAAGGGACAGCACAGAGTGTGTGCAGGAAGGGAGTGTGGCAAGGTGTCTTTAAGTGCATGTCCCATTGCAAGCAGCTATTTGTTCACTGACATTCCTGGGGCTAAAGAATCAACTTTTTCAGGGAAGGACTGACCAGTGCACATGACAAACAAAAGGTCAGTGAGTGACTTCGAAGCAGAAGGACATATCCAAGCTATTGTATGATATTACACAAATTGCTTTAGGTAGAAGGGTTTATAAACCACTCTAGTGGTTTGAAGGACTTGCAAGTGCTAAGTTTCACCTACCAGGGTATTTCTAGGTGATAAAACTCCTGTAACTGCAGACTTGTGTGACATGAATTCCATGTCACTTGAAAGAAGAGGGTGCACTGATATATAGTGCCATCAGCAGCTTTACTTGTGGAGGGCCACACACAAAAACAATTTACTGTCTATTACCCAGGCTATGATAACCATCCTTGTATAGGCTCACATCTACACGAACAGTGCAGTAATTCACAGTAATTCCTCCTTCAGTGAAGTGTACTTTTCTTCATGGATTCCCAAGGATTGAGCAAGTGTACCTGTCCGCATGCATGAGCTGTGGCTTGCTTCTCTCATTTCCTTGTCAGGACACGAGTGAAGGAGAAATTTTAACCCACCAGTGTATCAAAGCAGTAGCCAAAGGAGTTAATGAAGATGCTAGTTTGTCAAATTCAAAATTAAGGGTTTCAACTGAATTTTAACTCCCCCAAAAGCCTTTATCCTGCAAACAGTTGCTTGCTAGGTCCTCTCTGGTCTTAGTAATTTCTACTAACCTTGTAGAAGGCAAAACCTTCCAGCTCTGCTGCATAGAGGCTATTGACCCGGGTGGGCTTGAAAAGAACGTGGAAGGCTGAAGACTTCAAGGGTGGGATGTCACAGATTTCAGGGTGCACTTGGAAGGCACTGCCATGGCTTGGAGTCCAGGCAACAGTGATATTTCCTTTGGTGTGGTTGGTCACACAGAGAAGAAGAGGTTCTGCCTTGTGAGGTGGTATGCAGCAACCAAAATCGTACTCACTGGGGCTGACACTAACATGAGTGGGAAACAAGGCCAGGTCACTGCTTACAACATCACAGAAATATTCAGTCATGGAGTTGGGTTCAAAGTATTCCTTGGGAGACTCCTCTTGAGAGACCTACAGGATCGAAACATCTCAGTGTGAGCAGGGAAAATGTGCCTGTGGGAGACACCAGGCACTACAGTCCCAATTGCCTTCATGAGCAAGAAAGCATGCAAGGTGCACTTCAGTAACAGTTGCCAGGACAGCTCAAACTTTAGGCTTCAAGGAAGCTCCTGTTTGTAAGCCAGTCTTCAGTCTAAAACTACATAAGGCAAAAGACAACCCTGTGGTTAAGCTGCTAGAAAGGAGCTTAGTGGCTGAGCTGGGGTAAAACTCAGCTGATAGTGTTGGTGTGTGCTGAGATCATGAACAGCAGAGATATTAAAGAAATCAGTCTGGCACCTGCAAGTCCTTGTACATCTGTCTTCTGTGCAACAGAAGCCCAGCATATACGGAGAACATCTGGGAGCGTCTTAGATTCCAGACAGGGCAGCTCATACCTCAGAGGGCAGCATGAGGGCTCCCTTTCCATCCATCTGCAACTTCCCATCCTTTAGCATTGCACTCAGGATATCAGGGGGGTAGAAGGTCAGTCCCCTCACCATGTTGGTTCGGTACCAGGAGAGGTGTCTTGCCTGAAGGGTGGCTGGCTTAGCTGTGTCTGAATGGCAGGTACCAAAAAAATCAACATACATGGGTTCCTGGGAAAACACCAGCAAGGATAGTAAGAAATAACCTGTCCTTCTGTGATTGCTTTGAGACTTACACCACCCCAGTACCTCACTTCCAAAACCATGCCTAGGAAAGGCTTAGCATCTGCCATGTTAGGCTGCCATTTACTTGATATTTTGATGTGACACAAGAATTTTCTTGAAACTGGAGTGAAAATTGAAGGTGCTCAGTGCACAGCTGTGAATCTAAATTTAACTCAGAGACCTAAATGGACAGGAGCCACTGAGGATGCAGCTAACCCTGCCCATAGGCATTACTGACCGTCCATCCACATCCTATTGCTGATAGGAACCTGCACCATGGGGATTCCGCTCAACACAAGCCCGGGTCCTGCACTTGGATCACAATAACCCCAGACAGCACTACAGGCTTGAGGCAGAGTGGTTGGAAAGCTGCTCATCAGAAAAGGACCTGAGGTTGGTGGTTGACAGCTGGCTGAACATGAGCCAGCATGTGGCCAGGTGGTTAAGAGGGCAAATGGTATCCTGGCTTGTATCAGAAATAGTGTGGCCAGCAGGACTAGGGAAGCGATCATCCCCCTATACTTGGCACTTGTGAGACCATGCCTTTGAACACTGTGTGCAGTTTTGGGCCCCTCACTAGAAGAAAAACATTGAGGGGCTCAAGTGGGTCCAGAGAAGGGTAATGAAGCTAGTGAAGAGTCTGGAGCACAAGTCTTATGAGGAGTGGCTGAGGGAGCTGGGGGAGTTTAACCTGGAGAAAAGGCAGTTCACTACAACTCCCTGAAAGGAGGTTGTAGCCAGGTGGGGGTTCACCTCTTCTCCCAAGAAGTGATAGGACCAAGAGGAGATGACCTCAAGTTGTGGTTGGGGAGCTTTAGATTGGATAGTGGGAGAACTTCATTCACCAAAATGGTTGTCAAGCACTGTCAGGCTGCCCAGGGAAGTAGTCAAGTCACCATCCTTGAAAGCATTTAAAAGACATGTAGATGTGGCACCTGGGGAACATGGCAAGTGGTGGACTTGACAGTGCTAGGTTAATGGTTGGACTCAATTATCTCAGAGGTCTCTCCAAACCTTAATGATTCTATGATAGATATCAATGAAAATGCAGAAGGAAGAGATTTTTCAGGGGCTACTAAGTGAGAGAGGCCAGCCCTGCTGGGTTACATTGGGAGATCCCTGTGAAGTACCACAGCAATGAAACCACGCTTTGCCTCCCATACCTGATGGTGGACAAGGCACACGACTCTGCGGTGATAGCTGATTGGGTAAGTAGGTCGAAAGGTCACCTTCAGTGTTAGTGTTGTTGTGCCCTCCAAGACTCCACAAGGGCGATCCAAGGAGAAGACACTTCCTTTGCCATCAATATCAAACTGATAATAGGCTGGGACATCTGATGTGTTGCTGATTTTCAGAGTCTGCATCAAACTTTCTCCGAGACTGATCCAGTCAAAGTCCACAGAATATTGGTTCAGGGACACCAGAGGACCTAGCACAACATGCAAGATAGATCCTGGACCTGTAATAGCTGTTTCTGTCAACATGTCACAACCACTTCTGCACTTAACTCATCTTCCCAAACCAGAATCACCTCATCAGCAAACCCACCAGCAGTCCTGGCAAACAGCTGGACATTCACTTAAAACAATCAAACATCTGTCTCAAGCAAGTATAAACCCCAAACAGTGCACCAGGGACAGCCATGATCCCAGCAGAAGGTGAGTCTGTGACTGCAGGCTATGACAGTTCCTAGTCCTTCCCCAAGCACTAGCCCTTTCCCCCTGCAGTGGTAAGAAGACAACAGGGAGACACAGGGAAGTCTTTGACTCTGGTACCTTTACATGAGCCAACCACCTTCAGAACAGTTTCTGGGAGGCATCCAGCAGATGCAATAATGAAATAGTCAGTACTGTGCTCTCCCACTATTTGAGGCTGAAACCGTATGCACAAGACCAGCTTCCCTTTGGCAGGGACAACGCCATGGGACACATCAGAGGAGAAAACACGATTATGGAGCAGAGGATCTTTTGCTCGTTCTATCCTACATGGTGCATCAACCTGCAAGTAGAAAAGAAATAAGTTAACAAAGAGGCCAACATGAGCCACGATGGCTTTGAATGCAGGACAATCGGGTAAGAACTGCGGTTTTCAGCAGAGCTGAACACCACCAAGAACACTAAGGGCAGCACAGAAATGCTGTGCAGCAAATCTCTGCCACCCTGTCCTGGTGGAGAACTGGGGGCAGTAAGCTCCCACAATACACTCAGAAGTCAGACGGCTGCAGCAAAACTCCTGGTAATCTCTGGGGTTGGAGTGCCCCTCTTGATAGGGGAAAAGAGAGCTCAATGTGTCCCCAGGGGTCGAAATGGCCTAAGTGACTGCTGTGACAATGGGAACAGGAAGGCAGATAATTTACTTCCCTCCATCCACAGTTCCACCCTGTCTAGGGATCTTTCCACAAAAAACAAAGCTGGTGCTCTGACACCTTCCTCAAGCCCCTTTAAAGAAGGTCCTGATCCTTGCCTGGTGTACATGCCAAGTACCACTGCAGGGCAAATAAAAACAGCACAACAAATAAGCGTGTCTGCCATTCTCAAGTTGCAGAGCCTGGGGAGGAGCCAACACTGCTGTCATCCATGTCAGCAGTTTCTGAGTACATCCATCATTTAAGGGGCTGGGACAAGTAACAAGGTGCTCAAATGCAACTCTCTTGACTTTCAGAACAGTTCACAGGGCTGCAGTCCACTGAAGGCAGCAGAAGACCTATCAGCTACCTGGGAAACACGTACACCAGTGTGAGACTGCCACAACTGCCACATAGGACTGATGGGCTTGTCCAGAATGGGCAAGAAAGCTTCAGGGTGCAAAGGACAATGGTGGCTGCTTGATATGGACCGAGCACAGTAGGAAGCAGGTGGGAACTGCAACACCATGCTGCAAATGGCTAAGTTGCTAGCACTGCAGCTGGAAGGCAAGGGTGAACGGCCTGGTTGGTAGGGGAAGGCTCATCATGTTTCATTCACATTCACACTTAGGTTGTTTTCATAGTGTTACGGGAGATACGCAAGACTGCATATCCCAGGGAAATGTGTCAGCATGCCAGCTTCTCACAAGAAGTCAATCTCCCTCTCCACATACCACAGACATATTGAAGATTTCTACAGACTTCTCCACAGCTGTCCCCACTGGCACTGATCCAAAGCACAGGACATCTTGAAACTTTCCAGACTGTACATATTCATACTCCTTCCCTGGCACATACACACGCAGGTAGGGATATTTGGCTGTTAAAGAGAAAAGTGTACTGGATTAGGGAAGAAAGGTGTAATCTCCATCTTTGGATATTCAACACTCAACTGGACAAGCCTCTGAAGTTGGATCTACCTTCAAATTTGGCCCTGCTTTGAATCAAATAACCTCCCTTCCAGCCTTAATTTACTTAACTCAGAATGACATTCTTTTGTTTGTCAGTGGCCATACAAGGCACTTCAGGCAAGGACTTGCTAATGAAACCATTGCTTATTGTTTAACTTGCATCCAGAAAGCTTTAGAAATTTCCCTCTGCCTCTCGGTTTAGCAAGGAGACAGACAGGAAACAGAGAATGCAGACAAAGCCAGGAGTTTGTGGAGTTTTTTTCTAGTGAACTCCTCTCATTTCTTCCTCTCTGTCAACTTAAGCAGGCCTCAGAAATGTTGTTTTGGCCAAAGCATATTGGCCAGGGCATATTGGGCCCTCTGTCTCTTCAGATAACACTTCCAAATTGGCAAAAGTACATTCAAGAATTTCACACGCCACTTTTAAACCATAAGCATCACTTGCTCATCACTAGATTGAGCCAAATGTGACACAGCTTCAGAATGCAGGCCTTCCATGTATCTCTGTGGAATGCTATTCCACAGCTACGAGTGATACATGCTTCTTTGAGTGTTAAATGCAAGAAAGACTCACCCAGGGCTTTTAGCTGGATTGTCCTCTTTTTTTTCTCTTCATCTCCAAACCTGCACGTGGCTGCCATATCATACACACCAGCCACCTTGGGTTGGAAGACCACCTTGACCACGCACTTGGCACCTGGGTTCAGCACACCACGGTCAGGAGTCATGCAGAAAGGACTTGGTGTCTCGCAGGCAAACATGGTAACAAGACCACTAGGAAATGGAGATACATTTTAAGCAGACAAATGGATCATTTGCCCCCTCTGTAATCATGCATAGGATGAGCCTTTCTCAAGAGGTTATTCAGTTAGGATGTGAAGCAACCAATGCATCTGGACAAATACATGATGCTGGAAAGAAATTTGTCTCTAGTCCTGCAAATGCTCTATTTACACTTTAATGAATCTTAGCTATTCTATCTAAGAACTTTACTAAGGGCCATAACATTTTTCAGCTTCATCATGTGCTAGCAAGCAAATCAGCTCCGGAATTAAGTATTTGCTTTTCCTGTATCTAAATTTGCTGCTACTTAATTCCAAACGAACATTTGTTCCTCTGTTAAACACTCAGGTGAGAAGATTGAGCTGTTTCCCTAACACCTCATTCAACTCTCCAGAACTCCCTTTGCTTGTCTGATTTCTGCAAAGAACATGATACACCATCAGCTTTTTCTATTTCATTGATTCCAATCTGTGTGTTACTTACCATCCAAATCCTCAAACATCCCAGACCTCTCACTCAGTACAAATTATGTCTCTAAGTGGAGAATGAGTCACATGAAATGGCTGGAATCACTTGGTTGTTGTACATCCCTCCTTCCCTGGGAACTTCACTGCATTCCTTTCTACAGTACTGCTTCAGTTATTGTCCTTCCCTCATTAAAATAAGACAATCCTTGGTAAGTGGGAACATCTTTGCTCCTAAATGACTAAAATGTTTCCAGCTGGTAGCTCATCTCTCCCTGCTCATGCTGGGCAGGCTGCCTTTGATTAACATCCTGTGAATGTGGGATGTTCTCAGTGGGACACTATGCTGGTCCATACCTAGTTCCTATGCATGAATGGTTCTCAGCGTATGTTGGAAACAGACAGATGTGAGATACCAAGATGAGCCCACAGTGACCTGTATTACCATTCTGCTGCCTTTTCTGCCAGGACCTCAGGGGAAGCAGGGTTTTGCCACCTGTTAAGGCAACCAGCAGATCTAATAACAACTGGAATGAGCTGCATTCAATAGACAGTCCAAGAAGGTGGCAAAATACCTCACAAAACAGCGTCTGCTCAGCCACATCTCACTCACCCAACATTGCGCACAGGGAATGTTGTCTCCGTGACACTGTGGACAGCACAGATAGGCAACTGGACAGCAGCTGGGAAGGACAGACGGAGGCGTGGGAGCACAGCACGCAGAGTAACAGAGAACTCACCCTCAGCTTTCATAAAGCAGATGCTGTCTTCATACTCCCTCTGCACAGAAAAGCAAGGGGAGACAGCAGTTAGATGGACTTCACCTTGCAGGTACTGCACCTCCACCCATAACCTTCACCTCTGCAAGCACTGGGGAAAAAATGTCAGCAACAGAGGCACCAGTGGAGGCCTCTGTGCAGGACAGAGAGCATATGAATCACTTGGAAAAGGCAGGCAGTGTGGAAGGTATTCAGGCATACTCCTACTCTGTCAGGGAACACATAAACATCCTCAGGGAGAGCAGTTGAAGGCCACATTTGTTTCACTTGATTTGTTTCAATGTAGATGGATTTCCTTCAGTATTTCAAGATCCCAATTCACCTGAACTGAATATGTACCACTTTTCTTTGAGCTCCATGAGCACAGAAATATTAGTCTTTGATTAAATGCTTTGTCAGCTAGAGACCCAAGCACATAACACACAACTTAAAGATGCAGCATTGACAGCACTGTGTACAAATAGCCTCGGGACATCTGCTAACCAGCTAAGATAGAAGGAATTGCAAAATATGTGTTTTCCATGCTTCCTATTTGTCACCTCTCCTCAGTATCACTTATACAGGTAAGGAGAGACCTTAGGCACTGCAGCACACACAGTCCTTGCTCTCTAAGAAAGGCAGCCTCCTGCTTTAGCGATTGATGTGCTGCAGACAAACTATTCACTGAAAATGGAACAAAGCCAGCAGCTTATTTCATAAAGGGAACACTGAACAGTCATCAAAAAATCATGATACTAAGAGAGCAAGGTACTGGGAATCTGTCCAGTAATCACGCTCTATGGGTAGGACAGAGAGCTACATCAAAGACATACAGCTGTTGACAAGAGCCAGACATCAACACTCAGAGCCAAGATAGATACCATGAACAAGCTGAAAACCAAAAAAAAGAGGCTGGGTAAAAAGAATCAAAGCTTAAAGAAACCCACTACATCCAAAAGAAGAGAGGCCCTTGACATGTCCCTTATAGAAGGCCAGTACCCCTCTAATATAGGGGTTTTGTGGTCTCCTGTAAGAAAGTAAAGAGGCAGTCCCTTAATCCATAGTTCTGCACTAAAACCATACTACTGAGGTTCCCTGGGATTAAACCAGGTGTGAACAATTCAGGCACTTTATCTTACTAATTTGACAACCAGAAGTAGAATATGAAAAACTGGGAATACTTTTTGTGAGGATCCCTCTCATAACTACTGCAAACTCTGCAGAGAAGTCAGGGATTAGGGCTCCCTCAGGTGATGAAGATGTGGGGAGAGAAGGAAGGTCACTCTGCCCACTCTTTATGCTAGAATGTTCCCCAAGGACTGACTCAAGTGAAAACGAATCAGAAGGGACAAAAGAGGCAGAGGCCCACTGACGTCCTTCCCCCCCAGAAAATAGCCTCAGCACTGGGAACACTTGTGACATTACTGTTTTTACCTTTTCACTGGGCCGGAAAACGATGGGCAGAGTTAAGGACATACCGGGGCTCAGAGTAATCGGCTGTGGAAAAACAGTGAAGAAGAATGGCGTGGGAGGACACCTAGATAACAAAATCAAAACAAGGGATTTTGTCTGAGGGCACACAGCTGTTCTTAAGTTAGATATCAGAAAAGAGAATAAACAAAATCTCTAGACCCCACAGTTTAGAAACACTTTACACACCTGACCCCAAGGGTACTTTGGTAGCAAAGTAGCAGAAAGGGGGACAGAACCCAGGTTTCTTGAAAACCCATTCCCAGTTCTAAGTACCTACCCCTTCCTTGAACTGTATTTTACATTTTCAGGCCATGCAGTATGAGCAAAACACATTGGGCAGACACATTTGAGTTTCAGAGCAGGGAGGGTCACAGGGACTGCTGGAGTGGCTCAACATCCAGTGGGACTCCCGGGAGCAATGGTTTTAGGACACACTAGTGACTGGCTGGCACACATCCACAATTAAAATCTCACTAGACTGGAAATGCCTCACAGACAGAAGTATCAGCAAAACAGAATTTAAAAAAAGGCATTTCATTTAACACGATTCTGCCAGGAACAAGGGCTGTGTTTCTGAATTAGCAGGTTTCTGTCCTGCTAACTGTAAGTGTACATGCACTGTCTCCAGCACAGCACTCAAGGGGAGAGGGGGCAGGTGAATCTGAGAAAAAGTTCCAATGTAACTGATACAGCAGGAGGGACGAAGATGCAGTGAGAGCGTGAGGAGTACAAAGGACAAACAAACTTCCCACGCACCTGTAGCTCAGCTTCTGAGTTTTCTCATGAACATTTTTCAAGGTCAGGTGCTTGATCATCTCTTTTCCCAGTTCCCAGCCATGCCAACTGACAGTTTCAGCCACCTCAATGCCCCAGAATATGTTTTTCTTCTTCTTTGCTTCTCTTGTGGACACCTTAGGGAGTAGCAGTTGGAGAAGGAGGGAGGAGAAATCACTCAAAGAGATGTTTCTCTATGCTAAAAGTTTCTGACTCTAGCAAAGGACGAGAGGAGCCACCCTGCGGCAAAACTCCAGGATTCACCAAAAGCCCTGACTCAGGAGTCCAAAGGGGACACCTCCTGGCCACAGCCCAAATAGCAGATACTAAAGGGGGTGAAGAACAAGGGAAGCAAAGGCTAAACGTTTTTCTGTTTCTCTCCTCCTCTCTTTGTCTTCCCGGCAATCCTCCCACGACACCCAAAACCCTCTGACACCCAAAACCACTCCATTCACCTTCCTGTCAGAGCCGCAGAATACTTTCCGAAAAGCATCAGACTTTTGGGACTCACCACGCACCGGAGAAAGCATATGAGAAACAAGAGGAAAAAGTCCTCACACACGCTGCCTTTTTTGCCAAGAGCTGGACCCTCCCAGAGACCCAATACCCCCCCTCTGACTCAGGTCGGCACTGAGCCTCCTTCCTCCAGGGGCTGCTGTAACGTGCCCACTTGTGTCCCCGTTTTGCCAGCTGAGTCCAGCCCTCTCACAACCACGTTGTCCCTATGACCTGGGGGTCATGACTCACAACTTAGCCCCTGTGGCAAGGCTCTCTTTGGGGCGGAATAGCACAGCCATAGAATAGCCCCGCCCGCTATCAGCCCCCAGAGTACAGTATAGCAAAGCCCTGCTTTGTAGCCTGGCTTGGATCACTAAAACCCTGTATGGATGACTGTGGCAGGACCCTACCGCAAGCGCCTGCCCAGTTCCCTGGGGCACGGCCCGCTCCTTTATCCCCCTGTCTGGCCCCGGAGCGGAGCCCGGGCCGCGGGCCACCGCCGCCCCCACGGCCAGTCCGACTCCCCCGAGCCCTACCCGGCTCCCTAAAGCATCGGGAGCTCGGGGCCCTTCGGGCTCCGCCCCGGGCCGGTCCCGGCCGCTCAGCGCCATGNGGCCACCGTTGCCATGGAGACCCGACGCGGCGGCGCCCGGAGCGACGACGGCGGCCGTCTCGGGTCAATCCGCGCCGATCGCGACGGCCGCCAGGGGGCGGCGGAAGGACGTGAAGAGCGGGGGAGATGGAGCGGGACCGGGACAGCGAGAAGGCGGGGAACGGGAGGGATCGGGGGAGAGGGAAGGGTGAAGGAAGCAGGTGAGACGTTCTCACGGGTGCGGGGCGGAGACGGGGAACAGGGGGAGATGGGGAGTTCGGGGCCATGAGAGATGTAGGAGGACGGATGGCAGACGGAGGGGTGCAGAGGTCGCAGGGGTGTCAGAGGGAGCTCGGGGTGAGGGATGTTGATGATGGATGCAGGGAAGGGAGACAGTGTAAAGCTAAGCCAGCAAAAGAGGGGGCCGTGAAGTATGTGGGTGCGCGGAATGGGGGATGAGGAGACTTTGGGATGCCAGGGCGGCAAGGGGGCATGGTGTGCAGCAAGCTGGAGAGTGCTGCCATGCGAATGGGGTAGCACCTTAACGGGGCTAGGACACTCTGAGTTCCTTGAAGCATTGGTGACACAAGTAACAAGTTGTCATCACTGACAAAAGAAGTTGTGGGACCGAGACCAGCAAACAGGCTGGGGAGCCCTGGCTGCCTGAGCTCATCAGGTATCCCAGGTATCGTTCCCATGGGGGACCACCACCACCACGGGACAGTCCTACATCTTCGAAGTGCTCTGGATGACCCTCAAGGAGGCGGGACCCTCGTTTTCCCGGTGGGGAGGGACAGATAGCCCCTCCATGGTGTGCAGGCAGCAGTATGTGGTAGAGCAGGGCTGGCCCCATCCCTGCAGCACAGGCTGCCAGGACAGAAGAAGAAAGGAGATGCAGCTTTAATGGCATTTGTGAGTGTTTACAACATGAGTCATCCAGCTAAGCAGCCATAAATCAGCACCCCAAGTCCTCCAGCATCAATCGTGTCCCCTCCTCTGTCCCCCCAGCACTGATGAGTACCTGGCTCCTGCAGAAACCACCTCATAAATAACAGCAACAAAACAAACTCTCCTGCAGCCACAGCAGGCCTAAGTGTGCCAGGCATGAGATGAACACTTCCCATCCATCACTTTAATGATTGTACTCTGGAAATTAAACCTGTCATGGCCTATCAAGGTGAACGTTTTAAGGCTGTGACACCCCTTCAGCTCTCCTCCTCCTTCCTGGCACTTTTTTTTTTAACGCTTTTCTTCTTGCCTTTTCCTCTCTGCCTCTACTATCTCTGTCCCTCCCTGTCACCCCTGCACTTGTGTGCTCAGCTCCAGCCTGTGGTGTTTTCTGTGGTACCCCAGTGGACAAGGACCAGGTTGCACATCAGGTGGCAGATGTCTTTGGCTCTGAGGCTCCTGCAGCCATGGCCAGCATCTCTGTGACCAATCCCATGTGCCTGCTGGGAGTGGGCACAGCTACCATGGGGCAATGGGTCTCTCCTGTTCTGCTGTTCCCAAAGGGCGATGGCAGGTAATCGGGTACCATCCTTTCATACTCCCCCTCCCCTTCTCCTTCCCTCCCCTTTTTTCCCTCCTTCCCCACATTATTTCCTCTCCTGCTTCATGTTACACCAACCATTGCAGGCTCCTGGCACATGGCTCCTACCCTGGCTCACATCTGCCCCCTTGGAACAAGGAACGAGAGCACCTCACTGGGCAGCACCAAGGGGCTGGCCACCTCCTGCACCCTACCGTGCCCTAGGGTGGATTGCCTGGGGACAGGAGACCTGGGCACCGAGGATGCCATGCACCCAGAGGGAAGCTGCTGAGCTGCCAGCAGCCGCTGCGGGTCACTGTCTCCCCATACAGGACCGTCGTCTGTCCATCCATCCACCGGTGTCCACGCGCCTCTCTCCCATCGTTTGCTTCCCCGGTCCATCTCTCTGTCCCCAAAGCATCACATCTGTCCCCCTGCCCAGGGTACTGCCCCCGAGCCGCTGCCAAGCTTTTCCCAGGCTGTGAGGTATGACAGCAGCTCACCAATGCTTACCTGTCCCATCCATCAAAGGTGACCCGGGATTCCACCGGAACTGTTGCCCCTCGGCAATTCCTACCCCACCGCAGGTCCCGAAGCAGACAGCCCTCCCTGCACCCCTAGGTAGGGACAGGGAGGAGAAAGGACAGCAGGATGTGGGACACGAGAGACAGCATGATCTGCCTGGAAATGGATAGTGAAGCAGGGCTGCCCTCTGCTTTCACGGCCATCTCAGCACTCCAGTGGGAGACCCAATTAAGTGTGCAAGAGGCATAGGGTCTGCCAATACCCTCCAACATCCTGTGAGGACAAGTGCAGCCTGCGCACTTACGGGGAGTCAGTGCTTAACCCTAGTGCTTCTAGGGACGTGGCAGAGGGTGTCGGTTGTCATCCTACCACCAGGGGTAGAGAGGTAACGAACCCAGAAAGGGATTGAGAGGGTTTAAGCATCGCCATGGGAAAAGGGGAGCTCACCACAGCATTGAGCCGTCACATCCTGACTTTAATTTTAGGCAATGCCACACCAATACAACCAGGCTAATTACAGCACAGAAAACAGCATCACCTTTGCTTCACAGGGTAGATTAGTTTGCTCTGCAAAGTGCAGACATCACTAGGGATGCTGCTGGTGCAGGAGAAGGCAAGGCAGGCTGGCAGGCAACCTGGGCATCCTCCTTCCCAGCCCCGCATGCCACTGAAGGGCACCTGGCACCACCACACAGGGATGCGCTGCTCCAGGCACTGTCAGCTCTGCAAGGAAGTGGCAGTGCAGTCAAAGAAAGGTCCACAGTCTTTCTCCTCCAGCTGTGCCAACAGGCTGTCAGCTCTGCACGTTCTCCCCACCTTTTTCCCCAGGGACTCTGGCAGGACAGCACTGTAGCAGGAATGAGACAAAGCCTCCCATTCCCTAAGGAAAAGCACAAGCATCCAGGTAAAAGCTTTATAAAGAAGGGATGTGGGAACTCCTTCAGATACACACAGAGGAATAATTATGAGTTAAATAGGATCCAAACACACATAAATTAGAGAAGGGCAGGAGCCCTGGAGCCCCCCTGCTTCACCCAGGCACAGTCTGTGTCTGCCAGCGAAAAGAACTCCTACACCGCAGCCCAGCCCCTCTCCCTGGCTGGCTCCATCCATCTTTCACAACACAGAGCTGATCTTCCTCTCTGTGGCATCCATCTCGTCCTCCTCCTCTTCCTCTTCCTCGCCCCCTGAGCAGGAGGAATCAGGGCCGTAGTTCAGCTCAGCAGTGCTGCAGTGCAGGAAGCCCGACTCAGGGCTGTGCCCCATGAACTCAGGGCTTTTGGCAGTCTGTCCCTGGGGCTCACCAGGCAGCAGTTTCTCACAGGTTTTGCTGAGCCCTCGTTGCTTCTCAGCCTCTGCCTGAGCCCCCTGCTCCTTGGCTTTGCGACTCCGCTTCCACTTCATGCGTCGGTTCTGGAACCAGATCTTCACCTGCCAAGGGAAAGCCCCCAGGGGAGCAAGTGGGTCCCCTGCCCCAACCCGTCCCCACTCATCCCCTCACCTTCCCTGCATGGAAGGTCCCCCCAAAGCCTCTCTGCTGTGGGGCATCCTGTGGCGCTGTGGGTCTGTGCAAAGAGACTGAGGTTGTCACAGGGAAAGGAGTACTGGGGGACTGCTGCCTTCCCTCTGTCCAGCCTCTGCTAGAAGGCCAAGGACATGCACAGGGACATTTCTATTTTGGCCCCACAAAAAGCCCCCTCCCACAGCACACTGAGGGATGGGAAGGCTCTGAAACTCAGGTTGGGGGTGCTAGGTAAAAACAGAAGCAGTATTTCTAGAATGCCCATCAAAAGCGAAGAGCCTGGAGCCCACCAGGCAGTTCTCTGCAGGAGATGCCCCAGAAGGAGCACTGATAGGAGCGCTGCAGTGTGGGGCTGATGGCATCAGCATTGCCCATGACCTTGAATTCCCTCCCAAAGACCTGTATGGTGGTACCTGTGTCTCAGTGAGCATCAGCGATGTGGCCACCTCAAAGCGCTTGGGTCTGGACAGGTACTTGTTGAGCTTGAACTGGTTCTCCAGCTCCAGCAGCTGTTGGCTGGTGAAGGCTGTGCGGGGCCGGCGGCACTTCCCCATCAAGCCAGACTGCGGGGCA
Source organism: Calyptomena viridis (assembly GCA_013390005.1). Lineage (NCBI taxonomy): Eukaryota > Metazoa > Chordata > Aves > Passeriformes > Eurylaimidae > Calyptomena > Calyptomena viridis. The sequence goes on along the minus strand of WEIV01014391.1, from coordinate 152,095 downwards.
GCTATAGAGCAGACAGTGGGTGGAGGTCAGGGAACAGCAGAGCAGGAAGGGGACATCCCCTTGGCAAACCCGTGATGAAGAGGAAGGTGAGTGTCTTCCATCATCTCCCACCCCAATAATGGCTTTATTGCCTGACTGATAGGAACCAGTAAGATACGTTATCAGGCCTCAGTGTGCAACTGGAATCAGTCCTGCGACTGAAATTAGTACTCTTTTTTTATTGCTGGGCCGCACAGGTGGCAGCTCAACTGCCAGGGGCTGTGACGGCAGAGCTGCCCCCGAGCCCCACTATCTCACCCGCAGCCCTTGAAGGCAGTGTGGCTCTGAATCAGGAGGCAGCGGGAACAAAGGGACTTTTGAGAGTCCAGCATGGGTGGCTGCTGCGCTCTGTTTGATCCCTGCTTATCTCCTCTTCGATGGCTTTATTGTCCCTCTGGGGTTCAGCTTTTACTGCTTCTCCCACCACCTTAGCGGCAATCAAACACAGGGGTTTGCAGCTCAGAGTAAAGTGCTGGAGCAGTGTGGGGGGTCACTAACGGGAAAGGTCCTTGGCACGTCCCTGCAGATGCATCTCAAGGGGCAAGATGGCCCCAGAGATGTGCCTTACTTGGCAAGGGCCACTCGGGCTCACCCACTGTGCTGGGCATGGGGTACCATTCATGTTATCTCCCCCAGATTCCAACTTTGATCCCAACCTGCCCATCTCCTGATGTGTCCACCAAGCCCTTCACAAACACAGCAGTGACGCATGAGTCAGGAATTTATGAAAGGGACATTAACTGATCACAACTAAGGTTTGATCCCAAGTACCTGGATGCTGGGTGAGTGGGTCAAACAGACAGAGCACAGGTTGGGCTGCGGCTGTGCAAATGCCATGTGGGGGCATGACAGACAACTGCTCCTGTGTCTGTAGTCCCACAGTGCCAGGAGAGACAGCTCATGGGACCCACCTTGCAGCTCCTAGCCAGTTAAATTAGTGACTGAACAGACACACACTGTGCCAATGACTCTGACATATGCAATGCATTATTTTGCATACAAAAATATTCAAGGCTAAAACCAAATGAAAGGCTCAAAGGATTTCTAGGACAAATACTAATGTCTTATGAAAGATGGCTCAGCTCTGCAGAGTTCAGCAGCTGTCTGAGCTCTGGTTGGCTGTGGATGCTCTGGCTGTACAAATATTCGATGAAGACATGGGACCAGACAGACCTGCAAAGGCTCCCTTTGGCTAAGAAAAGGAGCATCTGCATCTAGTATCTGCGGGGATGGAGCAGCCCAAGCCAACATCCTTTGCAACTCCTGGTGAAGGAAAGGCCAAAGATGTATCAGAGAGAACCAGATAGGAAATTCATTCAGTCTGTGTTGCTGAGGGGCACAACACCAAGGAGTCCCAGGCAGTGTCCAGCAGCCCAAAGACTCTTGGCTCCCAGGAAACCTCCTTTGGTGACAAAGACAGGAGTGTGGCTGGAGCCCCTATCCCTCCTCAAAGCAGGGGCTGCACTGCGCAGACTGGCCGTACTGGGTCAGGGAAGGGTCCATCTGATTAGTTCCTCTTTCTGGGCATGGTCTGTAGAGGATGTTTTGGGGAAAGAGAAGAGACAAATCTCAGCATCCAGTAATCCAGGAGTCCTGTGGGAGCTGGAGGGTCCATGGGTAAAGAAATATTGTCTTCCCAGTCTGAATTCCCCAGAGAGCCCAGGGCTCATCTCCTATGGCATTGAGTCCTGGCTCTGGGGAGCACAGAAATCCTTTAGGCCACCCTGAAAGGCTCCTCTGTGCCTCCTCTTGCAAGGTTGTATGTAGCTAAACTAAAACTACATGTAGGAAGAGTGGAGGCACAGAAGTGAACCTCTATCCCAAAAGCAGTGAAGGTCTGTCCAGCTTCAGAGGAGGCTGGAAGGCAGCTTCCTTTAGCAAAACCCCCTCAAGCGACTCACTCTTCCCTAGATAAGCTGCTGATGACTGCTTGGCCTAACAAGGAAAAAACAACATAGAGTTTGCCCAAGAGTCAAATCCAAATGGGATATAGCCCAAATGACTATCAATGCAGGGGACTGACTGCTGGAACGTGGTCTCTCTGGAGCCCAGTTCTCCTTCTCAGTGTCCAATTCAGACTCAGTGTAGTGGTGTCCATTACAAACATCATACAAACCTTGACTTCCTTGGAAACCCACCCTGCCTCCTGTCCCAGTGCTGACAAAAAAACCCTAACCCTCAAACCTCTTTGTGGTATTGTTATACAGTTAAAGCCACCACCACCAGTCTAAAGCCCAGCCTACACAGGTGTGGCTGGCTACCTAACCTATGACCTCCTCTTACAATACACCCTTCAGCAGCTATTATGATCCATCACCACTGCTCCCATTTGTGACTTGTTCAGGATTTAGCCTGCAGACAAGGGTGGGCAAATGCAAACCAACAGAGCTGACCTTCAGCCACTTCAGCAGCAGGTCATCAAGGACCTGAAAGAACATCATCTCTGGCCTCAGCTCAGCTCTTAGCTTACCTGAAGGACTCTCCTTCGTGTGGGGAGAGTATGCAGGAAGAGGGTCTTCATTTTCTCACTGGGGAAGGAGCAACAGCAGGAGGAGGAAACGGAGACTGAAATGAAGTAGGTTCCAGTTTCCCATTAAAAGAGGAGATGAATCCTTGCAGCTGTTGGTAGCTCCAGCCATTCCTCCCAGTGTGCTTTGTGGAGTTCTGTCCCTGTCACATGGACATGGACAGAATCCTCCCACGGGATGCACAAGAAGCATCCTCCCAGGGCTTACCTCCTCCAGTATCAGCTGAGCTATGAACTCATAGGGCTTGCCTCCTCCAGTATCAGCTGAGCTATGAACCTATCCCTATCACAATCAGCATCCCATAGAAAGAGTAACCCTTTGGGAAGGCTCTCCCCTTTATCCAGCTCCTACCAGAAGTCCAGCGACTGCCTCAGCACCACACCTTTGCTTGCTCAGCCATCTCCTCCAGCACTATATCCAAGACTAGAGCTTGTCTCAACATCCCTTCAGCCTGGGATGGGTGCCTGGCATTTGGCTGCAATATCAGTAAATAGATTGCTTGGCCTGTGGCCAGGAATGCCCTCTGAGTCTAAGGCCAGGAGCTATACAAGACAGCTGCCTCCTGGATAATTAGATAAAGCTTATAAAGAATTGTTGATTTATTTGACACAGTTCCGTCTGCTTGATAGCAAGGGTAATCCTAGGTTGATATTAACTCACTTGGTTTTAATTTGGTTTGTTTAGCTATAGTTCACTTAACTTTGTGGGCTGGCAGATAAAGGAGAGGAAATTAGCACCCTGACTGCTTTGGAGGTGTTTCTCCAGATGTCAGAGCTGGAAAGAAGAGAGGTGGTCTCATCAGCATCACGGCCATCACCACAGGCTCCTTTTGGCCTGCCAGCAGCTATGACCATTATCCATGGGGCAGCATGTGTAAGGGGCACTGGCTAACTCTGCTAGCCCCTTGGTTGCTCCACCATCAAACATCAATTGCTGCTTGCCAGCTGTTTCCCAGTCCGTATTTCCTGCTGACACTGGACCACTGTGCACCTGGTGAGGCTTGGAAGGTGTTGATTTTTGAAGAAGTTTGATAAAACTTATCCTCCCATTCTCCTTGCCCAGCACAGCCCATCAGCAAGATCTCCACCACCATGGGCAGGATCTGACCTGGGCTCCAGGCCACCAAGGGGGTGAGTAGGTGATACAGGAAGCAGTGTGTGAGGAAAGCCATCTAAGCATCAGGATCCTTTGCTCTGCAAGTCTACAGCTGTATGTCACCACTTCCCATTCCTACAACTCACGGCTGAGGTGGGTCTCTGCATTCGGCTCCCACTGCTGTGCTGCGTTTCCACACTGATAACCAGGGCAAATGAATCAGAGCTCCCAGAAAAACTAATAGGCACAGCACTTCAGTGACAAATGCTCCCCCTGTGCAGTTCAGGAGGTGCTCAAAGCCCCAGGACACGCACCCAGGCTGGGGATAGCAAAGCCTGGGCAGGCAGCATTCCTGATGTCTGCAACAAGGGCATGCCTGCTCCTACATCGAGGCCTTCCCACAACTGTCTCGGTCCGCATTGCAGCAGAGGCAGCCAGGCACTGAATGCAGCTCTACACAGGCAGCTAGTGAGAGAAGCATAGCACCCACTTGCCTCACAGAAGAGCACTGCCCTCAGAAATCCCAGCATGCAAGCTCAGGCCAGGTTCCTAAGGGTACCAACTGTCTCAGACTGTCTCCCTGGCATCCTACCTCCCCATACGCAGGAGAGAGCAGGGCGAATGTGTGCAACGCACATCCACAGAGCTTGTAGCTTCACTTCATGGGCTGTTCCTCTCCTTCCCCCACCCTGACTTTCCCCAGGAGACCAAACTAGACCATGCCTGCAAAACATTTCTACACATGCAGCTAAAGAAGAAATCTATTACAGAATTAAGTCCTGGAATTCTCTTTAAATAAATCACAAGGGTGATCTCCCTCTGGAAGGATCTGTAGCATATCCTAGGAAGCTTTCAGATTTATCTCTAGCAGCTATGAGCGCACTAAACATGAGTGGTACCAGCAGTGTGGACATTTGTACTCAGTCACTCTGGAAACTATAGCCAGGCAGGTCTGTCTCTCTGTCTAAAGTGGGTGGTGAGATGGGGACCCCCAGAAAACTACATGCAGCCCAGGAGCCCTGTGCCAACAGTGGGAGGCTCCAGCCCAGCCCACATCCTCCTCAGAGAGACAAGGGCGGGCTGTGGAAGCAGCAGATCCCAGCCAAGTGCCCCTTTCTGTCCCTGTTCCTATACCATAGCCAGCACACTGGGGCAATATGAGCCCGGTCACAGCCATGACATGCAGCTGGGGGCAGTGCTGGTGAGTACAAGGACAAGGCATGCCACAAAGGAATCTGATTTCACGGCTTCAGTGAGCCCACTAAGAGCAAGGGCTGAGGACGCACTTGAGAACTCTGCTGCTCCAAATGGACTGAAACAAGGATCTGAAGATGTATGAGGTTCTGTTCTGCACAGCGGAAGAACTACCGGAGTACTAAGCAGGACACCCCGGGGAGAAAAAATCCCCTCTGCAAAGGGCTCCACTCAACTGTGAGCAAACACCTTTTAGGAGGCATGTGAGTTCAGGCACTGGTCACTCTGACTTAAAAATCTATAGCTTCAGCAGCTTTTGCTGCATCCTTGTTACACTTCCATGTGTCTACACTGCTTTGGGTTCTTCAGAATTCAGTCAAGTAATACTTGGGTCAGAGATTGCTTTTCTTCCTCCTGAGCCTTCACAGGAGCCCTTGTCAGTGCTTCCCAAAAAAATCCATTGACATTCTTTTCCAGTGCATTCTGCACAGCCAAAAAGCTCCCTCCACAAGTTCTCATGCCCTAAACTTGGTATTTGTCTTCTTTTGGTGAAGTTTTGGATACAACCAGCTATAGAGCAGACCCTCCATTTGAGAGGAATAGGGCTGATGCACAAATACCTTTACATCATCCCAGTCAGAAGCTGCACTCAGGACCACAGAAGTGGATGCAGTGGTGTGTTCCCACTCTGGTAAAAGACAACCATGCACAAAGCCACCAGGACGCTGAGATATACTGACAGATCCAGACCCTGCAAGGATAACATGACCTCTGCAGAAGAACAGGAAGGTGTTTTACCATCTAAAAATCAGAGATTTCTTTCTTCTATGTCTTAATGACATGCTTCAAGACCACACCCAGCCCATAGAAATGGAGGCTTATTCTACACCTCTAGATTCAAAAATGTACCTACCCTAACATCCAGAGAAAGCGAGACAGCATGTGGAAGAAAACAGTCTCTTTCTCTTTAACCTGCCCAAAAGACTGGTTTGATGGAAGAGCAATAAATCGAACATTTCATGTCAATTCTCCATTTTTGTACTATTATGCATTCAGTCTATAAATTAAATTACTTTTCCAGCCTTTTTTTATTATTTTGTAAGTGGGCTCCCAAGTTATTAAGACACTACTCTCACCTAACAAATGCGGATAACTCTGCCAGGTGTTTTTTAACCAGCCACTCTTACTTTAATGACCACCTTTGTGCTGACCAGATCTCTGATCATTGCATGCACAGGGCAGGGTCCAGGTCATACTGCCACGGAGGCCAGTGACAGTCCTCGATGAGACAAGAAGTCGTCCTTCTGCCGTCCGTGCCCTGCAGGACTCTTCCCACCCGTCGCCCACCATTGCAATGTAGAATCCGGCGACTGCCCGCAGCCCTAGTCATGCCCACCAGAAGGGACCAGGGCAGGGCTAGAGTGGAGCACGCTGTCGGGCCGCCCGGTTTGAGCAGCTGCCGCCGGCTAATGGACTCAACGGTCCCTCGTCCCCGCGACCTGAGCACGACGGTGGGCAGAACCCGGAGCCTATGCCTGTTCCCGCAAAGGGGCCCGATCCGGCCGCCCATCCCGCGGGTTCGTTCCCAACAACACCAGGCAGGATTTATTCGTTTCCCAGTACAGGATCTGGCAGCCTGTTCTTTATTTTCGTTTCCTTTCGGCCACGGCGGAGCCCAACGAGACCGCGGCGGCCGTGCGGGGCCGGCGGGCGGGATCGGTGCGGTTGGCTTGGCCCGGGAGCGATTCAGCTCTACCGGCAGCAGCGCAGGCAGTGCCCCTCCGGGTTGTTGCAGAGAACCGGGCCGGGCTAAGGCAACACTATGCCCTTCGTATCGGTTTCTCGGGGCGCCGCAGCCCTCAGAGGCCGCCGGAGGGCGAGTCCTGTCCCCCCCCAACAGTGGGACCCTCAACCCGAGCAGAATGGGAGCGGGTCTAGGCACAGCAAGACCTCCCGCACAGGGGTCCCAGCCAGAAGCGTCAGGGAGCCTCGAAAAGGCAGGTTCGGGAAGCCTTAGTCCTCGGTTTCCTAAGGGACCTGTACCCCGATTTGGCGGAGACCCCTGGGGACTGGTAGGGGGGAGAGCCGTGTTCCGCCTGATGGGAAGATCGGTCCCTGGGTCACTCACCGTGGAAGTCGGAGAGCCTCGGCACAACCATCCCGGCTCTGATCCAGTGCTCCAGCGGGAAGGAACCGGCCACGGCCGCCTTCAGGTGCTCCGCGCCGGGCGGCGGCAGGTGGGGGATGCTGGAGTAGGCGAAAGCGGGGTGCTGGCCCCCCAGGGTAGGGAGGGGGTACACGGCGGGCGGGTACAGGGCCGGCAGGACGCCGAGCCCGGGGCCGGAAAGATGCAGCAAGCCGGGTTTGGGGACGAAGCTGNTCCGGCACCGGTGGGCATCCACCCCCGGGGCCCTGCCGCGCCGCACTCAGCAGGGCTGCCCTCGAGGGCAGCCCTCCTCTCCGCTCCGCCTCCCGGGCACTCGCTCGCCTGCTTCCACAGGGGGGGGTTTTAACTCCCCCTCCACCTGCCCCGGCTCCCCATTGGCTCTGCTCCGGCCCCCCGCCCCGCCGGGCGCTGAGCCCATCATCCTGATCCAGAGCCCCATGGCAGAGAAGCGCGTTTGTGGTTGCAGCGGCTGGAGAGACTAGATGGACATATGTAGGTAAAGCCCTACTGGGCTCCAGTGCTGCTCTGGCTCTGTAAAGCCTCCAGGCACTTGAAGGGCAGAGTGTCTGGCTTGGAGGGCAGGAGAGGCAGTTGCTTACCAGCAGGTTCCTCTGCATCCTGTGCACCAGGGATCACCACCAATGGCCAGCATTTCCCATTGCATCACTCTGAGAAAGGGAGATCAGTGGACCTGGGCTGAACACGCATGGGGCCACCACTCTCCATTACCCATGGCTGTCCAAGATGCCAACAGAGCATGTGCCTACAGGCAGATTATTATTCATTTGCCTAATCTTATCTTTCCCAGACAAGACGCTTGGGAAAAGTAGAGAGGAAAGGCTTGGCTGGTCTGGGAATGGCACATGAGCAGGAGCAGAGCTGGCCCGGCACTGGCCTTCAGGGAGAGGCAGAGTGTATGCAAGTGCATCAGTGATCTCTGCCTAAATGTTATAATGGCTAAAGGGAGTTCCCACCCCTGTATTCCTTCTCCCTTCAGCATTTCCAGCACTGCTGTATTCCCTGAGCAAGGGATGGGTCTACCCCACTGTATCCTGTGTCCAGATGCCCAGAAAGGAGGAAGGCAGGAATATATGAGTCCTTCCTCAGCCTCCTATGTTTTCTCTGCTCAGTAACCCTGCACTTCTCTTCCCTGTGCCCATACAGTCTGGTCTGGAGCCTGCTGATCTCCCTGCACACACATCACACTGCTGTGGGGAGCTCCAAAGCTCCCACATGTGCAACAACTTCCTCCTTCCACTGCCTGCCCCCACCACCAAACAGCTTCACTGAGTGGCCTGAAATCCTTATGTGGGAACAGACACTCAACAGCCCTTTTCTAGATGCCTCCCTGGGAGAGAGGAAGGCAGATATCAGCTCCATGGTCATACTAAAGCTGGATTTTCTCAGAAGGGGATTCAGGGCGGATGTCACCCCACAGTAACATCCCCTAGTTGGACAGAAGGTACTGAAGGTAGAACAGTGCTCCTTTCCACCTCAACTCAGCTATGCCTGGTGCTCTACCCTCTCGACCATCAGGGAGGTTGTAAGGACCCTCTTCCCCCACAGTCTATCTCCCTCTGCTTTCCCAGGATAGAAGCAAATATCCCTGCCAAGCAAAAGAATACAAAGCTCTTGCTCTCTCCCCCTATGTGAGTAGCCAGCAGTACAAAGCAACATGCATGGAGAGGACAGGATCTGGGGAGGAACAAAGAAGACTGACTCCCAAGCACAGGGGAAAACTGCAAGAAATATCCAGGGAACAGAGAGCACAGTGGAGGTAGGACAACTCTTCCACTGCAGGTCAATAGCCTGCACTGGTGACAATGGCAAAGGGGAAGCCATTTCTTCCTTATCTGAGTCCCCAGAACTGACGCTGAGGATTGCAATGGCTTGTTAGCTCTGCACAGGGCACATGTCTTGAGACCCTGGGCACAGACTGGGGCACAACAGAGAAATCATTTCAGTGACCACCATGGGGTAACAAGCAGGTAGCATGGCCAGGAGAGCCCAGGTAACCCTTGTCAAGCCCTGAGTCTCTTTGTGGCTGTACCCACTGTAGCTCAGGCTGTGGGAGCAGGGCTTGAATGAGGGGTTGGGGTCATGGCACCAAATCACAGCCTTACTGTCCTCATGGAAGTCCCCTGCACTACCCAAAGAGGCTTTCCAAAGACAAGCAACTCCATCAAGGATCAGCAGCCCATGCTGGCGCCCAATTCACTGATCCCAGGGTGATGCAAGTACAACCAGCCACGATGCAGCCTTTGAATTGCACAAGCAAGAAATCTTTGCCGACACAGCCATAAAACCTGCATGGAAACATCCCAATAAAGAAATGTCGGAAAATCACAAAAGGAGTTCCTTCCTCCAAGTGGAGACACTTGGACCAGATGCTGGGATCCTGCAAGAGGGTTGTCCAGGGCTGGAGCAGCTGGCATGCAGCCCATGTCATGCAGGGCATAGAGACTGAGTCCAGGGTTGTGCACAGGAGAGCCAGGCTGGGTGGTGGACAGCAGAAGGGGCAGGATGCAAGGCAGTGATAGATGCCAGGGTGCTGATGAGTTCACAGTCTTCAGGGTCGTTAATCAGATCAGAGCTGGATTAAGGTGTCCGAGGTCTGATTAGCTTCATTTCCCGACTCAGGAAGGAGGGAACTCTCTTCCCCATCAATCAAGTCCTCAGTTGACAGCTCACCTGTTTGCTAACTAGATCTGAAGACTGTAATAAGTGAACTTGACTGTGGCCTGGCCCCTTACCTCTGCCCAGCATCCCTCCTCCAGAGGGATGTAGCCTGATGCCTTGAACATCAGCCACAGGTGGCAGACCCCAAGATATCAGCCAAAGACACAGCTCGTTCCCTCATTCCCCAGCCTGAGGGTTCAGGGCACCATGGACAGAAGCTGCCCCAGGAAACCATTCCAGTTCAGGACGAGGCAGAGTTTAAGGGGGAATGTTCCCAGTCAGCACCATATTTCTCCCTGTCCCCCCACAGCTCACCCTGTGCTGTTACCCCATAGCCTCCTCTGCTTACCCTATGGTAGCAGAGCCCTTCCAAGGGCTGTGAAACTGGCCAGCAAACACCACCTTGCTGCTGTGGAAGATCTTGGGCACATCCAGGACAGATCTTCCGAGCCTCATATACAGCTAGATGGACCGGCTTGAAGCCCTGAATGACCAAGGGTGTTTCTCCTCATCCTTTACTGGCTCAAGCCCATCCAGTTAATATCTCCATTTGTCCCCTGCCTGATGCACCTCATGTTTAGTCTGCTCTAAAGGTGCCCCCACTTCTAACCACTTAGACTATTGCTGTCCAGCAAGTGCAGACCAGCAAGAGGTCTATGCTGCCCAGACAGCAACAAGGTTCCTCAGCTCCCTCACTCCTCTGGGAGGACCCTGATCACAGCATCCTTTGCTGGGCAATGGGCAGCACTGGGTGTGTTCACATACCCCAGAGCTTCCTTGGAGTCTTTCATTTGCCCAGGTATTTTGGGGTGATTTTCTGCATGTGCCTCAGCTGGACATTCAGAGCTTAGTCTTCCTTCATTCATCTGAAAGCAGCAGTCACAGCAAGATGCACACAGGTACACAAGTCCTGCAAAGCCTTTCATTGCTGATGGGAAGGTGCCTATCTAGACAACTGGAGCTCTTTGCTGTGTCCATAGCCTTGAATGGGTTGTTGCCATTGTGACTCTCATTTATGTGAGGTCAAGCAGCAGGAGTAAAACTAGAAGAGCAAATACCCATATGGCCACCAAAGACACCCAGCTCTGGTGCACATAAGTTTTCAGCAGCTGTAGAGCTCCACAACACTACCTACAGCACTTCACATACTTCCCCAATCTGTCGCCAGCAGTATCTGAGCCCTCAGAAATGAGCCATAGGGGTTACAGGTAGTATTTGGGAGCACAGTTCGGTTTTACAGCCTCACTACTTCCTCAGTATCACCTTGGGAAGCAATGTAATATCCCTCAGCAAACCCAGCTGCCCCAAGATCAAAGCCAAGGGTGCCGAGGAAAATCCATACCCTAATAAAAAAAATTCCTGACTGGGACCAGATTTCCATTTTCCCAGGATCGAGTCTTCATCTCAGACATCAGATGTGACATGACCCATGCTGGAGTGCCTTTGTTTTCATCTAACCTTTCATTTTGGCTGTTCCTAGATGCACAGTTTAGTACCAGTCCTTCTGGTAGCTTTGGGTTGCCTCCTGCCTTGAGTCAATAGAAATTACTTTCACACAGAGACTGTGCAGGAACCAGTGCATAGCCCATAACAGAGAGGTGATAGGCACCCTGATTTCTACCCAGGCCATTTAAGCTTTTAAGCCTTGAAAGATCTCCCTGTCCCCGGGATGGCTGTACTTGTTTGCTAAGCATTAACTGCTCACCAGGTCACAGCTCCCAGAACTTTCCTCTTTTAGAAATTACTTCTCTCTAAGAAACCTACCATGCAACAACCTTGTTTAAAGCATCTCTGAGGAAACAGAGATGTTGCTGCTCTGGCCCTGGTGCTCAGGTCATCTTGCACCACTCCAAAGCCCGTAGCCAGCTAGTGCACAAATCCAGCCCAGAGGCACCACTGATGCTGGAGATACATGATGTAAGCCTGCTCACAACTGTTTTCCCAACTCTTCATCCATGAGAGGGGCTGTAGAAGCATCCCACTCTCATCCCGGAACAGGCTGAGCCCCTGATGAGAAGTGCTGGGGGTAAGACCTCCTGGTGTGCTCCCCTTTGTGGTATCCCAGGTTTTGTGGGAGCCTTGACTATTGCCCATGGCAGGACATTGCTGTTGCAGTTCCCCTGCCCTTCACATCCAGGCCACCCACTATCTCCAGAGTCTGGGAAGCCACAGGAGTCTGGTGGGGAAGGTAAATAAACTGCCAGCCCAGTAATGATTTGTGGTTAAATGAACAGTTGAAGTCACCTGTGCGTGGCCTAGGGCTGTTAACCAACCAGATAATGGGTCTTAATAAGCCCTGTAGCGGTGGGAGCTGAGCTCAGCCTGTGTCAGACCTGGCACAGCCAGCCCGGAGGTCCCAGGTTGCTTAGTGTCTGTCCCCTCTGCAGAAACATTAGCAGAGCCATCCACACTGCTATCATGGGAGCAGAGCAGCTGTCTGCAGAAATACTCATAGGGGCTCCTCATCTGACTTTAGGGGACTTCCCTAAAGCACACAAGTCAGTGAAGCCACCTCCCTGTCTGCTTTCAGAGTGCTGTGCTCAGTCACTGCCATGCTCTGTCCCTCCCTGCATCCTCTCTCATGTGGGTCAGCCTGCTTCTGCCCACCCCAGAGGCTTCTGAGCCAGACTCTTGAAGTCTTCTCCATCCTGGTACATCAGCTGCATGGTCCAACAGGTGAGGGAGGATCTGTCCTGCAAGGCAGAAATCCCCATGCCTTGGTCCCCCTGCCCACCTTACCCAACCTTCTTCCTTCCCTCTACATGGAGCCCCAAGTACCTGCCCCCAGCGAAGGGGTTAACAAGCAAAGCAAACATAGCTCAGTCCCTCCCAGATAGGCCTCCTGCAGGGATTTCTGGGCAGCTGTTTATTTAGCCAAGCAATTCCTCAAATAAGCAGCCTCATCTCTGATGGGACATGGCAAGGCTGAGCAGAAAAACATGTTAACAGCTCCCACCCTGGAGCAGGGGGATAGCAAACCAGCACAGAAAGGCTGGCAGGGCAGAAGGTGCCTGCCTCAGCAGAAACAGCCAGGGCAGCTCTGGAGTGTCACACCTGATCCCAGAACACTGCCAATAACTGGGGCACCAGTGTCCTGTAGGATCAGCCATAGTAAGGCTTCAGGGGATGCCCTAAGTCTCCCTTCTGTTAGCTGTTGGCTTCCTGGGATTCAGCAATGCACTGCTGAGGTGCTCAGGTGTGGAGACAGAGGGTTTGTCCCCTTGTAAAAACATAGATTGGAGGGACAGCGACACCCAGTCAGCTCAGATCTATTTCTTACAAAGATTCAGGGTATTACTGCTACATTTCCAGTCCTGTTACTCCCTGACCACTCTGAAATACCTGATCCTGAAACACCTGATCCTGGAACACCGTAAGCCCACAGCACACATAGAGAAATCTCCATCCTACTGACTCCAAATGAGGGAGCAGCATCTTGGCTCATCATTAGTATCTATCCTCATCCCAGGCCTTGGAGGATCCCTTTTGGAGGGAGAGGCTAAAAAGCCAGCATCTCCCATAGCCCAGCATCATCCAGGAAAGCAGGGAAGTGACTAAATGCACAGCATCCCTCCTACTGCTCCCCCATGCCCTCACTCTCTCAGCCCTTGCCAAGCACACTACTCCAGCATGTGTCCAGTGCCACACATCTCTGCCACATCCAGGCTCTCCTTCCCCCTGGCACCACTATAATTTGGTACATAGGGGGATTCTCCAACCCTGCTTTTTCCTGTCAACTCCGGGATCTTCTGTTTAGGCTTCACTGTGTCTTGTCCCAAAGCCAGAGTTGCTCCCTGTGAGGGAACAGAGCCAGGTCTGGTTTCTGGGGGTGAAGGGCTGGAACACACACTCCCCCCACATCTCCACCCCAGCAAACACAGCCTCACCTCTTCCCTGTTAATGGTCTTTCCATGGAGTCAGCTCCTAACCTGCTCCCAGGGTGACAGGATAAATCAGCTGCTCCTCCCAAGACCTTGGGCTCTAATTAATGTCAGCTCATTAACAAGATAACGGCCATTTATTACCCTGTCTCCCTGGCTTCTGATTAACCCTTTCCCAAGGTGGGGGCAGGAAGTGGTGATGCCATGAGACAGGAATGATGGGAGCCAGTGGCATCTCTGCAGTGAGATCCATGGACAAGTCAGCAAGGAGAGGGAGTGGACGAAGGGACAGGCAAGCCGGATTGCAGAAGAGCCTAAGTGGGGAATGGATGAGACAACGAGGGGTGTTTTTTTCCTGGTAGTATGGTAAGGGATTAAAGCCTTGAAGCAACTACCAAGACTCGTGGGCTTCCCCTGGATTGTCACCATCACATCTAGCACATCCCTGTGCCTCAGTGTCCCGAAGTGTTCCTACCCCAGCCCATGGGGGAAGTGTGGCAGTGTGGCTGAGACCCAGAGCTCAGCACAAGACCTCTGCACAACTTTATTTTAAGAAGGTGCCACACAGATCCACAGCCAGTGGGAAGTCACCAGTGTGTCCCTGCCTCCAGAGGCAAAAGGAACCCCAGCTCCATTTCCCTGGGCACAGAGCTATGGGACATGACCATCTGCCCCTTTAACATGCCCTTGACCTGGGCCTGGGTGCAGAGGGCAGGATCAAGAGGTCTGGGGTGGGCGCAGTGCCCCCGCCCTGCAGTCCAGCACCAGGCTGGGCGGGCTAATGCTCTCCGTACATCAATCACGCTGCTCAGTGGCTCCCTATTAGCGGGAGCAGCACTGGTTAATCAGGCTGAGGGCTTTGGCTCGTTAAGTTGACACCTCTGTTGTGAGAGTGAGACATGGGGGCACACAAGGTGCCACTTATTTATTTTCTTCTTTCCCAGGGAATATATTAAACAAATTAAATTCTTGGAGTGTTGGGTCAGCACTGTGCGTGTCCCAGCTCCACCTAGCTCAGCCATGGGGAGGGGATTGTGCTCCACAGCCTGCAGCAAACCATGCACTGTTGCAGGGCCCTGGCCCTGCTGTGCCTCCCCAGCCTCTTGCAGTAAGACACAGCCCCCCTAATTCCCCCTGTTTTCCTTCCTGGGCTGTGCTGCAATCATGACTGCTTGGCTGTGCTGAGGATGATTAGAAGGGCAGATCTTGCAGGAAATATAGTCCATGATTTCATATGGAAAGACCCCCAGGAACCTGCCTGCTGCCCCTGAATGTGCTTCCTTAGCACCACAGGGAGTGAATCTGTTGGGCAGCCCTGGGTGCTTTCAGGGTAGCTCCCTGCTCCAGGTAGAGTCAGGGGCTGATTTCAACCACAGCACCAAACCTTTTTCTTTGCACTCTGGTAGTGGGGACATGTGGGCTAGTGGCAGGTTGACACTGGAAGGTCCCTCTGCAAGAGGGAGAGCTAGGAGAGAGTGCATTTGTTCTCTGTAAAAGTCTCCATCAAAGGACTCCAGGAGCTGGGCATTCAGAAAAAATCACTGTGCATCTCAAGAACAGCTCTATGCCACAAGCATTAACATCACAGGTGTAGGCCTTAAATCACATAAAGCCATGAGAACAAGTGCCTTTGCTGAAGCATTCCCCTGCACTGGACTCTTTGCCTGCTTCAGAATCAGTCACCCCTTCAAAACCAAGTGCTGGCCATCCTCAAATTCCCTGAGGGCTGAGATGCCATTTTCTTGCTGCTGGCTGCTCTGCTTCATCCTAGCACTGGTTACATTTCAGCCCCGCTCCAGGTCTAGTTAGGTGACAGGCACAGATGGAAAACTTTCAGCAAATTAGTCATTAGTCTCTGGAGCTGTTTATTTATTGATCATTTGCAATTCTTCCCTCTGCCACCACCTTTTCCCTTCCTGTTCTTCCAGCAAAGGCTGTCCTGTTCTGCTGTCCCACCACATCCCATCTTGTCATCCCCATCCCTTCCATCAGTCCCTTCTACCTAACCTCAGTCCTTCAAGTCCCTCTTCATTTCAGGAATGGACCCACCTTTGCTGGTGGAAGAGTGGCTCCCTGGAGGTTAGTGAAGAATTAGAAATAATTTAATTTACCTCCCTGTTCGGGTGCTTTGATGAGCTGAAAGGCCCCTTGTCAGGAAGGAAATCCATCTTCCTCCAGTCTTACATCAAATTTCATTCACTAATTAGAAACTCCTGCCCCAGAGCATGCTGCCCCCACCCCGGCCACCCCTTCTCCCCGCCAGCACCATTATGAAAATAAATCGTTCCATTAGCTGCATTGTTGTGGCTGTGGGGCTAGCACTGGGAGTTATTAGAGCAGGAGGGAGGGTGTTGGATTAAGACAAATGATTTATTACGGAAAAGGACCTTGATTAGATTCTTACTCGTCCCCTGCATGTGGATGCATACTCATACACCTCCCATCCTGAGTCCCCCTGGGCACCACACAGCCACTCATGGAAGTCAGTGCCGGATGGCTGCAACGTTTCTCCTGGGGGCATATCCTGCTGGCCACTCTCATGCTGCTGGGAGCCTCCCATCTTGTACTGGGACACTGTACGAGGTAAAGACTGATGCCTGCCAGGTCCCCTGCATGGTCCCCAGCTGCCCCTTCCTCACCTCACTTGTATGGAGGGTGGGGGACCACTGGCATCACACTTAGCTCTGCCTATCCTGCAGTGAGGGACCCAAAGTAGGTGCTGAGTGGGTCCTGCTGACTGGGGAGGGTGTATGGGAAGGAAAAGGTGGGCTTTGGTGTACTAGCTCTGTACCCCGTGCTGTGGGAGAGGGAGCTAAGGGTGCCCCTCCAGTGAGAGGATTGGCAGGGCTCATGCTGAAAGTGTGGGGAGAGGTTGTCAGCCCCCTCTGTAGCTCCAGGGTGCTCTCTGCACTAGTTAGATGTGGAGTGGGCATGGCTGCAGGGGTAGGTATGGCTGCAGAGGTGGGCACTGCCACGGGGTGCCCATGTCTTTCCATCCTCACCATGCCTGTGCTGTCACTGTGACATGTGCATGTTCCTCAGCCTGTCCCTGGAGGGAACAGAAATCAGGGACACAGGGACACCTGGGTACTCCTGGGATATAAAGGATGCAGACTGGAAAGAGGGTAATTTGGAGGACTGGATGGTGATTCTGAGGGCTGGTAGGCATCCAGGCTCAACTGGTGTAGTGGTGGGCAGGTGTCTGTCCAGTGGATAAAGGTATATGTAGGGAATGGATGCATGTGTCTGTCTGTCCATGCTGTCTGTACAGGTACAGTGGGCTGTGGTTGACTCCCAAATGCTGTTGTCTGCTAAAACACCTCCATCCCTGCCCAGAAGGAGTTGCCAAGCACAGGCAGAGGTGCTCTGCAGCACCTGCAATGTGAGGATGTTCCCAACGTTGTCCCCACATGGGTGCCACAGTTGACTGAGGAGCAGGAGGTGCAGGAGGAGCTTAGTGTGCAGGATGGGCTCCACAGTGCACATCACAGACCCACTTGGAGCTTCCGTAGGCTCAGGACAGGACATTGGGTCCGGCCCTGCTCCTAGAGCAGCAGCACTCCAAAAAGTTATTAAGTTTAATGACGCTAATGCTAGTCAGAGCGAGAGGCAGGGACCGGCTCCCTCTGTGGGAACCTGCCGGCGGCGAGGGCTGAGCAGCCTCTCCTGGGCTTTTTGGAGAGCATCTAAGGGTCAGTCTGCTCTCACCAGAACCAGGACCCCTGCAACCTGTGGTACCGATGCCCGTGAGCACAGATATTTTGGGGTGACTCCCCGCCCACCATCACTGTCTCAGTGCGGGCCATGGGGTCCTGGCTGGATTCAGAGCTCACAGACGATGGGGACATACCATCGCCATTGCTCCTCTGTGGGGCAGGTTTGGGCTTGGAGAGCTGCAGGATCCCACCCTACTCTCTCCCTCCCCAAAACTGTCACAAACGGGATGCTTTCAGTGGACTCTGCTCCCACTCTCCAGACCCCAATACTCCCCCGCTATTCATTTGCCGGGACCCCATCCTGGAACCGGGAGCGGGCTTTGGCTGGCGCTGCCACGGCAGAAGGCCGGGAGGCGAGGGACAGACGGGAGAGGCGGGGACGGGGACCATGTCCTTCCTTGTTAACAGCGCCGGACCCTGTAGCCTTTTCAAGGCTCTGAATAGGGGGTGGTACCTCTCCTCCTGAATTAGGGGCCGCAGGGTGTTGGAGCTGGTTAAACATGCTCAGACAGGGTTGGAGGGATGGGGAGGGGGACATGCTACCCCAGATGGCAGCATGTGGGGGGTTTCTCCTGCCGCCACATGCCCTTCCTCTCCCTCCCGCCCACCATTCACATGGTAATGAGGACAAATTGATGGAGAGACATCCATTGTGGTACTCTCCAGCCCGGCCCTTCTGTCGGCCACCCACCAGCATCCCCATCCATCACCTCCCAGCGGGGACTGCGCTGGGACCCACCCCCCACCGCCGCCCGGCACTGGCACGCTGGGACATGGGGTTGCTTCGGGTGTCCATGAGCAGTAGGGCAGCCCCCAGGCTGTCCTGGCTTTCCTGGGGCTGTGTGACAAGGGAGGACATCCAGGCAAGCAAGAGGCCCCCATATGTCTCGTCTATCAGCTGGACATCATTTTCCCCTCAACATCCTTACCATGGGGGTTATGGGGCTATGGGGGAGTTAATGGACCCTCATAAAGACTGCAGAATCTTATGGGTGTACCCCCTTCCTCTTACTGCCCTGGGGCCAGCTCAGAGCCAGGGCCCCTCCCACTTTTCCTGCCTCTACCCCAAAGCAGCCCCCATATGCCCTGGAGCATCCTCTTCATGGGGCAAAGAGTTCTTCCTCCACATTCATTGATACCCTAAAAACCTGGGCCCAGAGATGATCTCACAGCACCACCAAGCATCCCAAAGAGCATATCCTCTCCCTATGAATCCTCTGCCTCCGGCTCCCCCTGCTTGCGACCACAGCCTGATTGAAATTTCACTCCATAAAGCGCCTCTCGAAAGCCTGACCCCATGGCCCCCCGAGGACCAGTTTGTCCTTCTCTGTAATAAGAACCTAATTAAATTAGCTCAGCCGCCTCGCAGAGCCCTTAAATTAGCCGGGTTGATGAGGGCCTTCGCTGACAGCCTGCCATGGAATTGCTTAGCACTTGCCATGCTGTGGGGTCCAGAGAGAGCCCTGAGAGGACCCTGCTTCCAGCCCTGCCCAGGAGAGCAACGCAGGACAGTTTGGAGATGGGGCAGGAGGTGCACAGAAGTGTGTGTGGGTCGGATGGGTATGAGGATGCAGTGTGGGGTGCTGGCTAGTACTTCCCTTCTGCTGGTATGGGGATGTGGTAGAGGGAGGAGACAGCTGGCAAAGGGCAAGGGGACAGTCTGCAATGACTAGCACTAGTAACACTGGAGGCCCTATCTACAGGGTATGGGGTCTGTCTTCTCTGGTAGCACTGGTAGGTGGTGTGGTGATGGGAATGGTGGGGAAAGGTGTCCCAGCATGGCTGAGTGCTGGGGTGATGGGGTGTAAACTGGGATGGAGACATGTCTCTGGTAGTCCCACACTGGCTGTACCTAGTATATCCTGCCTTGCTTGCCCTAGTTTCCAGGTGGCCCCAATAACAGTTTGGTCCCATGCAGGCTGGGTCAATCCCACAGCCTGCGGCTGTCTACCTCCCGTGTGTATGGATAGGATAGTGAGGACAGAGATATCACCCTTACTGGTGGAGGGCACTAGAGTGGCCAAATCTTGCTCCTAGAGAAGCACAGGATACCCTCTAGCTCTGCCTGCCCTGTTTATGATGGGTGCACTAAGCATCCCTGACTGCCCTCCCCACACCAGAGCTCAGAGCTCCCACCTGGGAGACAATGGATTTATTGGGCTGCATCCCCAACCAGGAAAGGTACATCCAGTGAAGAGACAAAAATATACCTGCTGTCAGCCATGCTCACACTCTCTCACTTCGTCCTGGACAACAATCACCAAAAAAGCTGTGCTTTAAAATAATCTTTAAATAATTTCTGCTTTTTGTTTTAAAAAAAATCACCCCGCCAACCACGTAGCTTTTGTGCCCTCCCCCCCCATCTCACCCTGCACATGCCCACGCTGCCTCCCATCTATGGTACATACAAAGAGCAGATAAATAAATAAAAGACGCGTGATGCTGCACGGGGGACATGGGTCACAGACCCCCTCAGTCCTCTCACCTCCACTAATGTGGAGCTAGGGAAGGATAAGCTAGCCAGGATTTGGAGGGAAGTGTGGCTGCAGCTCTGATGAGACCGACCCCCCCCCTCCACCGCAGGTCCTGGGAGTGGGTGAGCAGCAATGAGTTACCCTGAGGGCTTGGGGTACTGAGGGACTGGGGGGTCTGAAGCTTGAGTTTTTTAGCTTTACAGTGGGAAAGGCTTTTGGGCTGAGCCAGCTCAGGGCAGGATTCTGAAAAGGCAAGGGAGGGACCACTTTCTCCCATGCTGCTTTCTTTCCCCAGGCTCCAGCAGACAGGGGCTGCAGCACTGGCTCTCCTCACCCCTGCTCCTACCAGTGTGTGCCCATACCTGGCTGGCATTTGCAACCTTCTGCCCATGTGCCTGCTGCCTCAGCTTCCTCTTGCCAGCCAGAACCCCCATGGTGTCATAGCAGCCCCATGGACATGCCCAGCTGGGTGGCTACAGTGCTGACTTTGGGCAGAGCTTGGCATCCCACTCCCCAGTCTATCACTCCAATGGGACTTGTGTCACCAAGTGAGAGGTCTCATGCCAGAACTGTGCCAGTGCCTCTTCCCCTGCCCATGCTTGGGCACCCCAGAGATAAGGGGGCTTGTTTTGGTGACTCCCTACACCTGGGGTAAGGGCAAGGCACAGTCCCGGTAGCTGGGTCACTCTCCTGCCAGCTGCCATGTCCCAGAGGTGGAAACAGCATTGCCTGCCCTCCCACCTAGGCTGCCTAGCAAAGGGCCCTGGGGCCCCTCTCCCAAAGCTTCCCTACCAGGTACAAGACAGGCTGGGAGCCCTGGAGGAACAGCTTCCTGCTCCCACTCCTCTATCAAACCTCCATCATTAGCCAATTTGGCACATGCACACACATCACACGCGCACGCACACACACACACACATAGCAGCATGTGGATCCAGCCAAGGGCACCCTCATGTCCCAGGGGAAACCTTTCATGCCTCCCCCTGCCCCCAGGAACAGGGGGTGAGGAGGGGGTGGTGGGCATGGAGTAGGCAAACCGGGGAGCCTTGGTGCCCCCAGACCAGGAGGTGGCTGTACCCCAAGCAGGCAGGGCTGGAGGCAGCTCCTGATGGGCACCTAGTTTTGGGAGGGGATGCTGGCCCCCAGTGAATTACCCTGCAGCCACCACCTCCACCAGCAGTGCTGGCTGCAGCTGTGGTGCACCCTCAGCTCTCCACCTGGGGTACCCCCAGTGGGTGGAAGCTGTCAGGGGGCAAGAGCAGCCTGCCCAGCCAGTAGAGCAGCCCTGAGTACCAGTGCACACCATCCCCCTGCACCCCTGGCCACCCCA
This sequence comes from Calyptomena viridis, assembly GCA_013390005.1. Classification (NCBI taxonomy): domain Eukaryota; kingdom Metazoa; phylum Chordata; class Aves; order Passeriformes; family Eurylaimidae; genus Calyptomena; species Calyptomena viridis. The sequence continues at coordinate 130,992 of WEIV01014391.1, read as the reverse complement.
CGAGGCTGTGGTAGAGACGGAGTGGCCAGAAAGCCAGTTGTGCCAGCTGTTGCTCCTGCACCAGGGCAAAGCAGGAAGCCACCACGCCATCTACCACCAGTGTCCCGTGGCGTGTCAGTGGAGCGTAGGCTCCCACATCCCTCTGGTCCCACACCCCCACCACTTTGGCAGGCTGCAAGCTGCCCCCCGTCACTGCCACCAGCACGAAATGTCCAGGGCGCACAAGGCTGGCAAAGATGGGGCGGAAGTGGGTGGTAGGTGCTGAAGCATTCTCCGCCACAAAGAGCAGGTGGGTGGGCGTCAGGACCAGGCGCCGGGGCGGCTCCTGTGTCTCGATGACATGGAAGGAGGTGAGGGCACGGGGCTCCTTGTCCAGGAAAGCCAAGAAGTCACTGTAGGTGGGCCTGCCTGTCCCGTCCATTGCCAGCACTCGCTGGCCTGGGCGCAGTGCCCACAGTGGCGTCTGGGCACCGTCCTCCAGTGTTGCCAGCGCCCGCCCAGGAAAGCAGCCCCCTGTCTTCGCAGCGGCCGAGTGCTCTGCATGGGGAGAGAGAGGACAGGAGGGTTAACCATTAGCCAGATCCTCAGCATCACCCTTCCACAATGCGTAGACACCTTCCTAGGCTGTCCAGCTTTGCCCATCCAGGGTTAACCCTGCCCTGGCATCACAAATGTGAGTGTGTCCCTTACTAACCCCCAGTCACCCCCTAGGTGCCTGGTCCTCCAGCTACCTTATAATTTGAGGTGGCACTTGGAGGCTCTAGCATGGTACCATGGCACTGGGACTGCTCTGAAGAGCCAGGTCCCAAAACCCACCCGGCAGCGAGAGCGGGACACAACCACAACCCAGAAGTGCAAGACTGTGCCAGGAGCACCTGGAGTTTGAAAAAACAGTGGTGGAGCCCTGAGCTGGTGGCAGGCTGAGGAGCAGCGTGCTTGGTCTCAGGCTGCATACCCAGAGCATCCCCCTTCCCTGCAGTACTGGTCCTGGATACCACTTTGGAGGCTGCTGTAACAAAGAGAGCAGGATGCAGCACCCTTCCACAGCTCTGCAGCACTCCTCCACCACAGGCTGCAGCCCTGCTCCCTTCTCCCACCTGCTCAATCCTGAATCACTGATGCCAGCCAACTTCCTTCTCTGGGTTGCAGGGAGTTGTCAGAGCCTGTGGCCATCATCAGGCAAAAGCCACCAGCCTCCTGGGTAGGGCTTCCCTAGTGGTTGTCACAGGGTAAATGACCCAAATCCTCTGGGGCTTATCTTCTGGGATGGTCACATAGCAGTCCTTCCCTTCCCCAGATGAAGAGATGGAACAAGTCACCCAATGTCACCAGGAGCCCATCCTGGCACTTAGCAGGGGAACCCTGGCTTCCCAAGGAATGGTGCTTAGCTACCCCAGCAGCCCTGTTCCCCCAAGTCCCAGTAATGCACATCTTAGTGTCTATATGATGCCCTGCCATCATCTGTCAGTGTCATCTCACCTTAGAGTTCTGCTCCTAGCCCTGCACAGTTTCATCCTTAAGTTCTAAGCCCCTCTCAGGCCCTCTCCCAGCTCCCTCATCTAATTCCTGAGTGTCCCCACCCCTATGGCACTGCCCCCATCACTCCCCAGCTTTGGGCAAAGCCAAATCCCAGCCCCCAGGCCCATGAAGAGAGGCATCCATCTCTGGGACAGAATCCTTTTATTGCTCAGATGAGGCGCAGTGTCCACCCTGTCCTTGCCCTGGAGGCCAGGTCCCAAATCCTGCACCCTGCATCCCCTGGCAGGTGACAGAGATATGGGGAGGGGTTGTAGGAGGGTGAGAAAGGCATCTGGCAGAAGTGGAGGGCATAGGTGCTGGGCATGGAGGGGTATGCAAGTGAAGGGGAGGACCCAAGGACACACATTACATACAACAGGCCATATGGCCGTAGATACAAAAATAAAAGCCATTTACTAAGAGGCAGGGGCAGCCCGGCTGCCCCCTGTACACAGTTCTGGGGGGATCAGGATGTGTACCCCACAGCCTCCACCACACCCCCTTGGGTTCCCCATGGCCTTGGGTATAAATATAGGGGACCCAGAGCCCTGAGGAGCTGCTGCAGAGCAAGGGGGATATGACCAGCCTCTAGAAGCCCTTCAGGGCCTCAGGGCCCCAGTCTGCTGCTTGGGTCATGGCATCCCTCTTTGGTTGGTCCAGGGGGAGCATCCCAGAACTGAAGAGCTTCTGTCCTTCTCCAGGGGCACAGCCACACTTCTCTGGGCAGCCCCAAGGCTCTGGAGTCATGATCCTTGCTTCGGAGCCTGGCCTGACTCCTCCGATCAGCCCCACAGGGTGCCCCGGGGCACAGGAGTCCTGGTCCTTTACCCATGTTTTGTCTCTCTTCTTCAGGGGCGCATCACTCCCTCTCTGCGGCGCGGTCGCCCGACTTCCATCACCGGCTGGCGTTGTGTCCGTCCTGGCATCAGCACGGGGGAGCAGGTCAGCGTGGGGGGCCAGGCTGCCGTCTGGGGGTGTCGAACCGCTGGCTGCGGGCTAGGGCAGTAGGACAGGCAGAGTGCGGTGGGAGCCGAGCCAGAGGACAAGAGACGTGGAGCAGCACTGGTACACCAGCTCCGGCACCGCCGCGGCATGGTGTGTGGCACACGGGTATGCAGGCACGGGGGTGGGCGTGTGTGTGCTGGCACAGCCCTCTGTGCCTGCGTGTGCAAGGGCTCCGTGTGCAGGCGCGGCTCTGCGGCACGGAGTGTGTGTGCGTGCAGCTGCCGAGGCTGCCTCTGAATCCACGCAAGCCCACGCAAACGCTTGTCTCGATAGGGACAGTAGCACGACCCCCTCCCGGCGGGGGCCGGTGCCACACGTGGGGCACTGCTGCCCTCTGCAGCCCGCAGCCAGCGTGGCCGCTCCGGCGAGAGCGGCATCCCGGGCACAGCTGCTTCTCCCCGGGCTGGGGGGGCCTTGCACCCCACGCAATCCCCTCCTGGCCACTGAGAGCAGCTCAGTCCCGCCCCCAGGCACCGCACGGAGGGAAGCAACCATCACCAGCGACGATAGCACCCTTACAGCACCATCCAGCTTCGCTCTCCTTTGCAGATGATATTGCATAGCCAACAGCTGATCCCCAGGTACCCTGGCCTGTCCTTATTTGTCCCTAATCACATATCTGGCTAGGCAGAGCTAGACAGATGTGACAGCAGAAGCTCAAGAGCAGGCAGCAGTGGAGGAGAGCAGGGCTGAATAAGGTTGAGCATGGGCACTAAAGGACTGCAAGGGCAAAATGTGTGGAGACAAATGTGATGGGCAGACTGGGGAGACATACTGAGGGAGAAGGGGATGTGGGATAAGAAAAGGAGTGAGGTAGAGAGAGTGGATCAGGACGTAGGTCTGTGGGAGCCAAATGGGGAATTTGCCCCATGGCACTGCTGGCCACAGGTGTGTGACTCACTCCCCACCTGACTGTCTTCCTCAGATAGGGAAATCAGGCAGCAAAAGCCAGCACCCCCCCGCAGGAGCACCCCATCCAGCCAGGATCCTCAGGCATGCTGCAAGAGGGGGTCTGGCCTGTTGCCCTGCTCACTGCTCCCCACCTCTGTCTTACCTGACTTCACTGAGCAGTGGATGTGTGCCTTGGACTCGTAGTAGACCCAATCAAAGCCAGCCTCCACAGCCAGGCGAGCCAGCATGCCGTACTTGTTGCGGTCCCTGTCCGAGGTTGTGATGTCCACGGCTCGGCCCTCATAATGCAGCGACTCCTCTGAGTGATGCCCATCCTCATCCCAGCCCTCCGTCACCCTCAGCTTCACCCCTGGCCACTGATTCATGACAGAGATGGCCAGGGAGTTCAAGCGGTCCTTGCAGCGCTGCAGGGCAGAGGGGCAGAGTCAGTAAAAGCCTTTTGGAGGGAGGTGTTAGCTGCCTGATTGGGAGGTTTTATCCCACCATGCTTCCTTTAGGCCCCTCTGGGCCCTCAGACCCTTTGGATGCTGGTCCAGCAGAGTAGTATGTGAGAACATGAGGTGCCTTGTCCACCCCATACCCTCCAGACTCTCTGCAGTGCCTGATACCACTGTTTGGCAGAGGGGTGTGCACTCCAACAGGGTACCCTTCTCCTCCTCCCTCTCTTCCCCAATTCCAGGCTCGTTGGAGAGCCTGTTGGGCAGCACAGCTTGGGCTGGGTTGAAACACCCTCTTTGCTCACAGGATACCTGCCCTGTGGTAGTTTTACCTCAGGGGTTCCCATCTGACAGGAGGAGGATGTGGGAACTTCAATCCGGCTGCCTCCTGTCTAGGAAGATGTCCCAGGGTCTCTAGCACTGTCCCCAGGCACAAATGAAACAACCTGCCCAATTCTCAGCACAGCTCTGCTTGGTTTGACTCCTCAGGTCCTGAGAAACAAGGACACAGCACTAGGCAGCCTCACAGTTTCATCCTCTGCTCACATGGGAAGTGCCAAACCTGCCCAAGAGCTCTCTTGTGCTGGCGTAGAAAGGATGTGAGTGAAGCCCCCCCTTCATCTCTGCTCACCACAAGGGCTGAAAAGCCTGGTCTGAGGAACAGCAGCAGATCATAAAAGCACCACACCTGGGGACCAGAGGGACTACACAAGCAAGGTTAAGTGCCCTGCCTCTTCCCGCATGGTGATCCTCCCCACATAAGCAGAGAGACACCAGCCCCAAATGCCTGTGCTAAAGTCCTCCCGGCCCCATCCTGCACTACATTGCCACAGGCTACAGCCACAGGTGAAGATCAGGGAGGGACCAAAACTCTGTGCACTTGACTTCCCTAAGTACAGCCCCCATTTCTGGTCCCTCGCCCTGCTACTAAAGGGATGGAGAAGAGATAGAACAAGTGTAGGAAAAGCAATATGGGGGCTTCTACAGAAAACGAGGTGAATGGAGTAGGGCTGTGCAGCCTGGAAAGGAGATGCCGAGAAGAGTCCTGAATAGTCCCATAAAATCAAGGCGAAGGACAGAGCATTCATTACCATGCACAAGGCCAGTCCTGGGTAGCATTAAATAAAAGGACTGGACAGCAGCTTAAAAAACAGCCACTGCTGGGGATGTTTTTGCATGATGCCCAGATCAGTACTGGAACTCCCCACCATGGTATGTCATGGGTCGTTGAGACACAATCTCAGCAAGCATGAGCCAGAGCTTTAAAACCTGATGCTGGCTATGTCCCCAGGCTCAAAAATGCTCCAGCACTGCTTCCACAGGGAGTTGCACTCCTAAAAATGCACTCCTCCTCCTATCCCCAAGCACCTGCTCTCATCCTGAGAAGGTGGGCACTGCTGTTCTTAGGGAAACCCACTTGCACGTGGCAGGGTCTGGGCCCTGGGAAGGGCAGTGCCAGGCAGGCCTTTGCCCCACATGAGGTCTGCCGTCATCCCATGGCTCCCTGGGTGTGGGGAGATAAGCCAGGAAGGTGCTGGACAAACAGTTTGCTAGGTGAGGGCAGGAGGAAGAGGGAGGGGAGTGACTTTTGTCCCCGTCCAGCACCACTGTGGTGCCACTTGGCACAAGCTGTTCCCAAGGCCCCCATCCCCATTAGGACCCCGCAGTAAGGGGGTTCAGCATTGGAGGCAGGCAGGGAAGTCCCCCCGATTCCCCCTTGCATCCCTCAGCCATCACTCCAGGCATCGCTTTGCCACTCCCACGCCAGCACCCCGCTCTGGGAACCCCTCCTGCCCTTACTGCCAGCCCTTCTGTCCTTCGGGGGCATCCTGCCCACACAGAAACTCCGAGACCCTCCAAGCCTTTTCCCCGAAGCAGGGACAGCGTCAAGCAGAGCCGCGGAGCACCCTGACCCCCGGCTCTGCCGGTGCCAGTGGTGGCCAGCAGGTGTCAGAGCGCGGGCAGGGACCAGCAGGGACGGGCAGGGAGCAGGTACCAATAGACAAGGATCAGGCAGGCACAGGCACATCGGGGAGGGAGCAGGTACTAACGGGTGGGGAACAGGCAGGGGTGGACAGGGCAGCAGAGGACAAGGAACAGCCATGGATGGGCAGGAAAGAAGCAACTATGAGGAGGGACCAGGCAGGGATGAGCAAAAATAAGGAGCAAGCAATGATAGGCAAGGGGGGGAGCAGGAGGGGTTGGTGAGGGAGCAGGCAGACAAGGCAGGCAAAAGACAACAAAGGGCAAGGATGGACAGGGATGGGCAAGGATGGGCAAGGAGTAGGCAGCAATGGGGAGGGAAAGGCATGACATGGGCAGCAGAAAGCATGTAGGGATGGGCACTGCCTGCTCAGGGGCTCTGCTGCCTGCACAGTCCAAGTAGGCAGGGACCAAGAAGCCCATAAGCATGGGCTGTCCACAGGGTCTATGTTTGACAGTGGCTGCAGTGAGGGCACAACTTGTCCCTGTAGTGGTTCAGATGACTGGGACCCCCAGTTCACACTCAGGATGGGGCCTCATACAACCACACTGAGCTGGTGGCTCTGCTGTCCCATGCACATCACGGTGAAGACACTGGGGATGTTGGGCTTGGGTGAGCAGAGAAGTTCTACCCATGGCCCAAACTTTGCATCTCTCTTCTGTCCAGACTGAGGACAGAACCATGTCCTGCGGGGCAAGCCAAATGCCTTTATAGGGAAGGCAACCGGTCTGGAAGGAAGAGGAGAGCTCCAATATGGGGCACAGTCAGAAGGCACCTCAGGCTCATCTTAGAGAAGGTATGCAGGACACTGAGGTGTGACCACAGTCTCAGGAGAGATATTGTGAATGGAGTGTGCTTGGCCACAGCTACCCCCACGTCCAGAGCCTGGCCAGGAGAAGTCCCACTAGCATCTCCTCCTGAAGTGGGGTTTCTCCCAAAAGAAGAGTCCTATTCCAAGATCTCCATGAAAAATTCTTCACCACTGCAAGGATGGTCTTCATGTCAGTTGGACAAACAGTGGCTGTAAGGGCTGATGGTTGGGGTAGGGAGAGGCTTAGAGTTGTGACTTCATGGGGGCAGGGGACCCGAGACATTCCTGGGCCAGGCTGCTGGGGAGAGGTGAGGCGGGCTCTGCCTCCAGTCTTATCTCAGCACCTCCGAGTGGGACCAGCAAGAGCAAACACACTGGAATTCTTGAGGAAGATGAAACGATAAAGGAAAGGCAGGCAGAGAGCAGCACTACCCACTCCTCTAAGCAGGCGGCATCTTCCGGCTGCCTGGGACACCCAGACCCTTGGACTTGGGGAAAGAAAACAGGTTTGAAGTGAGTCAACAGCAGTAAAAGCCAGTGCACTGGGGGAAGGGATAAGGAGTTGGGTCAATGGCCTTTCCCAACCCATAGCAACACAGGACATGGTTCCAGAGCCAGAGTTCCCATGTCTGGGGGCATCTCCCAAAGCCAGGGGCAACAGTACAAGCCCAGAGGGCTGTGGGATGGCAGTAAGCTACTAGAAATCATGCCACCTTCACAGCAAGGGGAACAATTCCCTGCAGAGCTGCCCAAGGCACAGTGCAACCTGTCTGGGCATGGACATGTGGTGGCCAGGGACCCTGCTGGAGTAGGAACTCTAATTTGGGCACTCCAAGAAGACCAAGGAGCTTCCAGGTGGTCTGCCAACAAGGCAGCAGTACAGTGGAAAATGTTAGGTTGGCAAGTGGGACATGGAGCCCTCTCTCTCCCAGGGGTGCCGAGGGGCTGTGGCTGGGTTAGGGCAGGTGGTAGGAGCACTCTCAAAAGAAAACACGGCCAGAAGCACTCTCCTGCCTCCAACTTGAGCAATATGACGTCACCCACTTCCCTGATGCACGGACCAGAGGAGCTCACTGCTTCCTCAAGTATCCCTGAAGCTGCTCCCCAGGGGAGGCAAGCTCCAGCCCAATCCAAGGGCTCCAGTCACCAGCAACCACAACTTCTGCAACTCCCTAGTCTTGGTGCTGCCTTCTAGGGGATCGTTCGCTATGGACCCCAGGTTGAGAACCATCCTGGACCTCGGTCCTTGCCTTAAGAGACCTGCTCCCAGGGCACATGGGGTTGCAGAACTGTCAAACCAGCACCCAAGCAGCTTCTCCTCCCAATGTTATTAATACTTTGGTCAGAAACCATGGCCAGAGCCTTGCTCAGTTCCTACCATCACAGCCACCCACGTTCACCCACCTGCCAGCCCCTCACTGGGGGGTCAGAGGGGGTTCAGTGGTCAGAGGGGCAGCACAAGCTTCCCCCAGCTTCCCCCATGAGCTCACTTGAGCTGTAACCCAGTGCTGAGGCTGGTGGCCAGGTTTCTTAGCAAGGCCATGCAGCTCCTTATCTGCATTCCTGAAACCCTCAGGCATTCTCCTGGCAATATTAAAACACAGAGTAACCTTCGTCCAGCATCCCCCCCCCCTTCTCTGCCGTCCTCTGTGTCGTCCTCCCCCCCACCCTTCCCTCTGGCACAGGGTACTTGTAAGCTGACTGCAGTAACAGGTTGTACCCATCCCTGAGTGCAGCAAGTGGTCCCCATCAAGCACCCTTCACCATCCCACCCGAGACATAAAGGAAGAGGGGGCATTGAAGGTTTCAGTGTCAGAGTGGGGACAAGGTCAGCAAGAGTGCTCCTGTAGACTACTTTCCTCCCTCCCAGCACATCAGGCTCTGCTCCGTCCCTCGGATCCAACAGGCAGGCTGCCTGCTCTGCCAGCAGGTAGGCAGAGCAGAAGGGCGAAGACAGGATGGGTGCAGTGGGGCAAGGTGCTGCCCGACCAGGGAACAGCGTGGCACAGCCCTGCCGCATCGTGGGGATGTGGGACGATGCTGCCGGATCGAGGGCAGTGTGGCATGGCTCAGGGGCACCAGGGCAGGCTGCTGCCAGCTTGGATGGCAGGGTGCTGCCAGCTCGGGGGCCAATGGGACAAGGGTTGAGGGGCAGCAGTGCAGGGTGCTACCAACTCGGGAGCCACAAGGGCACACCTCCAGCAGCAGCCAGATACGGGTGCCACGGGCTCCGAGGTGTAGTGGGGCAGGCTGCTGCCATCTCGAGGGACGGGGTGCTGCCAGCCCCGGGAGCCGGGTGCTGCCGTAGCAAGGCGCAGCGTGCTGTCCGACGCGCACTGCGCAGTCGAAGGGGCAGAGAGCTTTGCAGCGCCCAGCGAAGGGAGATGTACTCGATGTACCGCCGGCAACCAGGGCCAGGCACAGGGATGCCCAGGGCTGGACGGGAAAGCCGCAGCGCCGGGTGCTGCTACTCGAACTGCCCCCGGAGAGTGGGGAGCAGGGCGCTCCAGAGCAGCCCCGGTGCTCGCAGATGCCCGGCGCGGGGCTGGAAGCGGGCGTCGGCGAGGCCATACCTGGGTCATAAGCCGGTCGGCGCCGGTGTTCTCCTCGTCCTTGAAGATGATGTCGGGGTTGTAGTTGGGCGTGAGCTCCTTGAAGCGCTCCGAGTTACGCGCGATCTTGCCCTCGTAGCGGCCGCTGGCCCCCAGCGTCTTCTCGGGGACGTTAGGGCTGAACTGCTTGTAGGCGAGCGGGATGAGCTTGCGGGGCGGGCGGCGGCGGCTGCCCACCACCCTGCCCGGCCCGCAGCCGCGCAC
>WEIV01014391.1:58213-121204 GCA_013390005.1 Calyptomena viridis | reverse complement strand
GGTGGCACCCCCGGGGCTCCGGCCCCCGCCGCGCCGCCTGCTCGCCAGGGGCCCGGGCTTGCGGGCGGGGATCAAACAGACCAGGGAGGCAGCTGGTTGAAATTTAACCACAATATTCTCGCTCCCCATTGTTTCCAGGGAGGCCCGATATTTCCACAACAGGATTATGGCATCTGATTAACTCGCTGAGACAACAATGAGGGGCTGGGATGGGCTTCCCCTTCTAGCTGCCAAAAGGGGAAAGTAAATATAACACCCTGATTTCAGGAGCGAGGGTTTGCAGGGCCCCCCCGGTTCTGCCCCAGCTGTGTGTTGGGGAGGGGTCCAGCACAGCTCTGCTTGCACCTCCTCTGGCTTACTAGGATCTTCCCAGGTGAGCCACTGCCTTGGGATGCCCCCATGTAAACTTTCTCTGGGATGTCCTCTCTCCAGCTCTTCACTGGGCATAGGGCACAGGTCACTCATAGGCACAGGTCATATACAGTGGCCAGGCTGGAATAGCTCAGCCAAACATCCAGCTCTGGCTGCAGGACTTTGCTGGTCTCAGCAGGACCAAGCAACATGGACACAAGGGATACAGGTTGGAGATCCAGCAGCATCCACAGGCTTGGGATGCTGCTATCCAATGGCCTCAGTAAACCATTTCCTTTGCAGGAGCTGCAGCAACTAGCTAGCCAGAGGTGTCTCCATCAGGTTTTCATATTCGTTATCCATGCTCCATCAGGTTTTTTCATACTGGTTTTCATAGTGGATACCCAGAACCAGTGCCCAGAGCCTCTGTGAAGTCCCGCCATTGTGCAGATGTCCCACTGCTCCTGCACATGCTGGAGCAAGAGTGTCTGGCCAGCAGCCCCAAGCCACACTACTTCTGTATCTCTTCAGCTGATCCTTCCAGTGGAGCATCCTAAGGGCATCAGCAGAGAAAGCAGAAGGGATGTGCCATTCTCCATCTCTCCCTTCGGCTTCTCAGGGACACAGCTCTCTATGCATCACTGGCATGGGAAAATCAGACCCTGTGGACCCTGGACTAGGTCCACAGAATCCTCCAGGGCGGTCTGTACTCCCAGCAAAGGAACAAGGTCAGCTTCCCACTTTGCTCATCACAAGGGACTGTGAAACAGGATCATCTGGGATAGTGCTGCATCAGGGGGCTGCAGCAATTCCCCAGGGAGAAGTTCCCCATTGGGCTGCCAATGACCCAAACCCAGACCTCCAAATAACCTCTGCAGCCTGCCAGCATGCAGTGTGTGTGTCATACACATCTGTCCCCCTCCCAGCAGCTCCAGGCTCACAGCAAGCAGCCTAGCCCTGCCCTCACTGGTAACAGCATTCATGTCCCATGGAGAACTGGGGCCAAAAAGAGGGAGTTGGGTTTGCCTGTGATAGCAACTCCTACCCATGTAGGGGTCTCAGTATCCTGCATTGGTTCTGGCCACAGCAAGCAGTGATAGTGTCCTCTTGCTGGGTACAGAGTTCATCACCTCTTCATGCAGCACTCCCAATGTCAGCCAGGGTCCCTGACAGGTAAAGCCAGTTGGGACAGGGGCCCTAGGTATGATAAGACAGCCAGAGCTGGGTGCGTGGGGAGGTGGCTGCAGGCTGGGACAGGGTCTGGATAACCAGTGGGTAAAGGAAGAATTTTGCTTGGAAAGGGGGATTCCTACTTGGGCAACTTGGAAGGGATGCTTGCTGCTGCAGCACTATATCGCAGGGAGGAATTACCTTCCAGTGGAGGTGGGAGAGATGTGGCATCCATCCATGTATTGCATAGCATCTCCCACAACACTGAGCCACTCTCAGGCACTCCAGGACATCTGGCCACCACACACTGCTCCTGTCTGCATTTCTACTGTGCACCAGTACCTCTTTCCTCTGCACCTTGGCCTTTCCCACTACCGCATCCCACTGTCTCTGCCCTGAGCAGGAGTGCAATATCCTGCAGACCCCTTGCTGGGCTCCCAGGGCTGCCCGGAGCTGGGCGCCGCGCAGGGCAAACGGGCGACGGAGCCGGGATAGGCAGTCTAGGTGGTGCTATTTCTCTATTTTTGCACTGGACGGGTTTGGGATTTTCCTCTCCCCATTCGCTGCCTTGGTCGTCTTCTCTCTTTTTTTTTTTTTCTTTTCCTTTTCTAAAAATACTTGACAGCGATTGAAAGGTCCCTTTAATCGAGGCCACAGAGCCCTTATTAAGGGCACGGGTCGGGGTGCTGGGCCGTGCCCGGCATAACGGCTTCATTAAACCCTGCGAAAACTAATATTTATGGAATCAAATTTATGGAGGCCAAGGCCGAACTTGTGGCCTTTAATGTGTGTTGGGAGCTCAAATCCAGCCGGCTCCAGGGAGGAGGGGGTGGGGACAGGGAAGGAGACCCCAGTGGGACAGGATGGGACAATGAGTAGTGACATTCCCCGGAGCTGGCCAGGGAGGCACCAGTGGCCCCACACTGGAATCTTGGGGGCCAGGGTTCCTGCAGTTCCCTGGAGGCATTAGCAAAGTTCTTTTTCTTGTTGTCTTCACCCTCCTTTTATTTATCCCCCATTCATGCTCCTGCATTCCCACCTTCCCTTGCCTTGGGAGCAGGGTGAATGGCACAGGATCTGTCCCTGCAGCAGGTCTTTACCCCCACCTGATGCCTACTGGGATGCTCATCCATCCCTTGAGCACAGGCTGCAAGACACCCCACAGGTGCTTACTCAGCAGCAGGACAGGGCTCATGAGCAACATCCCTGAAGCATCCCTGAGACTGGCTCCCCTGAGCTGAGCATTCCAGGGAGAAGCAGAGACACAGTGTGGGTGCAGCTGGGATCTACGATGACTCAGGGGTGCAGGTGCTGGTTTGCATCACCTGCTCCCCTTCTGTAGAGTCCACCAGTCACTGGGACAGCCAGGTTAGAAATGTGTCCCCTCTGCCCCTCCTCGTGACAACTCCTCAGACCCAAAGGAGACAGGCAAGCCAAATGCCCTCACTGGGGTAACAATTCCTCCTGAATATTCTGGCATGCATGGGAGAACAGCATGAACCCCAGAACCAGCAGGGACCTGAGGAACGTGGCTTGCAACAGAGCAACTCCTGGGGCAGGAGATGAAGCCCACGTGGAAGGAGAAAGGGTTGCACCAGAGGACAACCTTGTGACAGAAGACACATGAAATGGAGAGCCACTAAGCTCCTGCTGCCCCAGTCATATGCCCTCAGCTAGCAGCAGGACCCTCCCTGGGGGCAAGTGCCCAGCAGGCAGACCTAAAGCTGCCACGGTAAGATGCTTGCAGTTGGGAGAATGCAGGATATGTAGCTACAGCTGCTGGCACAAGCTCCCAATCCTATGGCTTTCCCTTCTCACCACCCACTCTGCCCTACATGCTGCTCCCTCAGAGAGGAAATATAAAATGCAACTGGTTGCACTCACCCTGGGACTGCTCGGCTGTGGCCCAGCAAAGGCTCTTTCATTCCCCTTCCACAGACACAGGGGCTGCTCCGGATGTTTTTGTTTCCCCCTTGCTGCCCAGGAGAACAGGCAGCATGACTACTGCTGGCCCAACTCCAGGGAGCAGGGCAGTCAAGGGCACAGGTCCCTGCCCCAGGAGAGCAGCACCATGGGCTGCAGCCTGTCTGCTGCCTGGCTCTCTGCTGTTTCAGAACCTGGTTTGGGCATAGGAATGTGGTCCCAGTCCCAAAGGAAGCATTTGGACACAAGGGAAGAGGAGAGCAGATGGATGGATGGATGGATGGAGTGTGAAGGGGCAGAGGTGGTGCTTTGTGTTCAGTCAGCATCTGTAACCTGCTCCAGGACTGCTCCCAGGCCTGGGAGCATTCAGTGTCCCCTGCTCCTTGGAGGCCAAAACATGGATTAACCCCACACCATCCGCCCAATAACCATAGTGGAGGTGTCTGCAAATGTAGGGTGCTCCTCAGCCCAGCCAAGCTGCCTTTGCCAGCCTGCTGCTGCAAGGGCTTCACCTGGCTCCAGGCACCAGAACATGGTGTCTCCTGGGGTGGGACAAGGAGAACATGGGCTCCAGCACCCTCAGCATGCTGTGCCTGCATGATCTGGGTGTCCTCTAGTACACACCCCAAACCACGTAGTGTTGCTCAGGTGAGACACATGAGCATGGCCTGGAATCTGCCATCCTGTGCTACAGCAATGAGCTGCTGTCACCTCCTCGCTGTCCAGAGTCACTCCAAGCCCCTGGGACAGCAGGACCAGCCTGAGGGGGACCCGGCAGCACAGGTGTTGCACCCCTTCCTGGACACTATGGGCCCAGTGGGACAGAGCAGGCGAGGGAATCTCACCCAGACACAGCCTGTTATGGAAAACCCACACAAGAGCAGCCAAACCCTACAGCTCTGCCAGAACCCGGGCTGTCCCATACCCATTGGCAGCATCCCTTACACTTCCTCCAGGTTCATCACTGGCTCTGCTGTGGGAAGAAGCCTGGGCAAGCTCTGCATCAGGGAAGAGTTAGAAAAGCTGTTTCCTGAGGCACTGTTGAATAAAGGAGCTCCATATCCCCAGCTGGAGACACCTTGGGAGGGGACTATGACCTGGGCAGGATCCACCAGGAGATGCAAGAGAAGAGGTAGAGGATGCATGGGTGCTCTGCACTCCCTTTCTAGGATGCTGAGGGGAGCAGAGACCCTCCAGGGGTTGGCAGCAACTTCTCAGCTGAAGAGCCCCTTTGCCTTCTTTGGCTTGGCCTTGGCCACAGGCAGCCGGGGCTTCTGAGCTGGGGAGGAGGCAGGCTGGAAGCAAAAGAGAAGGCAGTGTCAGTCCCCTCCTCAGGGGATCATGCAGGATGAGTGCATGTGTGCAAGAAGTGATACTCCCATCATCCCTGTTGTGGAGTGCAAACCACACACATGTGTGCAATCACACACTCCCCTGTCAGGGTGCATGGGGTAGGATGGGCTAGGAATCAAGCTGAGACCCCCAGCCCATCCTGAAGGGGCACAGGGCTTGGTTGTGAGGGGAGAAAGGAGGTGCAGGGCCCGTCCTGCCATTGATACAGAGAGGCTGTTTCTAGAGCTGCACTCACCGTGGTTTTCTCACTGGAAGATGATGTTTCATCCTCCTGGGATGGAGGAGGTAGATGGGGGTGCCCTGTGGTTTCTTCAATGGATTCCAGGTCTGTGTCATTGTCTGATACCAGCAGAAAAAGATGAAGTTTTGGATTAAGATGAGGGATAATGGGGCAGTGCCCAAACCCACTGCAGGAATTGTGCTTGTGTGGGATAGCTCAGCCCATGGGGCAAAAGCAAAGAGAGAGACTGTTGTATGGGGCGAGCTGCACCTGGGGCCACGCTCCCCTTCCCTGAGATATGGGGCTCAGCCATTTGGGGGACAACTGCTTTACATGCTCCCCATCCCACAGCCAAGGAGCTCCTCACCTGAGTACTGCCGTTTTCGAGCCTGCTTGGCCTCCTGCTGGGTCACTGCCATGTAGAGCTGCTGCAGAGCAGAGGTGAACATCTGCCCTTCTCCCACACCACAGATCTTGGGCAGGTTCTGTGGAAGAAAGCAGAGGCACCATCACCCTGCCAGGAAATCACCTGCCAGGTCACCCTGCCGTGGTGCCACTGTGGGGCAAAGAAGGGGCTGTGCTGTCAAACTCTATCTGTTTCACCTCAAGAAGCGTGGCACAGCTTGCAGGAACAGTCAGCTCTGACACTGGGTGGGATGTGGCTGCTCTCCAGCTGTGCACACACACACGCACACACACCCGCACACCTGCTCCGGTCAGTGGGATGCCTTCCCATTCAGAGGCAGACTGCAGTTTTGTGAGTCATTCATGAAATGCTGGAGATAAGATCGCACTGGAAGGGCTGTGGCTTCCCTGGCTGGAGCAGCTGGGGCTGCAGCTTGCAGATATGGACAGCGAGCCTTGGGTAGGAGCAGGACCTCAGTAAGAAGTGGGAATAGGTAGCACCTGCCTACTACCACAGCATCCTGCATGCCTATGTGTGCAGCACAAGGTATCCCCAATGTGCCTATGGCAAGTGAGGATGGAAAGTGATGTAACAGTGAGACGAGGGGTGCCTAGGTTTGCTCCCGGTCTGCCAGAACAGTTCCTGCCTCCCTGCACATATTTTTATTCCCTCCAGATTTGACACAGGGAAGCCCCCCTCCTCCTGCCTGCACCCCCTGCCTGCCTGATGCCACCTTTACCCACTGGGCCAGGCCGATGCACATGGGAGACCTTAGCTGATAGGCTGGGGAAGTGCCACACTTTACTGGGAACATAACACAGCTCACAGGTGAGCCAATAAACATGAACATGTACTAGGATGAGGAAATATGTATGTGCCCTGGAGGGGCTGGCTTCAGGGGGTGTGTGGGGCACAGTGTGGGTGTACACGTGCAGGTGAGTGTGAGCATGCTGATGTGCATGGGGACTATGTGCGCAGCAGTGTGCAGATGAGCATGGCTGTGAGTGCACGCGTGGCTGGTTGTGTGGCAGTGTGTGTGTGTGTCAAAGGTCTGCGCACTAATCTCTGCCCTGCTACACACCCAGACAGAAGGAGAACAAAGTGTAACAGATAAGGCAGGATTCTCTCTGGGCCAGGGGAGTGGGGAGGGAATGGGGACACTCAGACCCACTCAAGGCCAGAGTCCAAAGCATGACCCCAGCTTCCCAGTGGCAGAATGGGTAGGCTGAGCCCTCCTTGCTGTTCTCTGGCAGACAGGGTGGGAGGACAGGGCTGATGCCAGGATGGGTTGGCTGGTGTCCAGACAGATGCCTTCCATGAAGGTCTCCTCCCTTCTGCTGGAGTCATGGGCATGAAAGGCCTCTTAGCTGTAGGACATATGTGGCACTGGTGTCTGCTTTTTGACCAGCTGCTATACAGGTCACCTCCTGTGTCCCTGCCCACTGCCATAGGACAGAGCAATACTTTGGTCCCAGCACTCCGCCAGCATCCCTGGGATTGCTTGCCACTGGGCAAGCATACCTCTCAATGCCTCACTGTCAAGCCTCGGAGCCATGATTTGTGCTGGCCCATCGTAAGATCCCAGGGAGGAGGAGGGATGCTGAGCACCTCAGACACCCTGGGGATGCTCTTGCCCCGGCTATCTCACCCCACGGGGCCAGGGTTGCACCCAAGGTTGCAAAAGCAGCATCCGAGGCTGGGAAGGCAACTGCACTTCAAAGGCAGGAGAGGGGCTGGCAACGGGTGGCCGACACAGACCAGATCAAAGGCACAAGCTGGAGTCATAATTCAGAGAAAAGCAAACAGCAGCTCCCAGGAAAGCCAGGAATGGCAGTGAAGTGAGCAAAGTGTACTAGATAGCACTGCGTGGGTCAGTGCCCTGGGAGGGCAAGAGAGTCCCCTGCAGAGCCAGACAGCCCTGGGTGCCACTACTCTGGTGCCCACCTCCTCTCCCTGCCACCAAGGGGTCCCTGGAGAATGCCAGGGCAACAGGGCAGGCTATGCATCCAGGTGTAGGGTGCTGCCCACACCCGTCTGCTCTAACCCGTCCAGGATGGTACCTGGGCTGTGCCTTGAGCCCCAGGGCTGCTCAGGCTGCTCCTCTTCACAGCATTCAGGCAAGGATCTGGGCAGGGCAGCTGCTTGCTCAGTGCTCAGCCCCAGCTGCCTAAAGCCAGCTCAGTGTCTCTAGGTGTCCTTAGGGATGGGACAAACCATCCTTGCAGCCATCTGGTGTCTCCAAGACCAGCACACATGTACCCACTGAGGTGGCACCCTGGGGAGACACTAGGAAAAGAGTGCTCAGCACCCCCAGGAGGGATGAGCATCTGGAACGGCACAGGGGTCTGCAGGTGCAGGGCACCTGCTGCCTACGCCTGCGGAAGAGCTTATCCCCAGAAAGCCCAGGGTGGAATTTGGGAGTCAGTGGCCACTTCCTGCCGCTGCCCTTCCCGGCGGTTGGAGCCCGCGGGCTCAGGGCCATGGGGCGGCCGGAGCTGGCCCGCGGCGGGACGGGGAGGCTGCGCTTCACGGCCCCGGAGGGAAATGGGTTATAACCAGAGCTGGAAGCGTTTCCCTGCAGAGCTGTGACTCAGCAGGGAGCGGAGCGTGTTGTGCCAGCCACCGGCCACCTGATGGCCCTGGAGGCTGAGAGGGACAGCGAGGTGTCTCTGGAAGGGACTGGAGAGGGGACAAGCTCTGGGTACAGGTGATTTTCTCCTTCTTCCTTGCCCCACTGCTCCAGCACATTCTGAAGCTGAACTCTGCTGCAGACAACTTGTCCTCACTGCAATATCAGCCCTGGCCTCTGGTGACTTGTTTTTCCCTGATTACCCATCTCCAGGATAAACATGACGCCTGAGGTCCGGGGAGCGGCATGGGCAGAGAGCTGGCAGCTGGGGGAGTGCTGTCCGGATTGCCAGGGAGTGATGCCTGGGGAGCTGGCATGGCTTCTCCCGCCTGTTATGACTACCTGGCCACAAGGCCAAGTGGGATGCCTCAGTATCAGGAGGGACTCAAGGCTGCGGTAGTGGCATGGGAAGCTCCACAGCACACCCTGAACTGTGATTAGCCCAGCCAGGAGGGGTGCCCAGCGAAGGGGGGCAGGTGCCTGACCTCGTGCTGGGAGCAAGCCAAGCTCACTCACAGCCCCACAGTGCAGAAAGGGAGTTCGGCTGCAGCCTCACTCAGTGACCCCCAACCCAAGAGGGCTCTGCTATGGGGCTGCACCCCAGTATAGAAAGGCCAGTGGTGGCCAGGGTACAGCATCTATTTCCAAGGCATTCTGCCTTCACCCACCCCTGCCCAGACTCTGTTCTTAAGAGGCCATAAGAGATTGTGATTTGAATGTCCTCTTGAAAGCATGAGCAGGAGATGTTGTCACCCAGCCTGGCACCATGCCACCAGCACAGAAGCATCACCTTTCCCTGGGCTGGACTGGGTTTGCAGGCGGGCTGGACTGCACTGGGCCCCCACACCAGTGCCAAGCACCAGAGTCTAAATCTGTCATGCTTAAAGCTGGGGACTGACCCTTTCATTATCACACCAGACGTTCGAAGCGGTTACCAACATTCTTCACTACAAATCCCACATTCCTATTTTTTAATATATTTTTAACTGGAAAACAGAGCGAATGGGGCCTGTTTGGAAATTACAGCCTGGCTGCTGTGGCTTGTATGTCAGATCTGCCCACATTCCCGTGGCCAGCCTCAGCACATGCTCCACAGGGGCACACTTAATAATTCCTGCCAGGGCAAGGAGCCAAGGGGTGTGGGCCAAAGTGGGGCATGACTTCCCCAGGCTGCCCCCACCAGTGGGCCCTGCGGAAGTGGCATGGTGGAGCAGCACCCCAGGAACAGCAGGCTGGCTGTCTGGCAATGGGCACAGCCACCACTGCGCTGTCATGGGTGAAGTCTGACAATGCTGCGGCAGTCCACAGTGGACAGGGGAATGGTTCCATGGCTGGAATGTTCCTGTGCCTAGTGGCCAGGCTGCCCTTGGCACTCTCCCCTGCCATAAGCTTTGTGCATGCTCCTGGGAATGGGGATGGCATGGCTTGCTGGATCTGTACTGGGCACCTCTGCCCATAGTTGTGCCCATGTCAGTAAGGCTGAGGAGGGATCCTCTCTGAGATCCCCACAGATGCTCACCCAGCCTCTGCCGGTATACTGGACCAAGGGATTCCAGTAAAATCTGTCTGCAGCAAAACAGATGGAGAACATTGCCTTCCACCTGGGATCAATGGCAGGGAAAGGTGGGGCTTATCCCTCTGGAATGGAGCAGGCCACATGAGCCTGGTCTCTTGTCCCAGCTCTCTGATGGGGCAATGACCCCTCTTCTTGGGGGCAGAGCTCCCTCCAGGCACCTCGAGGTACCCTACATTGATGACTGATGTGCTTTTCCTGCTTCTCTAGCCCTTAGATCTGCTTGTATGCACTCACCCCAGCCTTTGGCAGTCCCTAGGGCACTGGGTACCCCAGCAGCAGTTGGCTAAAGGACCATCCCTGAGCTTACACTATCACTGTCCTCATCACCTTCCACCATGCAGTCCCAGGCAACACACAGCAGCAGCAGCTAAGAGAGCTGGCAGTGCTGCCAGCCCACTCTTGGAGCAGGCACAGGCAGGATGGCCAGGGCTTCACAGGCAGGCAGCCAGGCTGAGCACACCTGGCAGGAAGCGGCGGTGCTGGCAGGGGAAGGCAGCCGGAGAGCTGCTGAGAGGTGAAGGGGTCACCCCGGGGAAGAGCGGGTGGTGAGGCCGGGACATGCAAGCATCCCAGCCCAACCCAGCTCAGCCCGGCCCGGCACGGCACAGCACTCCTCCCAGCACCACTCTGGCCCTGCAGCAGGCAATGTTTTCCTTTCCCCCTGACTTCAGGGGCCTTTCCAGCAAGCAAATGTCAGGGACATAAAGACCGGCACTGTGAGTGGAAGATGGAGCGAGAATGCCTGCCCGCGTCCCTCCGTAAGTGCTGTCTCACACTTCATCAAGGCAGCCTTTGCAAGGGAGGCACACGCTTAACAACCGGCAGTCTATGCTGGCCGGCGACCGCAGCAGCCCTGCCGCTCAATACCCTTTTCTTTTCTCCTTGTGCTGTTTTTGTGGCTTGGGTTACAGCCTTTCTCGCAGACACTGAGTGGAGGGGCGTGGTGGCAGCAGGGGCTCTGCATTGTGCTGCTGCCACGCTGCAGTGATGCTGGTCCCCCCTCATGCAGGGATGCTGGGGGGGTCCTGCCCACTGATTCCCGCATCCAACTCCCAGGGATAAATCCCAGGGAAAAGAGGGTCAGCAGCGGTGCAGAGGTAGGGCAGGAGGTTGTAGCATCTCCTCTCCAGTCATGTGAGGACCAGCCCACCAGGAGCAGCCTGGGACTTGGCAGAGGGTTGGTGGGGGACGAAGGGTTTCAGGCCTCAGTGGACACAGTCCCTACCCCATCCCATTTGGAGAGAGGCCGTCCTGCCATGCTGCCCAGCAAACCCATGGGCATCCAAGCCCTCCCGTTGCCCAAGTGCCAACAAACTCCCTGGAAAAGAGTGGCATCCAGCACAAGCCCTGCCTCCTTGCCTGGGAGATGCTGGAAGCTGCTGAGCCTTGTTGCCCAGGGTCTGGTGGCAGCTGCTGGTGGCACCCCCAGCTCCAGCCTGACCATGGGCTCTTTTCCTCCTATCCAGCAGCCCATAGAGCAACAGCAGGAGAGCCTCTGGTGAACCTAGCACTGGGTGCCAGTTTGGCAAGGCAGCTGGACAAGGAGGATGCCCTTAAGAGCATCAGGTCCCAGCATGCCAGGACTAGTGAGGACTTGCTGCTGGCTTCCAGGAAGGCAGAGTCACAGGCTGATGGCACCTACGGGCATCACCTCCACCAACCTGACCCATCACCAACACAGGCTGACTTCTCCATGGCAGACCATGAAGACATACAGACCTGGTGGCCAGTGTGCTTCCTGTCTCAGGGGGACAGCTTAGTGACCCGTCTTATCTGTGAGGAAGTTGGGTGGCTCATACTGTCTTGTTATTTTAGGCTGACTTGGTGAATATGGACACATCATCTGGGTTTATTATTGTAAAGTCCCTCCACAAAGTGTGCCAGCTCATGTGGGTTTATTATTGTCTGCCCAGGAAAGCTGGACACATTGCACTGGTCTGTTATTGTAGGGTTGCTCAGGAAGGCCAGCCAACTCATCCCAGCTTGTTATTATTGCACAGAGCTCATGGGGGGGCTGGCCAGGAAACTTTCTGCAAAGTGGGGTGATGGAAAGGGAACCACACCTGATGAATCATAAGGATGCTGTGTGGCGATAAGGAACAGCAAGGGGTGGAATCCAGCACCTCATCTCCACCTGGCAAGGATAGGCCACTCATTCATGGGCATGAACACTCATGGCTCCCCTGGGACCTGTGGGGCATTGGGGCTGGCAGAGGCAGCAGGAGTGTGGGTCAGGGCTGGAGATTGTTAAGGCAGTGCTCAGACCCCTTGGGAAACAAAATCTGGTGGTGACATGGGAACAACCATGGGCATTCTGCAGCCAGTGCATCCCTAAAACTGGCACAAAAGGAATCAGCTTAGCTAACAGGGCCCACAGCGGAAGCTGGGGCTGAGCCAGGTGGGATTAGGGGCTTTGAAGGGAATCTGGGTGCGTTCAGGACCAGGTTGAGCAGGAGGCAGCTGCTCCACCCTTGTGGCTTTGCAGTTCCTCCCAAGCATGGGCGCAGCCGAAGGGGCAACCCCTGGGGATGCTGCCCCATTGTCACCCGAAACTGCAGCAGGAAGCATTTCTGCATGGGGCAGGGGGGCAGCAGGGCTCACTGCTGGGTTGCCTCAGGCAGGTCCCCAGGCTTATGGCCCCAGCAGGGTTGGGTCCAACATGCCCCAGCAACCCTGGCACTGCTGCTGGCACAGCCACTGAGTCACCATCACTTCCCCTTGCTCTGAGACAGACCGTGTTTCCCAGGCATGGCAGCCTGCTGGTGTCCCTGCGGGCAGTGCCCAGCTGTACCACGTGTCCAGATGTACCCCAGGCAGTGCCCAGCTGTGTTGGGTGCCCAGGTGTCCCTCCAGGTAGTGCCCAGTTGTGCCAGGTGCCCAGGTGTTCCCCAGGCAGTGCCCAGCTGTTCCAGGTACCCAGGTGTCCCACGGGCAGTGCCCAGCTGTGCTCAGTGCAGATGTTGGTCCCCAGCCAGGCACCAGGATTGAGTGTCAGGCGAGCTCTCTGTGCACAGCAGCAGCAGCAGCAGGAGGCCAGCCAGCCCTGCAAGCACACAGCCCCTTCATTCATGGCAAAAAATAGCCCCCCGGGGTGTGGTCCAGCCTGGAAAAGCCCCCTCCAGCCCTGGCCAGCCCATGTTTATTCAGTACGAGGGGGACACACACTGTCCTCTCCCTGCTCCCCAGCCCCGTGCACCATCTCCCTGCCAGAGCAGCCACTCTTGGCTGTGGTTCCCTGGGTCCCCCCTGGCCAAAACACACAGGTTGGGGCAGGGGGGAAGGCAAAACCCTAAAAAGCACTGGGTTTTTCTCCAGGAGGAGCAGCCCCTGGTGATGTCATGAGAGTTTGCAAGCAACCACATGAAAGGGACTCACTACCCAGGAAATCCACAGGTCCATGATCCCTCAGACAAGCCAGTGATTCTTCAGTGGGCCAGGAAGGAAACCTCGGGAAACCCAAGCCAAGCCTGCCCTTCGGGATCTCCAACCCTGCTCCACAATCCCTCCATACCCCTTTCTCAGCATCTGCAATTCACAGCAGCCCAATCCCTCTCTGCAAAATGGTACCAACTTATGCCCTGCAGTTCCTGGGCATCAAGCCTCTCCCTGTAGACTACCAGCATTCTGATCACTGCTCTGCAGCCTCCAGAGTCTGGACCCCTTCCCCACAAACTCCAGACCCTTTCTCTCTGCTGATCCAAGGGGCAGCACCCCTGATGGTGATCCATCAGGCTAGGAGTGGCAGGTGATTTAGGGCCAAGCAGTGCTGCCACCAGACAATGGGGATGCAGTGGGGCAAGGGGTTCTCTTTCATAAGGGATTACGCTGGGGACAGCTGGGAACACACAGACACTGCCCCCTCAGCCCCCTCCCCAAGAGCCAGCCAGGTTCTCACTCTGCTCTGGCAGGCATTGTACCCATAGGCTCTGAAACCAAATCCACTGCCTAGGGCTTCCCATCCCAGATTCACATAGGCTCAGAATGCAGTGGCTGGAATGATGGGGAAGATCTGCCTTCCTCCTCCTCCCCGTGCAAGAGGCATTCTTGGGCTCCCATCCAAGCCCAGCTCTGTACCCCAGTCTGCTCTGCACATCCTGGCCCCTCCATGGATCCTGCATCACATGGAAATTGGTGATGGAGCTGCCTCTCCTGCCTCATCACCAGCTGCAGCCCAGAAGGAGCTGAGAGGCAAGTGAAGATCAAGGGTGGGTTTGACTTTGTGTCCCCAGCACCTCCCGTGCATCATTTTAGGAGGCTGCAGGCAACCAGCCTGTCCACCTGTAACTTGCCCATGGAAACTCTCTTCTGCTCCTCCTCTTGCTCCATCTCCTCCAACACTGGCACAAGGTGACAAGACCCCTCTGCAACCCCAAAGGTGCCTGGCAGCCAGTGTGAACCTCAAACTGGTGCCATGGCACATGGGGACACTGGCTGGGAAATCCTTGGTAGAGCAACAGGTATGGGTATCTTCACAGTGTGGTGCTGGGACATTTTGGGGCCATCTGAGTAGTGAAAAAGGACCCTGCAACTGAAACTCTCTGCCCTCAGCAGAGGGAGGGTCTTTGCAAAAGGGCCAGCTCTGAGCATACTATAGCCTGCGATGTCTAGGATGTGGGGTGTCTCCATCCTGCTGGTTCTCAGGTCTGTCCATGACAGCACTGGGCTCACAGAGGAGACAAGAACAGTGGAGAGGAGATAGAAGCCCCGAGAGTCAATGCAAGGCTCTCAGGGCTGTTCCCTCTCTCTCCTGGACCTGGGATGGGATGTTTGCTCCTGCTGTCCCTGTCTCAGTGAAGAGAGGGGACTCAGTCTCTGTGACTGTCAATAAGGCACTTTTCACCAGAGCTAAAAATGCACTCACAGAAAGAAAACAAAATAAAAACACAAAACAAAACAGAGAGGTGAAAAATTCCTTGATATTTCTCCCCTACAAATCCCCAGAGCCAGCAGAGGCGAGAGCCCCCGGAGTTTGTCAAGCAAATACTTTCACACCCTTGGCCAGGCTCGGCATGCTGCCACTGGAATGCCAAATATATATTTAAACCCTGCTCATCAAAGGAGTCTGTTCGGAGTTGGTTTCGGGCAACGTGCATGTGGGTTTGGCCCAGAGAGAAAACCAGACGATGAGGAGAACATTTCTTGAGGATGGGAGACAGCTCTCGTGCACACACACACACAGACACACACACGTGAGATAAATGACAACCTTCAAGGTTGTGTGGCTGTAAGGTTGCAGGCTGGGCACGAGATACCTGCCCGCTGCAGCACTCACCCTTATCAGCGCCTGTCGAACTGCGGGGTGGGGATGTTTAGGCTGGAGGGAGGCCAGCAGCCATTCTGCATTCCAGTACTATAAACTTTGTCAAAGCTAAATGAGCTCAGCCAACAAAGTCAGGGTCCAGCAAGATGAGCAGGAAGCAGCACTTTGGAAGCAGGCAAGATTGCAGGGACAGAGAGGGCTGGTCAGGACTGTACACCCCTCGAGGAGGTGATGAGTGTCCTCAGCTTGGGAACAGCGCCGCGCAATAGTGAGGTGCACATACAGTGCTCCTGCAAGTCCAAGGTTAGTGTTTGCCACGGTGCCACAGATCCTGCTCTGCTTTCTCCTGGGACTAGCTGCATAAGGCTGCCAGCAGTTCCACAGGACATCGCTGCTCATCTGATGCCAAACCACCCCCAGTCCTGTGCCTGGAGGCACTGAGGGCAGCAGACTGCTGGACAGCATCTACCACCACATCTCCTCCTCCCAGACATGGCTTTGCTGGAACAAGCTGGACACAGCAAGGAGCACTTTGGGAGCAGGGCTGCAGACAGCAAAGGGGAGACCCTTTCTGCATGGACTACTCCTGTTTCTCTCTCCTTTACATGCATCCCCTTTATTTGTTGCAGATGGCCCAGGGACCTATGCCCATCTCAGGGACCACCTCAGCATCAGAGAAATGGGAGAGTCTCTGCCTTCCTTCTCTTTTGTGTGGGGTTTGCTCCCAGCCATGACACTGACATGGCATTTGCAAAGCTCCAGTGCTGGCTGCAGGGCAGGAACAGAAATGCTTCTGCTCCATCTCTGAAGGCATGTCTGGGAGCTGCCCCATGTGGGCTGGTGGTAGGACAGGAGCTCCATTTCCAGATATGATGGGCCAACCTTTTCCCTCTTTGTCATTGCTCCAGCCAGGAGCAAAGATGTTTTAGTCGAAATCTTGTACCTAATCCCAGCTGACAGAGCTGCAGGTTGGGGTCTGGCCAGGGACTGGAGCCGGAAGGGCAGGAGAGATCATTGCCACAAGCAAACAGAGCACGCCAGTGCTGTGAAATCAGGCATTACGCGCCTGTCGCCCGCGGCAGGACCAGCTCATCAGGCTGCCAGGGAGATGCTCTGGTTACGCCAGGGGTAATCTCAGCACCGGCAGGGCCTGACCCTTCACAGCCCTGTCCCTCAAGCTGAGTTCATCTCCAGGTGAGGGGAGGTATTACTGCTCCACCACGGTTGGATTTCAGGCACCTGCTGCTAATAAAACACTCTGTCAGGGCAACTTCACCCTCTCAGCCCTTGGAGAAAGGGACAGGGTCCCTGTGGTGCTGCCTGGGGGGCACAGATGTCTGGGGGAGCTGGGAGCAGTGTCCTGGGAGCTGGAACATGGCCCTGACCCTGTCCCATGCTGCAGTCCTCCACCCGGGGGAGCTGGGAGCCGTGGCTCCAACCCTGTCCCATGCTGTGCCACTCCCTCCCAGGCAAGTAGATTTCCCCTTGCTGCTGCAGCCCCTTCAATCTCTGTCTTGCCAAGTTCAGCCACTACAGCCCAAGTCACTCCTCACTTTCAAGGGCAGGGATCCCAATCTATGCTGGGAGAGATGCTCTGAGCTTCATCACTCCACTGTGGGTAAAGACCTCCTCAGCTCCAGTGACTGCTGCTTTTTCCAGCCCCCTGCCCACTCATCACACCACTGTCTCCATTCATGCTTGCCTTGCTCTGAAGGGTTCACCCACCACTTGCCATCTCCAGACAGCAAAACTACGCCCTTTGGCTAAATACAGGGTTTTTTTAAAGCTTCACCATTTTCATCCCTATTTTTCTGGGCATTTTCTTCCATGAAGCACTACCTGTCAGCAGCAGCACTTGAAAACAAGGTACCAAGAGCACCTGCTTCCAGCTGCACTGTGCTCACGTTAAACCTCATCTGTTTGCAGTCCTCTCTCCTGGACCACTATCACATTCCAGTCTAAAAATTGGTTTATCTTTACCCTTATCCATAATAACACGCTCCAGTATATTGTCTCCTATATGGTGCCAGGCTATGAAATCCTCTTCAACTCCTGCCATCACCATGGCCAGGTCTTTCTGCAGTCTCAGGGGAATGACAAGGGACCTTTACAGCCCACCCCTGCACTGCCATCAGCTGCCATAATCTCAAAACATGGGCCTGCATCAGCAGACACACAGTGATGATACTCAGGGAGCTGTTTCTTTGCTCCCTAATAATCCCTGCTCCTCCAGCAACCCCAAAGCAGGGGAGCAGAGTTCCCTTGAATGCCCTGCCTCCAGAAACTGAGGCTGGGAGAGAGCATCTCCAAACACCTCAAAACTCAAAAGGCAGCTCTCCAAATAGACATCTGAGCCAAGGCGAGGACTGGGCTGCTCCTCACCCTGCCCAGCCTGGCTCCTGGAGCCGATACCCACAGCCCACTGTCTCCTACCAAGATGCACATCTGCAGCCTCCACCCGTGCAGGAGAGCAGGAATCAATTACAGGGCTGGCAAAGGCAGAGCCACTCCAGGGCTGGCATGTGGCACCAGCTCCAGAAGCCGCAGAGCACGTGGCACGGCACCGGAGGCAGCCAGCCGGGTGAAATGTGCCACTGGCTCATGGGGAAGAGGCAGGGGAACCACTTAAAAGCCAGGAAAGTACTGGTAAACCAGGGCCACTCCTCTGCTCCTCTGGCTTCACGTGCTATTTATAGTGCTCTGGGTGCCCACCCTGGGGGAGTTCAACCCCTGGGATGCAAACTTTTGCCAAGCCAGCCATCCTGTCTGCCATGCAGCTCCCCAGACCCTCCTGATAGCTAAGATGCTCTATGGTGGTCTCTGACCCAGTCCATCACAGGGACTCACAGCATGGGCACTTCAGCATGCACTAGAAGGACCAGCCAGCATGCAGCACCCTCTGACAACCATCATGTACAGCAGGATCATACGGACAAGCCCTGCCACAGCTGTCTGGTGACAAGGAGAGACCCAGCCAAGCCATGATTACTCCTTGGAGCCCTACTGTTAATAACCTCAGGTGGCTGCAGCTGGGATGGGGGAAGATGTCCCTGCTTTCTCTGGGGCTAGTTGGAAAGGCTGTGGGGAGGCTCCCCTCAAGCTTGTAGGCTGATTTCCTTGTTGTATGTGAGGGGTCCGGCCTCAGCCCTGTGCTCCAGCCCCCAGCAACTCCTAGGCATTTGCAATGGCCTCTCAAGTCTATGCAGGCAGAGGAGAGCTGAGCTTACACTAGTGAAATGTGATTCTGCTAACCCACACCTCACAGGGGCTGCTGAAGGGATTTGGGGAAGGTAGGAAGCAAGGAAGAGGATGAAGAGCAGAAGTGATATGCTCTCAGTGTCTCCCGCAGTACTGACCCCACATCCTCTTCTCCTGCCAAGCAGCACATCCAGACACAACTCTGCACATAATCCCAGCTCTGCACATAAACCCAGGTCTGTGTCTAACACCAGCTCTGCTGACACCTGGGGGAGCAAATGTGGCTATAGTCCCATGCCTCCTCACCCCTGCAAGCAGAAGATCAGGGGCTCCCAGTGTCTCCTGAGGGCTGTAGGGTGAGGATGCTGCCCACACATCCTAGAGTGGTGGTGACCCCTGGGGCAGGGGATAGGACAGTGCTGATTGGGAGCAGGTGGCAGCTGCTCCCCCAGCCAGAGGCTGATGAGGAGCTAAATTTATTCCACCAATATGTGGGCAGCAGGATGGGACCAGGGGGCTCCTCCAGCCTGTCTGCCCCATGCATGGCCAACCCTGTCCCGACACCAGTGACGACAGCAGAGTCCTTCTGGACTGTCTCTTTGGCACCCGTGTGTCCTGATGACTGGCTCTGAGCCGACCCAAGTCTTTCCTCCCCTAACCACAGAGGGGAAAGTTTCCAAATTAAAAACCTAAAACTGGCAAGAAGGTACCCATGGCAGGAACCTTTTAAACTGGCCATTAAAGTTTATAAGTTAGACGGGCACCAGGAACAAGCGGCAGAGCTGCAGGAAAACAGCCGCCTCTCCTTGAGCAGCCTAACCACGGCTGTCCCCAAAGCCGCAGGGCTGACGTCACGGCATGACTTCACCTCCATCACTCACTGCCTGGCCGGCCCCAGCCCCGTGTTTACCCCTGCCCATCCCTGCCGCTGTCCCTCGCAGCCCGCTTTTCCCTTTGAGGTCAGTCGGCAGCCCCGGGGCCTGGCGAGGAAGAGAGCAGAGAGAAGGAAACCAAACCTCGGCGCCCACAAGGCGTGCTGCAAAACACGGAGCCCCAGCGGCTGTGCTGCAGGGATGGTGGGCTCTGTCTTAGCCCTCCTGCCTCTCTCCCAGCTGCATCCCCCACTTCCTGCCTCTAAGTTGCTGGAAAAACTACTGCAGCCAGAGCTGGGCACACTGTTATTCTCCCATTTTTCCAGAAACAACACATTCTGTACTGCTGGCTGGAGAAAAGCATAGGATCCAACTTGTCCTGTCCTGCCCTAGGATGCTGGGATGCACTGCAGGTACCTGGGCGATCCTGGCCTCTATTCCAAGGGGTGAGATGCTATGTGGTGGATGAGTGGCACAGCCTGTCCCCAAGCCCAGCTGGGAATATGTGGATACCCCCAGATAAAGCACAGCCCAGGGTTTCAGCTAGAAGAGCTTTGAGAGTAGCAGAAACAGAAGTCTCAGGTGCCTAGAGACAGACCAGGCCAGCACGTCCCCATTCTTCCCTGCCAGCACAAGGGCACTTCAGCTCTAGGCCTCTCAAAGAGGAGTCAGCAGCCTCAGTGAGGTGTTTCAGGTGCGTATGGGATGCAGGTTTGCCTTACATGGCAGAGTGGGAGAATGGATGTGAGGTATAAAACGCCCTGGGCATTGATACTGGAAGAGTCCTGGAACTGCCCTGAATGATAAGCTCGGAGACCCATGTCACCAGTACATAGGTGAGAGCCACAAAAACCACATGGGTTCAGAAGGGACAAGGCTGGGGGTTGTGTAGCCACAGAACTGTCTGCAGCAAGCCCAGGGCACTGGTCAGAACAGGCTGGGAAAGCCACCGTCCCCATCAGCTGCTGTTCAGAGCCCCATGGGGCACATATTGCCCGCTGTCACCTCCCGGAGAGGTTTGTGGGTTGCATTTATAGACTCAGCCACAGACCCTGGACCTTGTGCCTTTAGACCGCATAGTGCCAGCCCTGCCTTTGGAGCATCTCCGGGAGCAGGAAGTGTCACTAACCCCCTTTGCACCCCAGCAAGCCAGTGGAAGCACACAAGCCACTCACACACCTCCCCACAGGCATCGATCGACAGGGAAGCACACACACACGCGCATACACACACACAAACAGGGCAGCCTCTGCAAACAACTGCTTGTTAAGTTAAAATTAAACTCTGCACAAATATTGACCTTTGGAGGGGACACAAACTCTGCCAATATATTTACCAGCTTTATAAATGGGCCTGACCACAGTGCCCTATACACTGAGGTGGAGGAGGCAAGGGCTGCAGTGGTGCCCAAACAAGGTGCATCCCTGGCTTCCCAAAATGAGGCTCTCCCTGAACAATGCCACTGTGCCCCCCAGCTGCCCCTCACCCTCTCCAAAGTCCCCACTCCAGCCTGAAGGAGGATCCACTTTTTTTACCCCAACTTGTGGTTTCTCCAGGGAGCAGCCAGCAGCTCACGGACAGCACTAGAGCACCCAGGGGAAGCTCTTGTCACCTCTGGCCTTGTGAAATTGGTCAGCAGAGCAATCCTGAAGCTGCTTCTTACCTTCCAACCCTTCCAAATCTTTGCACTGACCAGAGACGCACTGTCTGGCAGGGATACCCACTGCCAAGCCCCAGCTGCCCAGCACTTGGGCAGGGGGCTCTGCCCATGAGTCTGTGCCCCCTCTGCAGAGCGCTCAGCACATCCTGGGGGAAATCCCATCTTTCAAGGGGGAACCACAGCTTGTTCCTATGTCTGGGAAGGCTTCAGGAGCTGCAGAAACACCAGTAGCCTGCAGCTGGAGAGAAGGCACAGCACTGCAGAGGGAAATCACCCCTCTCAAACCCACCAGAGCTCTCTGAACGGGCCAGCATGCCCAGCTGAACATACTGTGGTTTGCAGTGGGAATGGGAAAATACTTAGGACAAGAGGCTTCCCCAAGGACAGCTACCCCAGCTTGGTTGTCATGGGAGAAGATGCAAGCTCTTCTCACAGTCTATACCTATGGTAAAACACAGGAGGAAAGACACTTTTGCAGGCAGAGGATAAAAATGGCATGGCATGGGAGACAAGAGCCTTTCTCAAGGATATTATTGCAACAAGTTACTGCTGAATAGGTGGGCAGTAAAGGAGGACATGGGGAACAGCCTCAGCTACTGTGTTAGTGCAAGGGGAACATGTTGTCCTGGGACTCAGCAAGGAGAAGATGACCCTGCACATATCAAGGACATCAGGATGGGGCTATTGTGCCCGGAGCCGTCACTGATCCTGAATCTTTGGGCAACAAGGATGACATGGCAGTGGGCACATGGTCTGGCTGAGCATGCACCAGCAGGCAGTGGAGCTCAGCATACAAGAAGGATGATGTGTCGGAGTCCAGGATATCTGGACTACACCTCAAATTGCCCTGGAGGGTCTGGGATCCTCGCAGAGACCCCAGGAGGACACAGTCTTTGATCTGTGCCCCTGGGAAAAGCTTCCAACACTCATAGAAGAAGCAAAAGCAGCAAAAATATAACTTATAGTTTAGTTTGTCACAGAAGTAAAACTTGTAGTTTTATGTTTTGCAGTATGGAAATGAAATAAGACAAGATGGAGGATTTTGGGTGTTGCCCTGAGTTCTCTCTTCTTCTTCTTCTTGCTCCTTGTACTGCAGTAGAGGTGGCACGTAGGCATTGGTAGAATAGATTTGCGGTAGAAGAAACGTGTTAGCAACAAGTTACAGAATTCGGTACAGAGTTCGGTACAGAATTGTAAATATAATACGTATTATCAGTTCATTGGTTATTAGAGTCCTTAAAACTTAGCAGCAGTCACCATTTCACGGCTTTTGCAGCACATGCTTCAGCATGTTAAACTCAGGGCTAGAGTGACATACCGAAGTTGTGATAAGAACTTAATAAACAACAAGAAAAAATGAGAAGCTGCAAGTCCAATCTCTTTTATCTGGTACTGAACTTTGATAATAAGAAGAAATGCTCGGACACAGGAGCCTGGGTCCTCTACAGTGATGGAAGGTGGAATCAGGAGATGGCTCATGGGGCTGAGCATGCAGACCCAAGGCCATACACTGCTAGGAAATGGGTGCAAAGAGGGTGTGCATGCAGCAGGCAGAACTCCTGCACCAACAGCAGTGCATGCACCAGCTGGGCAGTGGGAGGAAGGCTTGTGCCCACACTGACTGCCTGGTCCTTGGCTCCAGGGATGCAGGGAGAGCACGACACATACAGCAGGGGATGCCCAAGTTCCAGCTCTCGGAAATACTGAATAGAGTCTTATTCAGACTGATGTAAAACACTGTTAAAACACACAAAAATCCTTTGAGTAATGGGCGAGCGGGAAAGAGGCATCTATAATTAACAGTAACTGTTTGAGACGGTCGCTGCCCAGAGACGTGTACTGTGCAAAACCACTTGAAAAGGCCTCGTCTGAAAGGCAAAGCCTGGGGTTTTTCAAGAAGCCCGTCATGTAACGATCCTGGCCCTTCCAAAATAATTCTGCCATATTAAAAAAACCCAAAACCTCAGCTTAATCACCCTGCAGCACTGGGACTGGAGAGCTCTGAGAGGAGGGGAAGGGAAGCACAACCAGCTTCCAATTAGAGCCTCATTAGAAAGGAAAGCTGGGGAGCTATTAGAGAGCTGGCCAGGAGTGAGCTGAGCCAGATGCCTGGAGACCCACTGTAGGAGGGGTGTCCCCATCACTCCTGCCCCTGCCCCCTCAGTGGGTGCTCTGAGGTCCCAAGAGTGACACGGTCCCAACTGTGGGCACTTGGCCTGAGCAGATGGAGAAGAGGTTGCCCTAGCTACATGCCTAAAAGCCCTCATGGAATTCTTGACCCTACACAGAGCAGAGTTTGGGGATGCTCATGGAGCTGGGCAAAGAGCACTGTGGGTAGAAGAAAGAGGAATTGGGTCTAGAAGGATGCTGCAGCTGGAGAGGGGAAGTGAAAGAGGGTCTGTGGGCTTTGTCTGTGGGATTCACTGACTCTTCCTACCCTCAGAGGCACAGACACAGGCCAGAGACTGGCCCAGCTTGTGTGTCCCTGTGACACCAGGATGGGGTTCTTCATCTCTGCCAAACTCTCAAGGGGAGATGACATTCCTGCTGTGAGCACAAACCTTCTCCTGCCCTGCAAGCACACCTTGCTGCCTTCCCTGGCACATCGGTTCCCCATCCCCTCCTATGCAGACCAGTGTTTCCTAGTGCCCAGTGTGCTGCAGTCCAAGGATGACTGTGCAGTGGCTACAGCCACTCATCGAAGTGCCAAAGTCCAGACGGGTTGGAGTGAGTGCCAGAGCAACATTGCCTGCAGCACAGGTTCAGCCACAGCATCCACTCCAGGTCATTTGCTTCATCACTCCAGTTTTAATTGTGCCCACCAGCCTTGCCTGCCAGGGCCAGGGCAGTGGGTATCTGCTTGCCTGCCTGCAGCCTGGCTCCAAGGCCGGCTGGGCAGGAGGCACACTGCCCAGAGCAGCCTTCCCTTCCCATCCCACAGCCTGGGACCCATCCAACACAAAGTTAATTTCTAACCATGGGTAACCACCAGTGTCCCAGCTGGGATGATTTATCCCCTATCTGCCTGGGTCAGATTTATGAGCCACACATCCCCTAGGCTGTGATAAAGGCTATGTCTGTGCTCCTCCATCCCTCCCTTCCCATAGCCACTCTGTGCAGACTCACTGCCCACCCCTCCATGTACAAGCCTTTCCCCAGTGCGGAAATCTGACAGCCCGCAGAAGAACAGTAAACAGCACAGAAAATAGAACATGCTGGAGGCCGAGGAGAGGCACGCCAGCCAGGGAAGCCACAAATGGTTCCTGCTTTCAGGACCTGTTCAAGAAAGTAGAGTGGGATGTACCCTGGGCTCCCACCAGCCCTCAAAAGGGGAGAGGGGACCTGCTATTTATAGTTGGGCCAGGGCACTACTTGTATGCAAGGCTGGATTGGACGATGCCACAGCCATGCTGGGGATGGCTAAGCAGCAAGGAGCAGTCCTTGAGAGAGTGCTGAGTGGGAGTGGGCATTTGCCCTGCAAATGGGAATTCACACACAGGGTGGAAAATTCCTCATCCTATCAGTCCAGTGTGAGGCCTGGAGAACAGGAGACCTGAAGTGAGGCCAGATGCTGCTATGTTTGCCCATGTCAAGCAGCAATGGTTGTAGGGCGTCAAGGGAGGATGCAACTCTGCACCCACATGTCCCAATCCATCTTTCCCTGCAGACAGTGCTCAACAGCCCAGAGCCTAGATGCAACATCACAGGGATGCCCTAGATTTGCTCTTCAGGTTGCTCCAGGGGCTAACTACAGTGGTGATGAAGGCATGTGTCATTTAGCTTCTTCTTAAACAAGATCTGAGGCTTCTTCCCCTATGCTGGGAACATGATCAGACACTGAGCAGTGTTGGGCAAAACTGCAGTACTGGCAGCCTCCGCAGCAGACCACATATTTCTACAAAATATGTAGAAAGCTGCATGTACCTTGATCTGTTTTCTACCCCTCTGCCATCCAAAAGCTGCCTTGCCAGAGCTCAGATGCCCTGCATGTACTGCAGCAGCTGCAATGCTCAGAGCCTTATGTGTCAGCAGCCCTGCCCTGCCAGCTGGAATGGCATCCCTCTCTGCCCCACCACCAAGGACTTCCAGTTCCCACAATTAGTTTGATGCACAGCCTAAAAGCCAAGAAAACAGGCCGGATTCTGGCAACCTGGCCGTATAGATTGTGATCCTGATCTGCAGCAAACAGCCCTGCTCAAAGCAGTCCCCTGCCAGTGGCATCCAGATGCAGAGGGAGCAAGAGGAAGCAAGGAGCAAGAGCAAGCCCTGAGGGTTGCAGGATGAGGCTGCAAAAAGCAGGATGGATGATGCTGCAGACAGCATCTGGGCTCTTGGGGCTGGCACCATCAGCCCCCCGCCGTCCCCCAGCCCTCTGCAGTGCTGATAACGGCAGCCCCAGCAAGGGAGAGAAGAGAGCCTTGTTCTGGGGCCAAGACTAAGGCAATTCAGTGCTCTGCTCCCCTGAGGTTTCTCAGGTGAAACCTGGCTCTGTAATGGCTGTGTCTGTAAAATGTATGGAAATGCTCATAAAACCTGTATCAAATGCTATATGGATATATATGGATATATGGAGAGAACTATGAAATTAGGAGCATGCGGGGAATTAGGGCAGGACGGCTCCCTGTGAGCCATAAAAACACACAAGTGAAAGGCAGGGGAAGCAGCAGTGTTGAGAGTTGTGCAGACAGGCTGGCATGGCGAGGAGCCAAGGGAAGGGCACTCTGGCTCCACACAATGCAGCTCTGCTGAGCCCTGTGCCCATGGAAAGCCTCCGGAACGGAGGGACCTCTCTGTGGAGCTGCTTAAGACACACCCCTGTGTAGGTCTGGGGAAGCTTCAGCAGGGCTTTCCAGAAACCCAAACCCTTGCTATGGGCAGAGGCAGGAAGCCTGTTCTCCAGCAGTACCCCTGGGAGGTACACCTGGAGGCAGCTTGAAGATGAGCTACCAAAGTGACAAGTGGAAGGCTGGAAAGAGGAGATGCACAAAGGTCTCTGCTGTGCATGAGTACAGCCCACAGCAGTATCAATGTCTGAGAGAATAATCACTGATCCTAGCTGGAAAAAAAGGGCCAGCACCAGCTGAGCATGGTGGAGCAGCTGATGACAGCCCTGGAGATCAAGCAATCTCCATGTCCCTTTGGAAATGCCCCATCCCTGAGGGCGAGTGCCAGTGTGAGAAGTCACAACAGCACAGACTAGAGCAAGCAACTTCTATTTCTGCTTCAAGGGAACACACTAAATGCAAAGCATATGCACAACCTCAGACGTGCTGTGCTCATAAGGAGGGCCCACAGGAGGCTCTACTTGCCTAGTGGGCTCCATACCCTCCTCTGCAGGAGTAGTGATGCAAGGACATAGGCAAAGGGATGTGCTGAGCAGCAAGCATAGCCTCGCTGCCATCAGCATTCCATCACAGATACCTGCCTTGAGCCAGCTGAGCCCCCGTGATCATATACAGCAGAGTTGCCTTTTCCTATAATCCCATCACTTCAAGAGCTGAAGTTTTAGTGAAATTTCTAATCTATGAACAGATTTTGCAGCAAAATCTTAAACAAATTGGCAAACAAAGGGCCTTTGCCAAGGAGTAAGCATTAAATGATGAGAGGAGGTGAGCTGTGGCAATTTGCTGTCATCACTGATGCTGTTTGCTCCCCAAACTGGGCAGCACCCAGTTGGCTCCAGTCCTTCTTGCCTTGCCCCAGCAGGGGCTGGGGAGCTGGGACCCCAGCCTTCTGCTGATCCCACCACAACTTTTCACTCCTTGCAGCCTTCCAAAAGCAAAAAACAGGCCCAGAACCCCCAATTTGGGGCCTAACCCCACTCATCTGCCCTGATCCATTTGCCTTGAGACCAACGAGCATGGAGGGACCTCTGCAGTGGGGAGAACCAGGGCAGGATCCAGCTGCAGGCATGCCCCTGCTCCTAACACACGGGGCTGATGCTGAGGGGATGAGGTAAAGCTCCTTGGCCGCATCTCTGCTGCATGACAGCTCCTGTTTCGCTTCTGCTGCATTGCTGACCACGCCAAAAGCCCAATGCAGGTACGTTTCCACTGCCTTGAAGCATGTCCGTCACAGAGGCTGCAGCCAGGGCGATGCAGAGATGCAGTGCCAGGGCTGCAGTGACGCAGTGCCCAGCACGCGGAGAGGCAGTGCCTGGGATGCAGAGGTGCAGTGCCAGATCCGCAGTCCCCCTGCTGCAGCAGCGGGCCATCATCAGGTGGGCTGACCAGAGCCAGGGCGCCATCTGCCGCGTCCCTGTCACCTGTCGGTGCGTGGCATGTCCCCAGTGTGCCAGCACGGAGCCACCCGCGTACCCGGCCTTGGCCACATCTCCACAGCTCTGACACACAGGCCATCCGTTTCATAGCAGTGTGGCAGTGATGAGGATGCAAATGCCTCTGGGCTGTCCTCCTTTGGACTCCAAGCTCCTAGTGCTGGGGCTAGGAGAGAGTTTGGGTTGTCTTGCAAAATAAATCCAGGAAACACCATGTAGGGGCACATCAACAGCAAAACAGACAGAGAGGGACAGAGAGAGAGAGATGGAGGGGATGGACGGTACTCGAGATACTCCTAGGACTCGACTCTACATCACCAGACCCTGCCCAAGGGCTTCTAGAGGCACTGGGCAGTTTTTGGGGAACAGGTTTAGAGGTTATCCTACCAAGGCAGAGGTGCCAAGGCAGGAACATGCCTGCAGGGGCTGGAGAAATGCCAGGCTGAAAGGGAAGGCAGGGACACTGGAGGTCCCTGTTCCCAGGCACTACCCCTGGGTCTGCTCATCTCCAAGCTCAACCAGGCACTCATGAAACAAGGCAGCATTCAGGGTGAGCTGGTCCCCAAACTCTCACAGCTTGTTCTGCACCAGCAACCATGGCCTTTGCTCAGACTTGGCTGGTGGCAGATTAGCACCTCCAGCTCTGCACGGTGCAGAGCCCCACACTGCCAAGCAGGTAAAAGACATGCAGGGGTCACACTGTCAAAGGATGCTACATGAATATGGACGAGGCCGAGTGGGCTCATAAATATTAATGTACATTTCGGCCTTCACAAACATCACCACAGCACAAAGATCTAATATTACTCCTGGACATGCAATTGGAGCAATATCATTGTGTCAGCCCTGCCAGTACCTCTGGCCCCAGGCTCTGTGCTTCAGCTCTCCAGCAGCCCAGAGGAGTGGGATGGGAGCCCTGTTGTCTCTGCAACCCTGAGGTCCTAAAACACAGGCAGCAAGAGCCAGGTGGTCAGGGAACTGACTGCACTATGACTGTGGCCGTGGCACCTGCACCACGCACTACAGACATGGGTAGTCATGGCGCCCCAGGAGTCAGCAAGGGATGCTGCTGGAGGAGCTGGGCAGTGTGTGGGGCTGGCACACCCTATGGCTGGGGAAAATTGTTCTGACTGACTCCAGTCCCTCTGCCCAAGCTGGCAGGGTCTGCACGGCCCAGTCATGCTTTAGAAAGCATCATTGATGAAGGTTACAGAGCCAGAGGAAGGATTACCCAGGGAGCTGGGGGTGCCTGAGCACCCTTACAGCCATGACACCGGTAGGATCCAGGGAAAAGGGAGGGCAGGCAGGGTTCCATGGAGGCACAGGGACAGCAGGCAGGATGTGGCCGCACTTGGGATATACACTTCACCCCTGTCCTTGGGCAGGACGCGACCTGGGGAGCAGCTGCCCTGGGGCTTCCCAAGGGCCCCAGGCTACAGAGCTCCCAGGCTGGAACCTGAGGAGCAGCCACACTGATGGCTATGGGAATGTAGAGAGGCTCCCCTATATCTGTCCTTCATCCCTTTGCCCCAATATCCATCTGTAATTCCCTCAGCAGTCACGGCTCCCAGGACCATAGCACATGTATCAGCCAAGAACTGCTGCCAACAGGGACACCACTGGGAAGAGTTTTCGAGATATATGCCTTTTGGCTTGGCAGAGCATCTCCATGGCAACAACCCAGCTCTAGGACAGAGGGTGCTGCAGGCCACCTGTATCCCCTTGGCGAGGCTGGCAGGTCCCTGGGCACAGCAATCCCTGGGCATGGCAGCAGGCTCCTGCACTCGGCCAGTGCAGAACGAGGTCACACCCAGGCCTGTGAACCTGGGCAGGCACAGGGGAGACCTTCTAGTCACACAATTACTATATTATGTAGCACTAATAAAAAAAAAAAAAAAGAGGGGGAGAAAGGGCTTGAAGTTTTCTTAATGCCACATAGTAAAGTATTTATAGAAAGCCAGGCGTGAATGGGCTGCTCACAGGCCACACTCCTCCTCGGCGTCAGGATCTCCAGGAATTATTCTGTGCAGTCATATTGTTGCATTCACCCAGAGATTGAGTTTAATTACAGACACGCGGGTGAACAGGCTGTCAGTGTTACAGCCTCGCCGGTGAAAGGGCAACTGAGCTCCCTTTAACGAATGTATTTTAAAAAGACCCAAGGTTGAAATAGAGAGGGAGGAAGGGGGGCTTGTGGCAGGCAGCACTGGGGGCAGCACGGATGGGGACAAGGGGCCATGGGGGGATATGGGGTATTGGAAGAGCCACTGAGGCTCTCTGGATTGGGGAATGGGGCTGGGATGCTGGGGAGAGGATGGAGAGAGTTGGACACAGAGTGTGCAGGGCACACAGAGCTAGAGGCACGTGGCCCAGATGTGGCCAGAGCAGCTCGCAGGATGCAGGGCCCCAGGCATCCACTGTGCACGGCATGGCAGGTCCCTTTGGAGAACTGCAGGAGCTTCCCAAAGAAAATGAGGGGAGTGGGGAAGGCTCCCAACTTATTACAGAGCAGCATATAAACAGAACAAATAAATATAGAGCTACTTTATTACAAGGCTGGCCAACTCTGGTGGCTGGCTGATTACAGGGCAGGCTGCTCCAGAGCTACGCAAACCCAGACCTCAATAAAGGCCAGATTGGAGCTGCCTTTCACTCATTGACAACTTTGGCGTGCTCCTGCTACACTGCTCAGCTCCAGCACGCCGCTGGCTGCTCCCGCAACCCAGCACAGGGTGAAACGGGAAAATAAAAGCTTAAACAAGTAGTGAGTAAGCAGTGAGCAGTGGCAGGAGGGATCAGCAGCCTGCCTTACAGACAAGCACTAAAAATATAGTTTATTTTCCTAAGGAGCCAGCAACTTCTAAAATTGGAGATTTAAACAAAATAATAAAGGGGAAGAATAAAATGCCATAAGAATTATAGATTCATGGCGGGGGTGGGGGAAAGACCCAAGAACAAGGAAAGAAAAACACAGTGATGAGTAAGATACACACATGACGTATGTAAATACACCGAGACGGAAATGCATAAGCCTCCTGCACACAGAGGCACACGCAGAGGCACACGTGCAGGGCCAGCTCCTGGCAGGAATGGAGCCAGATCATGTTCTCTCCTCTCCTTTCCTCTCCTTTCCTTAGCCCTCTCCCTCTCTCCCTTTCCTTCTCCCTCTCCTCTCTCCTCTCCTCTCCTCTTCTCCCCTCTCCTCCCCTCTCCCCTCTCTCCTTTCCTCTCTCTTCTCTTCTCTCCCCAGGGCTGAAGGCATTAACCTCTGCATACACACACACATCTTTCCAGGGCTTAGGCTGAAAGGGCACTTTGTCTCTTGGTCCATGGCACTCTCTTCACCTGGGCTCCCAAGCCACCATGGGTGAGGTGGTGGCCGCTGTCCCCGAGGGCTCCTTCAACCACCTTGGTGTTGAATCCCTGGCGCCTGGCACAAGCCACAGATTCCACAGCGGGATGGAAGGTCAGGGCACAGACCCAGCCAGGCCAGGAGCCTCCTGGCCAGCAGCCGAGGCAGCCCCGTGCACAGGCGGCCAGCCAGCACACCAGACCCCAACATGCCCGCAGGAGATGAGGGAAGGATGGAGACTGGCACGTCCATGGGGCTGCAGGTCAGGAGGCTTTAAAGGAGTTGATTTAGTATTGTCCTACCTGCCCTGAAATGGGCACTTTAGCAAGGGATGGAGGTTGCTTGAGGTCATCGTTGTGCTGAACAGAGCCCTTATAACACGGTGCACGAGAAAGGGGCTGCTTATGGACGAACTTGCTCCCCTGGGCACAGCTGGGTGAGACTGCTGTGGTCCTGCATGTCCCCCATGCACAGCTCTACCCAGTAGATGCTCCCCCAAACACATCCCCACAATCATGGATGAACATCACCATGACCACCAGCCCCACCAAAGCTCCTATGGCACCTTCGTGCCATTGCACCCTCCCCTGTACATGAGCCTGGGAAAAGGGGCAATGCTGGAGGGAAAGCAGGCAGTCCTGGTACTGCACAGCCTTCCTTGGCAGTTTGCAAGGGTCCTTTCCCTGAAGGCATCACCATATACCCCAAGGGACCCCAGCCATCCCCAGCCTTGCGCAACGCCCACCCATGGCAGAGCTCTCAGGGAAGTTGCATGGCACAAAGTGAGATATAGAAGAGCCCCAAATCTCTTTCCATGCTGCACATGGGATGGCAGCACCCGGGACATGCCAAGGCACCTGCCACCTCTGCATTTCCTCTGTCCTCACCATCCACCATCACCTGCAGGGGCAGGTCTCCTGCCAGACACATGAGGAATGGCACATGGTGAGCCTGGGGCCAGCTGGGGCCATCGTGGCAGTCCCCGCCACTGTCCCCCCACGCCCAGGGACCGGAAAACGGATCTCTGCAAAGGGCAGCTCATGCGGAAGCTGTTCGCATCCCGTAGTGCAGGCTCGACGGGTGAGGAGCAGGGCAGCTCCCAGGTCGGCGGGTTATCGGATGATAACAAGTCAGCACAGCCCGAGCACGCGACTTCCAGCAATGCAAGGCTGTTTCCTTTGTTTTGGGAAAACAAGAGGGGAACGAGACCTTTTCTGGCACGTTCTTGCCTGGCCTGAAGCTGTCCCCCACTTGCACCAGCTCAGAGAGGAGCTGCACCCTCTGCCCACTCCTGGCAGGAGCAGGTAGCCAGGGCCATCCCTTCACCCTTTTTGCCTTTGGCGAGGAGCAGGGCTGGAGCTGGTGACTCGCCAGGTGGGGCTGGACGGCTGCTCCTTGTGTCCTCCACACCCTGGTGGGGGTCCTGGCTGCCTCCTCAGCCTGGCTGTGACACGGGTTTACAACCCCACTGGAGATCCCCTGGTCCTGCTGGCACAAGTTCATCTCCCAAGCACCCTGAGAGGGTAAGGCTAAGGATCAGGGGGGTCAAGACACCCATGCTTTGGGCTGTGGGGACCCTACCACACTAGGGTTAGCTCAATGCCTCCCTCATCCCCAAATGCAGGGCTGAGCCCTTTATTGGGGCAGGATAGCAGTACAGGCTTTGAGCAGCCATTCCCACCTTCCCCGCCATCCCATGGTACCCCCTGCTCCCTGGAGAGCTGCGGGTTTAATGGGGGTGTGGGAGACCCCCCCACCCCCTTCCCTAGTGGAGGAGGAGGAGGAAACATAATAAGAAAAATAAAATTTATAAGCGAGGCAGTAATTACAGTGTGGCTACAAAAGGCTGCCTCCTCAGGGCCATCATTATGTGGCTAAATTTAACGCCCTGAGAGGCTGCTCAGGGTAGCGGGGAGCCGGGGGGGGGAAGCCGCGTCCCGGGGCTCTGAGCATCCACACAGACGCCGGCTCCTGCTACCTTCCCTCCGTGCCGGCCAGGGCAGGACAGCTGAACGGCAGCCAAGAAAGCCATAAAGCGGGTCAGAATTTTTTTAATAGTCTATTTACCAAGATGCTGTTTTTACTGCCGAGGTTTCTCTCGTTTTATCTCTGGCTTTTTCCCCCCGCCTCGCTCTCTTCCCCTGACTCTTGAACAGACTGGGCTGTATTTTCTGTTTTAGGTTCCTCTCTCTCACTTGCTCTAAATACTATTTTCAGAACTCTAATTTTATACGGTATGTCCCTTTTTTTTCCTCTTTCTTTTTTTTTTTTTTTTTTTGGTAAATATTTGCCATGACTAAGCCAGGACACATCCCGTTTAAAAGGTTCCCATCCCACAAAACATGAGCTCTTTAATGACATGAATTTCATTAGCTCTCCCCATGAAAAGAGGTATAGAAAGGGAGCATCAGTCAGCCCCTCTGAGTTCCTGTATCTGCATAGACATATATTTAGCCGTGTGTACTGTACAGTCACAGGAGGGGACAGTCTAGGCAGATGCATACCACCTCATTCAGCCAGAGGGACACAGAGTGGGAGCCCCTGAGACCAGTGGGTTTTGGGATATCCGTCTGTCTGGGGTAGAGTTGGGAAGGGCTCCTGGCCCAATGGAGCCAGAGCCAGTCTGCCAGAGCAGGCAGCTGGGCACAGAGGAGCCTCAGAGTTCCTCCAAGCTGGAATCTGGGATCCTCCAAAGGACCTTCTCTAGTGTTGGGGAGCAGGTTGTGTAAAGCCTACCCATGCAAGGAGAAAGACTGCAAGAGGAGCCCAGGCACTGCCCCTTCCAGGTCCTCAGTCCCACCAACTGGGTTTGGCACTGGGTGACAGATGTTGGCTACACACTTGGGGGTTGACTCCAAAGGACCAGCACAAGGTCCTGGGAAAGGGATCAAGTCCAAATACCCAGAGAGGTTTCCTTACTGAGGTAAGGGTCTGCCTGACCAAGTGGTCTCTGCATCAAGCACAGCATCCCTGGGAAGGAAGCAGAGCTCCCAAGGGCCCAGGCTATTCCTGTCTTCCTCCCAGCAGAGGAGGAATCTCTGTCTCTCTTCATCCATAACAGCATCTTCTGCTGAGGAACCAGTATATTCACAGTACACACCGAGCATGGTCATCCTTGCTTCAGCACGGTCTTCCTTTCTCCAGTATAGCTATCCCTTCCTTGGTGTGGTCTTTCCTTCCTCAGCATGGTCATCCCTTCTTTGACACTGTCATCCCATCCTCTGCAGAGTCATCCATCCCTTAAGATGATCAATCTTTTGTTTTGGTTCAACAGTGTCTGTTACCAGAGGGAGAAGTCCTGGGAGATGCCACAGGCTTGCCCATCTCTGAGATGGGAGAGGTCTACAGGGAAGAATTTGCTCTCTCTCAGATCCTCTCTGCATTTTCCCTCTTATTTCCAGTCTAACCAGGATGCAGTACTATTTCTCAGCCGCACAACGACCTTACCATTTTGCCATCAGGTTAGCACGTTAGCACAACCTCCATGTCCTCCTCCAGAACTGTTCCCAGCAAACCAGGCGTGAAAAATGTGCAAAGGTACTGCTGAGCCTGCAGCATGGGGCATGGCTGTACTCACCACATTCACACGGATGCTCCTCCACATTTTGGGAAGAAAGAGAAATAACCCCAAGAAGGACTGCAAACAGGCAGTACCATGCAGAGATCAGTGCTGTTGCAGGCATTGAACTGACCGAGCAGCACAGGCTCTCCAACCCCTAAATAAACGTGGGGGGATTTCACTTCCAGCCTCTTTTCTTTAAATTGCTTTAAAGATTTGGTTTCAGCAGCTGAGTAGACCCAGCATTAAGCAGTATCACCAGCTCAGGCAACAGATGCCCACAGTAGAAAGGCAGCACACCCACGAGTGTTTCCATGCTCTCCAGTGTGGGACCTTCTTCCTCTGCAATGTGGCCACATTTCCAAGTGTTGCCACAACCCAGAGAGTGAGACATGACCAGAAGGAGAGACTCACACATCCCCAGGTGCGTGGCTCCCAGAGCTGGAGCTTTCTGCAGCTGTGCCGGAGGCCTATGTGCTAGGCAGGGCTCCATGTGCTCGTGCTGCACCGAGCCAGGTTCCCTGCCGGCCCCCAGCAGCCAATATTAATTCATTAACAGTCCCATTAACACCCAGCTGTGGTTTCCCCCCAAACTCAGGCAGGGACCTGCT
This sequence comes from Calyptomena viridis, assembly GCA_013390005.1. Taxonomy (NCBI): domain Eukaryota; kingdom Metazoa; phylum Chordata; class Aves; order Passeriformes; family Eurylaimidae; genus Calyptomena; species Calyptomena viridis. The sequence continues at coordinate 86,787 of WEIV01014391.1, read as the reverse complement.
CCCCTGTGACAGCTGCTGACAGACCAAATTTCCACCTTCGGCCCTTCTGGAATTCTGTATAAAAATAAGCAGCGCTTTTTTTTCAAAAGGAAAACTGTATTTCCCCTATCCGCACGCCCGCGCACACGTGCAGGACTCACAGCAGGAATTTGCTCCAATTTCCCCCACCCACAAACACATCACCTTTGGCCAGAGACCAAACGTGGGCATTTTAAGCCCAAGACATCAGGTTTTTTAGTACCCAGAAGGCAAGAAGCCATCACGACCCTGAGCTGGGCTAAATAGGGTGTCTCCTCCATGGCCAAGGAGTGCTGGGAGACTCAGTGATGCTCTCACCGCGGCCTCATCCAGCATCCACAGCAAGATAGCTGCTAGCACCTCCTGAAGAGTTGCCTTTCTGTCATGGCCAAGCATCCTGTTTGGGATCTGGTACCAAATTTCTATTTTCCCCTTTCCACTGTCATTCCCAAACAGCCATGAGCACCAGATGCTGCAGCATCCCAAGGAGATGCCCAGCCCAGCACCTATTTGAGACCTGCTACCCAACATTTATTTTCTCCTTTCCCACATGATCTTTTCTCAAGAGCTGTGAGCACTAGTTGATGTCCAGGAGGCAACCCTTGATGCTCCAGAAGTCCTGGACCATCCCCTGGCACACAAGGGCTGATATCCTTGACCTAATCCATCCAGCTGTGCATAAGGCTCTGCAGCCTGTGTCAGTAGCACAGCAGCTGGCTCTCTGAGGCTCTCACTAGGAACCTGGAGGACAGGGAGTAGAGAACTCCATCAAATGTAGGCAGCAGGGGATCAGAGCACTGCTTGGGGCTCAGGGGGCATGCTACATTCAGTATGTCTCCAACACTGTGGCTTCAGGCCCCTGGAGAGGATAAAGTGAGTGCCACCTATCTCCCAAGATGCTGGGCCACTAGCAGAGCACCCTGCAGCTGTTTGATCCAGAGGTGTTTGCCTCACTGAGAACTCTCTAACTACTCTTTGCTTTAAATAGCAAAGCTCACAAATGCCCTATACGGCTCCATGTCTATATGTTGTCTATACATTTGTGTACACACACGCACAAAACACACAGAGATTTATTCGTGTTTTCAGAGTGGTTCAGGATACATTCCAGGACAAAATTCCAGCCAGCACTGGAGCCAAGAACATCAGTGGCCCTGGACTTCGCTGCCCCCTCTGCCTGTGCACACACTAAATACAGAAAGGGAAAGGTATTGATAGAGAGAAAAATACATGAATGGCCCTGTTTCCTTACACAGATATATAGAATGCAAAAAGTTGGAACAGAGCGGGATCAGGCAGCCTCAGGAATCCGACAGCTGTACCCCATGGAGTGCATAGTGACCCCTCCCCAGGTGCTGCTGCCTTCCCAGATGTGCTCAGCTGTTCAGTGTCACCTCTCATGGGCTTGCACAACTAGAAGAGGCTATGGGGGCTTTGGCCCAAGGGATACAGAGGGGTCAGCTCACAGAAACACCAATAAAAGCTGCCAGTGGATGCCATTGGAGAAGGTATGCAGCTGTGGGTATGGGGGAAGCTGGCAAAGGAAGGGCTTGGGACATGCAAGGACATGGTGAAAAAACTGATAGCCCATTTCAGGCACAAAAGTGGTGCAGGAAGCTGTGAAAGCCAGCACCAGGGGTGCAGGCAGCACTGCTCCTCTGCCCTGCCCTTGGCTAGCAGAGACAGTGGGGATGGCAACACCCCAGTCCAAACCCCATCAGCTGGGGACAGAAAAGCTGCCACATTCCTTGCTGACAGAGAGTAGTCCCTTCAGAGCCCCATCAAACCCTACCTTGCTTTACTCCTCAAAAGGTCCTTGCAAAGTAGCTTGCAGGAGCCACTGCCTCACCCTGAGCTGAAGGGCTGGGACAGGCAGCTGCAGGGCACAGTGACAAGTGACAGACCATGTCCCACATGTTCTCCCCTGCCAACCGCCTCTGCATCCCCTCTTTGCCCTCCTCTAACCCAAACACAGTCACAGAGCCCAGCCTGGCCTGATAAGGCTGGGATCCCAGATGCCTCTGTGCTCCCTGCTGTTCCTTTTGCGCTCCCCAGGGCCAGGCAGCTGCCTGCAGCCATGGGGTCAATAATGGCCAAGATGTGGAAGTGAGGCCAGGGGTGCTGGCGGGGGGATTGCTGCTCTGTTTTCAGAAGGGGGAAGGGGCTTTCCCCCTTCAATGCTCCCATTTGAGCTGAGGCTTGGCACTGGCTCAAACCACTGCCTGGTGACATGAGATCAATCATCCCCCAAGCTCAGTTGCTTCTCAGCAGCACTGTGCAGCCAGTGCCCACGCATGGGCTGGGCCCTCTCCTGCAGGAGCAAAGTCTGGCCTCTTCTGCCACATGGTCTGTGGTGCCCCTCTTCCTGCCTGCAGCGGTACCTGGCATGGCATGGCACAACCTGGCACAGCACAGCTTTACAGGGTATAGCACAGCATGGCATGGCATGGAGAGGATGAGGAAGACTCCAACTACAAAGGAGGATTGCCTGCATATGCCAGGTTATATATGCCACTGCACAGCCAAGGGCTATGCAGTACCCCAGGGAAGGTGGCTGTGATGGTGCTTGCCCACACCTCCATCCCGAAACAAACCATCAGAGGAAGCTGGGCTGAAGAGGGCTGGGACCAAGCAGGCAGCTGCCTGTACCTGGCCCAGGCAGACTCAATCTCTGCAGTGGCACAGCCATAGTCACAGGTGGTTGGGCTATGAAACCCTCAAATCCCCAGCAGGAGCATCCCCTCACAACTCCTGGGACAGCATCCACACTCCTGGCAGATGCAAGAGCTGGAGTAATCAGCCCTGGTCCAGCTGCTGGGGACTTGCTGCTTGCCCGTGGTCTGGGCACTTTTGGGCAGGCTGCTGCTCTGTGGCACCCATGCCAAGTCTGGTTTTAGTAGCATGCAGCTCCACTGACTCACTGCTTGTGCAAGCGTCCTGTGGCTGCTGGTGGCAGCCCAGAAAGTGCATCCTGGCCAGGTGCCCCTCACCTGATCAGGTCTCAGCAAATAAATAAATAACACCACAGCGCTGACCACCATGCTCCTCCATGGCAAACACCACAGGGGGCTGGTGCCCATGCAGTGGTCAGCACCCACACAGTGCACACCTGTGCTTCTCCCCAAATGCCTCACTGTGGGCACAGAGAGCTAGCCCCTATCCTCTTCAGCCCGCAGATGTGGCAGTCTGCCCCTTGTTACCCAGCATGCACACTCCTAGCCTTGTCCACATGCTCCTGCTATTGTCTGCATGCTCTTGCTCTTGTCCACATGCTCCTGCTCTTGTATACACATTCACACCAAGCACAAGCAACCCTCTACTCCTTGCAGCAGTGTGCAGCTCCTTGAGTACATGTGTGTGTAAGGCAGCGAGTGTCCCGCTGCCCCAGCATGGCTGCAGCCTACCATGTTTCCATCATGGGACTCAGACCCCAGGGCAGCAATGGGATGGTGTGAACAAAGTTCACTCAGAAATGAAGCAAGGACCTCTCACATGGCCCCAGTTCAGAACAAGACACAGGTACCCATAGATCTCCCTGGGCAAGCACAGCATGAATGCTTTGCTGCACACAAGAGGTTGCTCTGCTTATCTGAACAGCCCCACAAGCCAGGCTCCTATGCTGCCACCTCTGTACCAAACCAACCTGCCCAGAGCCATGCAACTCTTGCACAGCTGAGCCTCTGAGCAACAGTGGCACCAGCTCCTTCCCCAGCCTTACACCAAGGGACCCCAGCCCATCTGACTGCCCATGGCATCTTCTCCCCAAGCTGTGCACCCTGTGTGCGAACAGTCCACATCACACTCACATCGCTGGCCCCCCTCTGGCCCAGTCGCAGTTGCAAAGCTGCAAAGCTACCTTGCACTAATTAAAACCATCCCTTGTTTGAAGGAGCCAAAGAGCCGCTTCCTCTCCACTACACTGGGCTGGCGTGGGTTTGAGGGATGCCGTCCCCACCCTGCAAAATGCGCAGGCCACCACCGCCTTCACTCTCTGCCAGACGGTGGCCACTCCGCTCCCTGGGGCTTATTTTTAGTGTCTGTTAAAAAGGAGAGGCAGGGTGCTGGAGGCAGGCAGTGTGCAGGCAGGTGCCCGGCTGGACCCCAGGGTGGCAATGGTCTATGGCTCCAGAGCGCGTCCCAGCCGTCCTCCACCTGCCCCTCTGGCCTGTGTCCCCTCACGGGAGGGGGACGGGCGCCTGGCCCTGGTCCCAGCCCCGGTGGGGAACAATAAGAGGGATGCTGACCCCCGGGCGCCCTGACGTCAGCCAGCACCGCCGCCGGCACCACAGCCAGCCCTGGCCCCGGGGCTCTCACTCGCCCTCGGCTGGGGCCGCACTGGAAGCTGCCTGTTTGTTTATCTTCCTCTCCAGCATTGCTTGTTTTGATGGCACATCCTCCTCCTCCTCGCCCGGCCCCGGGGTCGAGCCGTGAACCCGCCGCGTCCTGTTTGCCGAGGTCCCGCGCTCCACTTGCGGAGGTGTGGAGCAGCCACCCCCGCGCGCCGGCCGCAGCAGATAAAAATACACAGGGCAGAGCATCCTGGGGCGTGGGGCTATATTTGCACTGATGGTATCGGTGAGCTTGTCCTCGGTGTACCTGTCCCTGCCCTCCTCAGAGCATGGGGCATAGCACTGCATGGACCCCCTGACCCTGCCCCCTCACAGAGCTGGACCACAGACTCTGGCAGAAGCTGTGTCATGAAATGTTGACCCCAGTCAAGGTGGGGCACGCTGTCAAAACCCATGGGTGGGCACTCTATACTGCCTTGTGGGGTCATTTCTGTGACCCAAAGGGACACCGGGGGACAAAATACTCCCAGTCTGCTGGGTCCTAGGCTGATGGGAACAGTTCTGGGTCAGCTCCCAAGCACTGAGCTCCCTCCAGCCTCCTACTCCTTCCCCTCATGCCGTGAACCCCTGGGCTTGCCAATAAAAGCCACTGGCTTTGCCTCAGCTTGTGGACAGCCAGTGCTCTCCTTCCAGCTCTGCTCAAGCCTAAGGCAGCTGCTTAGCAGTGAACACTTGCCAAAAACTGTGTGTGTGAAAGCATCGTTTCCTAAACGTATAAATATTACCAGGGCTTTGCTGGAAAACTCCCCATGGTTAGTTAAAACGCCCTGGACAGCCAAGTGCACACAAGCCCAGGGAAAGGGCACATTTAAGCTGAGGGCTGTGCAGCTCTACCCTGATGGACTGACAGGTCCTTGCCTCTCCATGGGGGATGCAGCAAAGGTTTGGGAAGCGAGCAAAGCTGTGGAGCACTTTCCTGCATCCAGCCCTGTGCCATACCATCACAATCTCTTTCCAGCCAGGAGGTGCTTACCACTACCAAACATTCACAACCTGAAGCCCCAGAGGGAGAGGCTGAAGAACCATAAGATCTCTTTTCCTGACCTCGCACCCACTGATGCTCAACCACACACATCCAAGACCAAACCCAGCAACTTGGTTTTATTCCAGACAGGCTCCTAGCCCACTTTTGGAGACATCAAGAGATGGAGGATCAACCACTGCCTTTGGGAGCGTGCCCCAATCATTAATCACTTGCAGGAGCAAACCCAAGTGCCTCCATCCTAGCTTGAAATTGCCTGGCTCTGTCTCCCAGTGCCTGGCTTGCTCTCCACTGCTCTCTGTGAGATGAAAGAACGCCCTTCACTAACCAGCATTTTCTCCTTGTAAAGACCCTCACACACTGTAATCAAGGCACCTCTCAATTTTCTCCCTGATAAGCTAGATAGAGCTCTTCCCTTCCAAGTCCCTCGATGCCAGGCTCTCTCCCCAGCCCTTAATTCATTCCTGTGACTCCACACTGATTATCTGGTGTCTTTTTGAAAATCTGGACACAGGAGTCAGTTGCAACGTTCCCAGCTCTCCACAGCATGCCATGAGGGACCACAGCCCCTTGTGCTTCTCCTCTCAGGAGCTGGCAAATGGAGTACTAAATTGCCTGGGGACTCTGAAATACCTGCAGATGAGGTTACCCAGCTCACCTTTCTGCTGCAAGAAGAGAGGAGAGATTGGATGAAGAGCCAAGTTTGGTGGTGGAGAGAGCTGAAATGTCATGTTTGGTGTTCCTCACTAACACAAGACCAAGGAGGCATCAGGAGGAACAGGGTATCACACACAAACCAAAAGCAGCAGCAGTTCATATCTCACAGCTCATTGCTACAGGATGGCACATGGGCCAAAAGTACCATCGTTGGGTTTATAAAGAATGGGATGAATGCAGAGAGGACAGATGAAAGGAAAACAAGAGGACAGACACCAGTTCCAGCAAACTGAATGTACCACTGCATTCCTCTACCAGTCTCTCCTCTGCAGCCAGGGCTCAGACATGGCTACCAGGGAACGCAGAGGGAAAGTATCTCACAGAATCTTTCATTCCCTGTCCAGCACTCCAGCCCCAAGACACTGCTCCTGGACTGTTATCGGGACACACAGCACCAACTGCCGTCTCATCTTTTCAGTCTCTGACAGATGTGATCCCCACTAGCTACTTTTGCAAGACTCTGTGCAGGGCTGCCTCACTCCCCTCCTGCCTACCCTGCACTCTGTGCTCCACACCCTATCAGCTCTTGCAGGATACTGAGTTTCAAACCTTACATTCATCTTTAGCAGAAGTTGTTCAGCCAACCCTTGGACAAAGACACACATCATCATCCCCCCAATCTTGGCACATCCACCTGCATTCTTCCAGCGACAGCACTGAAACATTTACTGACTGCTTCTGCCAGTACAAATCATTTTACCACCTCTGTCTACTAATAAGCTTATCCCATTGCTGGGAGCTTGGGGTTTTCTTCTACTACACTAAATAAAAGCCTTTCCTTCTGTCCTACACCATGATTTTTCCCTGATGTCTTTAGTTTCTGTTATCCATTTTCTACACTTCATAATTTCTAATTTATATTGATTGCTATCTACTCCCACTCTCCCATTTGTTATAAACTGCTCTTTTATTTCTAATTGCTGCCTTCACTTCACCACTGAACCAGAACAGGCTCTTGGCCAGCACTGCCCTCTTTCTTGATTGTGGAATTGTGGCATTTTGTGGCTTCTGAGATTCTTCTGAAAGAGCTCACCATTTTCATTCACATTTTTCTATCTAAATGTTTCCTCTGAGCTGATTTCACTCATAATTTTCCCCTTGCTTTAGGAAATTAGCCCTTTCAAAAGCATGAAGGATATAAATTACTGCATAGGAATGTCCTTTCTTTGCCCAGGGTGAATGTAATCTGGTCATGATCATCGGTCCCTAGGCAACCTCCAAGTTGCAGTCCAGCAGTGAATTCATCTCTATCCTTCATAACCAGGGGAAAATGAAAGTTGCCTGCACTGGTTGCAATGCCTCAGATATAAAAGAGGGATCATCTCTAATTTTTAGACACTCTGCAGATCATTTATTGCTGGCTGCACAAGAACATCAGCTTGTGTCATAAGCAGTGTCTTCCCAAAGTCTGTGGGATACCACTAGCATTCTGGTTGACTTCCTGGTCCCCAGCTGGCACCACTGCTCCCCACTCCCGTGCCTTCACAGTGAGCACAGGAACACTCAGAAGGATCCCAAGTCTTTTTGCATCAATGGGCATCAATCATTTCTGACCTTGACACATTAGTTTGAATCATTTCAGTGCTTCTGCGATGATTTCCAGTCTTGAAAAAGGATTACAGGAAAGACTCTCTCCTTCTAATCCCAGTTTCTCCAAAGCACATAACTGATTTTAGAGCTGAGTGTGCCAAGGAGACAGTGGTGGGCACAGCACGGATAACATGTTGAAAAGCACTTGTCCCCACAATTCAGCACCGCGGTCATCTCTAAAAGCAACAGGTGAAAAGTAGCAGATGGCTTCTCCTCATTCACCTGTTCCCTGCCTGCCATCAGTATCTGTGTTTCAGGTCCACAGTAAGTGTGGGAGGCAGGTGAGAATGCCCCAGCAACGACACACAGAGGGCATGGGAGAGCCAGAGGGCATGACCTCTCTTCAGATAAGTCCAGCCATCCCCATCAGTGCTCTCATGCAGTCTGGCACACCTCACACAGGGGCTGCTGATGCCAGCTCCTGACCACCCTGTGCCAAAGGACAGGGGAATTGGACCGCTCCTTACCTGAGACACAAAATTCTGCTGAAATGTCTCCTCCTGGAAGGGCTCTGTCTGCAGGCGATCTGCAAGGGAGAGAGGAGTCAGCCTCGGCAGGTCTGAAGAGACTTCCTACCCCAGCTTCCTCTTCCCCTTTTCGTAGGGTGAGGAAGCTGCAGGTGAAAAGCTCATCCCAGAGCCCAGTAGGCCTCGGGCTAGGGACACATCACCCCATTATCAGAAGGTTCATGGACCACAAGGAAGTGGGAGAAACATGGTTGAGCCTGCTGATGCACACAGCAGCCACATAGCAGAGCCAAGAGCCCACTCACAATTGTCCCAGCACTCTCCCACACCGAGGAGCAGGGGACGGTGGCAGGGCATGCTCTGCACTATTCCAAGATCTTATACCTGGAAAGAGCTCCCTGAGTCTGCAGGACAGGGCACTGCTTGTCCAGTTTTTTTTCTGAAGGGGTGAGACAGCCTGTGTCCTCCTCTTGCAGGACAGGGACATTATGTTATATTCTGCTCTGCACCTTGTCCAAAACACTAGTTTTTCCCCATTGTTGCTAAGATGTGGTCTGGAGAAGCACCTGGCCAGATTTGTTCAGCAGCTATGGTGAAAACCTTCCTCCCAACTTCCCACCCTGCAGCAAGTAAGGGACAAGAGAGGCCAGCTGCTCACCAGCATCAGTCCCTGGACCCAAGATGGGTTTTCCTGGCTACTCCGAGCCCTGCAGAGCTGGCATGAAGTAGGAGAGAGTGGAGCACAGCCAGCAGATGCAGCTCAGTGCATCTACAGGGCAGATCCAGGCTCCTGTGGTCGGGCACCTGTCACGGGAGAGGGTCTAGACCACATCACCTCCCTGGACATGATATACAAGCCAGGGTTGACCCCCATCAGTCCCCACATTCTAGGGGGACAAGGTTCCCACAGAAGGGCAGGTATCACCTCTGGCAGCAGGACAAAGCATGGCACTAGCAAGGGATGACCTGAAAAACAGCATCCAGCCAACCTCCATGGGTGGAGCACAAACTGCCCTCCAAGGTCCCCTGGTGGGTCCTGACCCACATCCTACCCAAGAGGGCTACTGCTTGCCTGGCCCCTCCTCCGATGGCAAAGTGCACTGGGCGCTGAAGGGGGACTGATGAGCACAGCTGCACTTCCCAGATCTAGGAGAGCCGAGAGCCCTTGGTTGCTCTCCAAGCACCCAGTGAGCTACTGTGTGCAGGAGGGAAGCCTGACACCACTGCAGGGCCGGCCCTTGCTGGCATCCCCAGTGGCTCCTGGGGACCAGCCAGATGCTCTCAGAGTAGTGGAGAGTCCCTTGGTGACTCCCCAGCTCCTCCAGCTATCAGTCAAGGGCAGTTCATCCCCCAGCTCTCCCCAGGGGTTGCTCCTCAGACTTCAGCCTACCGTTGTGCTACCTCAGCTCAACACAAAACACAAGCCTGGCTCCAGAGGGAGTAGAGCATGCCAGCTCTGTGCTAAGGAGGAAACTCACTCCCTGTCCCAGGGATCCCTCCTCACCTCTGCTGAGAGTGGCCCCACTCTCCCTGTAATCTTCAATCTCAGCATCCTTCTGGAGCAGCAAGGAGATCAGCTCTTGCACCTGGTACTGCAGTGCCACATTCATCTGAATCAGGGGCCGCACAAGGTGACGGGACACCTATGATGGAGGAGGGACACTCTAGGAAAGGTATAGTTCCAGGGAGGCACACAGCTGTCCACACAGTAGTCAAAGCAGGGCAGCCAGCAAGGCCCTAGCAAGAGCTGCAGCCCACGTCTCACAGGGCTCCCCAAAATACCCCACATCTCACTCAAATACAGGGGGAAGTGGTCAAAAGATGTGAGCTGGGAGAAGGTAGGTCAGATGCTGCAGGATGCATCCCTCCATCCCAGCTCCATTCTTTCACAGCTGGGGGCTGTAGCAGGGGAGAGCTTAGGTGGGAGAGCCCAATGAGAACAGTGTGCAGGGATAGGGAATGCTCTATCCATCATCTGGGGTGCAGCAGGAGGCAGAGAGCCCCCCATGTGCCACCCACATGCTCCAAATGGCTCTGCACACCTCATAGCATGTCCCTATGCAGGAAAGAGGCACAGATGGGTGAAAAAAACAGAAAGACACACCATGGTATCATGAAGGAATAGGAGAGACTCCCCCAGGGAGGTAAGATCAAAAGCAGAACAGATCCCAACACGCAGGACTTGTGTAGGCTGCAGCTCCCCATTGCAGCCTACCAGTGCCCCCCTTGAGCTTGCACTCACACAAGCACCATGAAGAGCCCTGGGCATGTCCTCTGCCTCACAGCCAGCCTGGGCTACTCTGGCCCAGCAGGCACACGAAGCACCTCCTCCAGTCTGTGAGAGGGTATCTGAGGTCCCCCAACCTATCATATCCTTTGTCTCTGTGGCCAAGATGAGCCCACAGGTGAAAGGACAGCAAACCCAGCATTGCTCCTGAAACATTCTTGCTCCTGTAGTGAGTGGGGTCCACACTCTGCTCACCTCTAGGGTGTGAGCCACAGAGATGACAGCCATCATCCACCCAGTGCACTATCTGCAGCAGAGATGGGAAAGGGCAAGCCAGGTGGGCTCTGTGCTTGCCTCAAGCCTCTGGCTGGGACAGAGTTGGTCCCCACTGCGGCATCCACACCAGGAACGCTCACGACCCCATCCAGTGTGCGTCCAAGCTCAATGAGAGGAACAGCCGAACATGGGCTTTGCACTCCTCAACTCAGCGTCTTGCCCGGGGAGGGTCATTAAGTCCCTGGGGCAAGTCAAGTCAGGACCCCGATTATTTGCTCCCCAGTTCAACTTTGACGGTGAGGACAGACCCCGCAGCAGCGGGGAGCCCCGCTCTACCCCCGTGATGTCCAAGCACAGCCGTTTGTGGGGAGAGGCACCCGGCGGGAGGGGGATGCCGGGGCTGTAGGGCGCTGCCCNGGGGCCGGGGCTCCCGCCGGGCCGGTTCGTGGGCGCCGGGCGCCCTCTTGTGCGCACAGGGACGAAGGGCCCCGGGGGATCAGAGAATCACAGAACATGCCGAATTGTATCGGACTCATAAGGATCATCGAGTTCAATTCCTGGCCCTGCACAGGAACATCTCCAAGAGTCACACCATGTGTCTGAGAGTATTGTCCAAACGCTTCTTGAACTCTGTCAGGTTTGGTGTTGTCACCACTTCCCTGGGGAGCCTGTTCCAGTATCCAACTACCCCCTGAGTGAAGAACCTCTTTCTAATATCCAACCTAAACATCCCCTGACACAACTTCAGGCCGTTTTCTCAAGATCTGTCACTGGTCACCACAGAGAAGAGCTCAGTGCCTCCTGCTCCTCTTCCCCTCACAAGGAAGTTGTAACTACAATGAGGTCTCCCCTCAGTCCCTCTTCTCCAGGCTGAACAGACCAAGTGCCCTCAGCCGCTCCTCATACAGTTTCCACTCAAGGCCCTTCACCATTTTCATGGTCCTCCTTTGGACACTCTCTAATAGTTTAATATCTTTCTTATATTGTGGTGACCAAAGCTGCCACAATATTTAAGGTGAGGCCGCCCTAGTGCAGAGCAGAGTGGGATAATCCCCTCCCTCAACTGGCTGGTGATGCTTTGCCTGATGCCGCCCCAGGACACAGTTGGCCCTCCTGGCTGCCAGGGCACCATTGACTCACATTTAACTTTCCATCGACCAGGACCGCCAGGTCCCTTTCCATGGCACTGCTTTCCAGAATCTCGTTCCCCAGGTTGCCCCATCCCAGGTGCAGAATCTGGCACTTTTCCTTGTTGAACTTCATATGGTTGGTGATTGTCCAGTCCTCTCTCTGCAAGGCCTCCCTGCCTTTGAGGGAGTCAACAGCTCCTCCCAGTTTTGTGTCATCTGCAGACTTGCTTAGTATCCCCTCCAGCCCTGTGTCCGAGTAATTTCTGAAGATGTTGAAGATGACTGGGCCTAAGATGGAGTCCTGCAGAACTCCAGTAGTGACAGGTTGCCAATCTGATGTCATCCCATCCACTGTTACCCTCTGTGCTCGACCTGTGAGCCAATTGCATGATGTGCTTATCCAGCTGTATGCTGGACATTTTGTGGGAGCCCCAGTCTGCAGCCTTGTCCCGCCTGCAGGGGTCTAGCAGAGGGGCTGCCTCTGAAAATGCAACATGCTGGGCAGCACCATGGCAACAGCAACTCCTTAAAAGTTAGGAAGACCCCACTTTAATTCCCTCCATCATGACAGATTGCATGCAGGTCCTTTGAGGGTACCCACTGCCCTGTGCCCTGCTTCACAGTGTGCACCAGGAGAGAACATCATCACTCTACAGGGCACTGACAGGGCATCATTCCACACTGGACATAGAATCACAGAAAAGTTTGGGTTGAAAGGGACCTTCAAGATCATCTCATTCCATCCTCATGCCATGGGCCACGATGCCACCCCCTAGATCAGGTTGCTCAAAGCTCCATCCAGCCTGGTCTTGAACACTTCCAGGGATGGAGCATCATAGACAACCTGTTCCAGTGCCTCACCACCCTCATAGTGAAGAATTTTTTCCTAGCAGCTAATCTAAATGTGTCTCCTTTCAGTTAAAAAACATTTCCCTTTGCCATATCACTATCTGCCCATGTAAAAAGCTGTTTTCCCTCTTTTTTTATAAATTCTCTTCAAGTACTGGAAGGCTGCAACGATGTCTCCCTTGAGTCTTCTCTTCTCCATGCTCAAAAATCCCTACAGACTGTCTTCGTAGGAGAGGTGCTCCAGCCCCCTCATCATCTTTGTGGCTCTCCTCTGGATCTGCTCTAACAGATCCAGGTCTTGTGCTGAGGACCCCAGACTCCAGATGATGCAGAACTCCAGGTGGGTTCTTATGAGGGCATCTCCCTCCTGCCCTGACAGCAGCATGTGCTGGGCTATCCCTGCCTCTCTGCAAAGCACAAACCAAGGTGCCAAAGCCTCAGTGGGAAGAAACAGGAAGAGTAAACCTTGAGAGGGGCAGCAGGCAGTCAGGCAACCTACAGTCACCAGCACGGCTCAAGACCACCCCAAAGCTTCCAAGCATTAGGAGACAATCCTTAACTTTGGCCACTCCCCTCCCCAGACTCTCCACGTTCACTCACCATTTCCAAAGGAGCAGGGCAGCAGTGGAAGTCCCAGTAGAAGGGCAGTCCTGACAGCTCACTCTTCACGTGCAGGCTGAGGCCATTGACAGAGTGGTTGCAGGAGAAGGTGGTGGCAGCATCTGACTGCCCTCTCAGCAAGGGACACATCAGACTGCACAAGTGATTCAGGAAGGAGGACACATGGACTGTCAGCCGCTTGTTCAGCTCCTGAGGAAAGGCAAGGTTAGGAGGCACAGAAATGCTCCGGAGAGCTCAGCACAGGGGAAAAAACAGCACAGAAAGAGCCAAACTACTTCATGTCCCACTGCAGAAGGCCACCCCTGGGCCTCAGCTTCCAGCCCCACAACAGGACATTCCCCACTGGTTCTCCCAAGTGTTTTTGGGGGGCCAGGCTGACAGGATATCCTACAAGAGACTGTCCTAATAATGAATGTGAACAGAATCTGTCACTGGATGGTTGGCAGCCTTGTTTCAAGCTCCTCTTTAGTACATCGTTACTGGGGAAAACAGCTGCCCATCCAGCCCACAAGTGAAAAGAGTGCGCCATCCTCTGCACACAGATCCAGTGAACAACTGGCTGCCTTGGGCATGCTAAATAGCATGGCCCACTCTCCCACAAGGAGGTTGTTTGGCCAACTGGTGTGACAGTGCTTGGTTCCAGCTGCCCAGGGACTTCCCAGGCTTGGTGATTGCACTCGAGCCTTGTCAGTTCCAACAGTCATTTCACCCCCTAGCAATTTATCCTGGAATGTCAGCATAAAGGAAAAGGAGGTCCCTGGACTTTTCAGATACTCACCTTGGACCTTTGTCCCACAGCCTCGGCATCTGCACTCTCGTACCAAACACTGCTGAGGTCAGAGATCAGCAGGATATAGCCAGTATCCCTGAAGCACGCTTTGGCAAGGAAAGCAGACTCGCCAAAGTGAACAGAAGCCCACGGCTGGGTCAGGAGCCTGCTCTCCAGCTCCTCGGAGCCCTCCATCTGCAAGAGAGCAATCAAGCCTCCGCCTCAACCTCCACCCAGGAGAACCTTGGTCCCTGCTGGCCCCTTCACGATGCAGCCCCACCTCACAGCGCAGAGGTGAGGATGCTCAGCCAACTCTGGTCGCACACATCCCTGCACATGCATGCAGAAGACCTCGGGTGGGCGTTTTGGGAAACTCAGTGCAGGGCAGCTCCTACCTCAGCTCACAATAAGCATCCCAGATGCACCAGCAGCCGCCACTGGTTATCCGGTGCTTGCTGACGTTAACACGGCAAGACCTCTATGCCCAAATTCACATTCAAGCTGCCCCGCCAGCACCAGGCGGACAGCAGGATGCTGCAGCCCTCCTCCTGCCGGGGCATCCCGCCCCTGCGCTCCACACGACCCCGCGACGTCCCTGCCAGCAGTGACACCAGCACAGTGCCGGCAGCCCGCTGCTTCCCGCTCCTCCCCGGGACGGGCTCCATGCCTCCCAAAACAGTCCGGGAGCCAGCCCCCGCGGGGTACCCGCAGGCCTGCGGCTCTGCGAAGCCGCGGCGTTACCCTACCGGGGGCAGTAGGACGAGGCGGCCAGAGACTGCCGAGGCGAGCGCTTGCAGCAGCGAGCGGCGCCGGCCGGAGGCGAGGACAGACTACGGCTCCCGGCATGCTGCTCTCTTCCGCGGCGTGCGGGGCCGGGGCACGCCGGGAGGGGCAGCTGAGTGCGTTGTGGGAAGTGCCAGTGCTTGTGCAGAGAGCGGGGGGAGTGTGCTGCTGCTCACTGGGCTGTTGGTAACGACAGCGAACCGAGCTGGCGTGTCCCTCTGGAGCATCCCCAGTTCGCCGCAGATAATGCCACGGTCAAGACGCAAGCAGGACCGAAATTCCGTACGACTTCGTTTTGCGCTTGAGCCTGTTATGAAATGTGCTGGCACGAGTGCCGAGCCTGGGACAGGGCGCGGTACAGCTGGAGAGGCAGCGGCAGGCTTCTCCTGTCACTTGGCTCGGGTTTATTCCTCAGCCCCAGAGTGCCGGCGCAGGCACGGCACAGGACAGGCACCTGCACCGCTGTTCTCCCGGCGGGAGCTCGGCTGCTGCACCGCAGCAACCCCTGCAAAGCTGGGGCTGCCGGTGCCTCTGTCCCCCGTGTGGGGACTGGGCTCACAAGACACCGCAGAGCAGGACTGTGCCAGCTTAGCACACCAGACCTCTCCACACTGAGCATAGCCCCATGCTTACCCCAAGCACTGACCTCCGAAACCCCAGCAGCCATGCTCTGACTGCAATCCCTAACCTGCACTCTATGCATTGAGATCAACCACGCTGCACATACGAACTGCCCGCAGCCCATGGTTTATGCTCTATTCACACCCCTTCCACTCCCTCCTCTCCATAGCGTGCAGGCTGCAACCACACCTCAGGGCAGGGCCAGGGAAGGATGGTCATCCCAGAGGTGTTGCACCCTGAAGGGGTGCCAGGGAACAGGGGACAAGGCAAGGACTTCAGGGCGCAGGGCCAAGTTGGAGTGCAGGAGGGTTTGGGGTACAGGACGCACTTGGACTTTGGACAGGTTGGGGTGCTGACTGGATGAGGAGCTGTGCCTTACATCCCCTACCCACTGGGTGCACAGGACCCAGCTGTGAGGATCACAGAGAGCTGGGGAAAGAGGGTGCCCACCTGGGGACCCGCACACAGTGCCATCATGTCCCTTCCACCCTGCATCCACCTTTGAGTGTTGAGGGCGTCCTTGTGATCTGGTGGAAGGGACAGCCACAACCAGTTCAAACTGGTGGAGGCAACACGGAGAGGAAGCAGCAGAGTCCTTTCTGTGGACTCTGAGCTGCTGTAAACGCTGGAGCAGTAAGCAGGACTGGTGCAGACCCTGCTGCAGACGGCAGGGTAAACAACCCAGGCACTGAGCTTAACCCGAGGTCAAAGGAGATGTTTTCTTTTGCAGGGAAATCTGCTGTTGTGTGGCTTAGTCACAGCAGCAATACCTAGGGGACAGTTATGCGGTGAGCACTGCTGGCACCATCCTACTGCAGGTGAAAGGGTGTTCATTGTTTTGAGCTGAGCTGAGTTTTAACTCTGAGTTGCACCCCCACACTGGGGCATCCTAGAATGCTAGAGCACCTGGTGCCATGGGCATCAAGGGGCCATGGGCACAACTGGGACACAACAGAAAGGAGGTGGAGAGCTACCCCTTCCTCAGCACTATGCAAGCAGGTGAATAAGCCTAGGGTAACAGTCCATTGGGGCTGGGCAAAGCACTGAGCCCTCCTCTAGTCATGTCCACAGGATAATCTTAGAAGCACTCATATCCTCAGCTGCAATGTCACAAGGTGGCCATGCCCTCCAGTCACAGTCTTCAGGGCACCAGAGAATCCTCCAGGCAAATCCTATTTGGAAAGGAAACCTCTAGAAAGGACAAAATTGGTTGAAGGTTTTTATATCTCACTTCCAAGCAGGGAAATCAAGTTTGTGCTGGGAGGATGAAAGCTCAGGTCCCTCCAGTCCACATAAGCTTCAGAAACGAGGAGCAAAGTGGCTCACAAGCTGTCTTAGAGGCACAGCCCTGATTTCACACAAGGCATCCCCACGCCACAGGGTCAGGCCACAGTGTGCCATATGGGTATCTCTGTCTGGCTTGGCTTCATTGCTGGCCACAGTTCCCCAGAGCTGGGTTTGGGGAGCAGGTGTGTCCCTTCCCCTGGGGCAGCAGTTCCCTCCTCAATGGCACAGCTGCCCTCCTCCTCTTCCTCACTCCTTGGGCAGAGGAAGCAGCAGAGGAATGTCTTGCAGGAGGGTGGCAGAAGCCTCCTCAGCCCAGTGGGGAGCCCATATGCTTGGCTGGCTTCGCCCCTTTCTCCATGGGGATGATGATCACCTGCCCCAACTTTCCATGGTGCCAGCTTGGAGAGTAGCCCTCGTTCCTCCAGGCTTCCTAAGGGGTAGGCAGTGAGATGTAAACCCTTCCTCCAGGTGCATTCTCCCAGCTCACACCAGCCCCAAGACCCTCAGCAGGACTGTCTGGAGGCAGAGCTAGTGGTTTGGAGACAGTCCCATTGTTGGATCCAGCTCTCAGAGCAGGGGCCATGCAGAGTACCTAGAACAACCCCTCACCTGAGATGGTGTTCTCCAGAAAAAATGACAAGAAGCCAGTTAAGAAGACAGGCACCATGAGCAGGGAGAGAAAGAGGAGGTCCAGCGGCACCCAGCCTGAAGGGACAGTGCCAGAATCAGCCAGGAGGTTCCAGCCCTGCTGGGAGAAAGGGGTAGGAGCAGCCATGGCAGACCTGGGGATTGAAGAGGGAGCTGCCTGATACCATGAGGTGACCCAGCCTCCCAGAACACTGGAGATGTGTGGTCACCATGCCATGGGACCCAAGGTTTTGCCTTGCCTGAGGAATGTCCCTTCTACCTGTGGCCAGGTGAGTCAGAGCCGTGCCAAACCACCGTGGCACCAGCAGTGCCATGAACATGGCAAAGCCGACAATGAAGATGTTCCTCCCTGAGTCGATGTCTGCGTACTGGAAGTAGGAGATGCCCGTGCCCACAGCCACGGCGTAGGTGACGCAGAGCACTCCTCCTGCAAGGGCCAGGAGTCAGGCAGTGCCAGGCAGGCTGCAGGCACTGCAATGAGGGCCAGGGCAGGGTACCCACCGTGAACTGCCAGTGGGATGTGGGTGAGGAGCCCTGCCAGCCTTGGGGACATGCCCAGCACCATGCATGCCAGTGCGCTTACTTGCACAGAGAGGCGAGAGCCAGCCTGGCAGAAAGAAGAATGAAAGTGAGGATGGGTAGCATCAAACCCTACTCTGTCTCCCTCCCCATTCTGCCATACACAACCACCTTTCCCAGTGCTTGCTTGGTGTCAGCCTGAGCATTACAGGTCCCCCACACCTGCTCCATTGCCTCCCTGTCCCTTGCCAACCTTTTTCTCCCTACCCTAGCATACCTGAGTGAGGCCAGTGGTGCAGACATTGGCGATGCTGGAGGCCGTGCCCCCCAGGGTGCCCAGCAGTCCTGCCAGGAGGCTGCCCAACCCTTCCATGCAAAGCCCCCGGTTGCAGGCGTGAGGGGGTAGCCGGGGGGCTTGCAGTAGCCTCCCGCACAGCATGTAGCAGCCCACCGAGTTCATGCTGCAGCAGATAGCCATGGCGACACCCACTGCCAGTGCCCGGGGGGTGAGCAGTGGCCACCCCCACTCACCTGCAGCAAAGGAAAAAGGAATGGGAAATAGAGGCCCCCACCAAAGGTGGATGGCTGCACTCAGCCCTGCTGCTCCCCACCTGCATAGGGGATGCGGACCCAAGGGACATGGAAGGTACTGTTGGCCCAGGACAGCTGTGTGAAGGCCAGGTCCAGTGATTCCCAGGGGATGTGGAAGCAGCTGAGGATGGCACAGACAGTGCAGACACCAGCAAATGGGAGAAGTACCTGCAAGGTAAAATGAGACTCTGAGCAGGGCACCCTCCTCCTCTGCCTGCCCTGGCCAGCACCTCGTCTGCTGTGCCCCAGACAGCAGGTTCTTGTCCTGTCACCTCTCCCAAGGAGCCATACCGCATCTCCCCTTACCCCTGCAGGGAGCATCCCAGGCTCTGCTGCTCCAATGCCCTAGGTCCCCAGTGCTTCCCCAGCAGCATCCATGTTCTGGGAGCTTCACCAGAACTTCTTACCCCTGACTCTGCCCCAGATCTCACCTAACCCCACATCAAGGCTTGGAGAGGCTTGGGGAGAACCCCAGTCACAGTGGAGGGAGCAGGGGCAGACAAGCCACGATACCGAGAGCATGCGCAGGGTGGGAACTGATGGCTCTATGGAGCCCTCCTGAGCATTGGGCCAGGCACAGAAGGGCAGGCGGCAGGACCGCAGGTGCTGGGAGAAGGTGACAGCAAGGAACATGAGCCTAGGAGAGGGAGCATAGGTAAACACACAGCATCACAGTGATGGGGCCCCAAATATG
Organism: Calyptomena viridis; assembly: GCA_013390005.1. Lineage (NCBI taxonomy): Eukaryota > Metazoa > Chordata > Aves > Passeriformes > Eurylaimidae > Calyptomena > Calyptomena viridis. The sequence goes on along the minus strand of WEIV01014391.1, from coordinate 67,649 downwards.
TGCTGTGCACTGCAGGGGTGCCCCATCCCTGCCCCTATGGTGAAGGAAAGCCCCAGGAGTCGCACACCAGTACAGTCCCCAGGCTCACATACAGCAGTGCTATGCCCCAGTTAGTGGAGCAGAAGAAAGCAGCCTCCTTGTATGCAGACAGCCCGATGATGGCGAGGCTGGGGGCCAGGACAATGGGGCCACAGCGCCGAGCTGCCCACCCACACACACCAGACACTCCCAGTACCAACTGAATCAGCCCAGAGACCAGCACTGCTCCAGAGACCTGCAAGAGGGAAGGGGCAGGATACATAGAGAGCAGTCCAACACCTTTCTTTGGCCACATTCCCACTGTCCCAGTAGCATCACTTGTCCCACATGCTCTGCTCACCCCAAACCCTGAGAAAAATATACATGCACATGCATCAGGATCCCCATTGCCTTTGCACATCCCCTTATGTCCCCTCTATTCATGGCAATCTCCAGAAGGGATGGAAGAGACTGGGGATACAGGGATATGGGTGACAACCAGTAAGCTGATGGAGAAGGATGGGGACCCCCTTATCCCAGTGCAAAAGCACCCACCTCTTGCAGTGAGGTAGTCCGGCTCCCTGCGACAGTGCAATGTGGTTCAGGGCATGTGCTGGCCATGGCTGTGCCTGGAAGGGAATTTTGGAGAGATGTGACGCACATAGATGCTGGGCTCCTGAAGCCATATCCAAGAGCACACAGCAGGAAAGCTGCTGGCTGTAGAAGGATCAGTGTGCCAGTATCCCCATCCCTGTAAGCCCTGGCCCTGAGGAGGTGACCAGAAGCATTGCAGGTGCACTTGGGTAAGTAGGGTGCTGTGCACCATCACCAAAGGGGCCAGCAGGCCAGATACTTTGCTACCCCTCATCCCTCTCCCATGTACCAGGCACCTCATCATTGCCATTCCCCTGGCATCAGCATGGCCTGGGCCCTAAGGCCACAGGCTCCAAGAGTGTGCTCACCATTTCTGTCTGTGCTGGCACCAGCAGACAGGTGGGAGCTCAGCACCATGGCAGGGACCAGATACTCAAAGGATGGGATTTGAACCAGCGGCAACCTGAGGAAGGGGACAGGAAAGGTACGTAAGTGAGGAAGGAGAGGACAGAGCTGCACCAAAAGCCCAGGCTTCTGGAGGAGCAGGGGTGGGAAGGGAAGCAGACAAAAACTCCAAAGTGGCAGGAGGTCACCCCATATTCTACATGTACCCTAGAACAACCCAAGTGCCAGCACATGTAATGTATGCAGAGGTCAGAGCCTTAGCCAAATTGCATGCCCAGCCCCTGTGTGGGCAGCACAGGCACCACATGATCTGGAGATGCTACAAATGATGCAGGATCAAGGCAGTGAGGAGCTAGAGGGATGTGTGAGAGGGAGGGGACAGCTGTGCAGAGATGCAGGGTAAGAGGTTTTCTTTGTACCCCTTCTCATCTCCAGCAAAGGCTGTCTTCCCACAACCTAGGAGTGGGCAGAGACATGTCCTGCCATGGCATCACCCTCCTCCTGGTGACAGCTGAACCCCCTTGCTCACCGGCTCCCCAGGGTGGTCTGCAGCACTGTGGAGATGCCGCAGGCAAAGAGGCTGCGTGCCAGCAGCTCACTGGTGGCTTGGGCATAAGTCAGCTCCTCAGGCAGGGTGGGCAACAGGAGGAGGTGGAAGATGCAGAGCAAAGACGCCTGCACAGCCAGGTGCTGTTCAGGGAAGAGATGGAGCAGTCACAACTCCCTGCAGCACCCAGAGCTGCAGCTCCCCATGCCCAGCCCCCTTGAGTGGGTTGATGCCCACTGACACCACTTGGGCAGCACTCACCACTGCCCACTCCCCTCCCAGCACATGCTGGCCAGAGCCCCACATACCCTTTATCTGGCAGGACACAGCCCCTGCCCTGCCACCTCATCATCCCATCTTTCTGGCTCCTCACTGTGGTCCCCTCTCACCTGAAGGGCTAGGCAACAGTCCAGTATCCAGGAGCACATCTTCTGTGAGGAACAGGATGCGAGCATGGGGCTGTCAGCTCCCGGTCCTCTGCCATGGCCCCCACTCATGCTGCTGCCTCCCCACACGGCTCTCAGTTTGCAGTGCAGAGAGGGTGGGTAGGCTCCCACCCCAATGAGGGCTCCTCACAAGCTCTCCACAGCTGAACTTCCACCTTCTGCAGGAGCTGCCCCAGGGTTAGCCATTAACTTGAGTTGGTGAGTAACCTGCCCTTGCAGCCAGGAATGCAGATGTCACCCTGGGTTGTCACCACAAGGGCCAGCCACAGCCAGGACACCAGATGCTATTGCAGTGCCAATTGCCCACAGTCTGTGTCCCATCCCCATCTCTTGTGATACACCAGGCAGGGACTGTGTGGGCCATGTGCTTGGAACATCCCACCAGCAGCATTCTCCAACCCCAATGTGCCCTGCCCATACTTACTCCTCCTGGCACAGCAGCCCCTGCCCTCCTGGTCCAGCGTGATCTCTGATGGGGGTCTGTCACATTCCCCATTCTCCTAGGAGAGCACTGAATCCTGCCACTGGACAAGGATGCCAGGGAAAAGAGAGCTGCCTGCTTGGCTGGAAAGGATCCCAAAGGCACAGAAGCAGGGGATACTCATGCTTTTGTAATGGGGCAGAGATGGCTGTGCCAGTGACCTGGCCTAGCCCTTGCTGCTTGGGCCTCACTCATTAACACTTAAGACTTTGGAGAGCAAAGAGCAATAGAGACCATGCATTCCCCACATTCCCAACGATTCCCAACCTCATCTCTCCCACTGCCCTTGCCTTCCCCCAGGCACAGGACCTGATATCCTGTCACCAGAGAGCCCGGTTCCTCTTGAGCCCTGCAGGACAGGCTACACAGTGCTCCTGAGCTCACTGGCAGCACACAGGCTGTGCCTCGCACAACGGCTCTGGGAGCAGGAACAGGTTTATGGATGGGGCTCTGCTCTAGGGCAGGCACAGATCAGCTCAGCAGGACAAGGCAGGTGCACAGCAAGAATTACTTTTATTGGAAGAGATTTGCATCTACAAAAGAGTGAAAAACAGGTGTAAAATCCACAGTAAAAAGAAGGGGCATGATGAGCTGGCCTGGTCAGCAAGACAAAGTGCCTTCTCCCCGCTCTGAGGAGCAGTCAAGCAGTTTGCTCACAGACACAGACAGCTGGGGTTTGGGATGGGGTCACAGCACACCCCAGACTCAAAACACCCAAGACAAGCAGGATAAGGAAGCTCAGCCCTAACCACATCTTACCTCCACCAAACCCAAAGGGACACCTTTCCTGGGGCACAGGCATGTTAGAGTCCCTGAATGATGTCACTCTTGCACATCTCAAGAAGTGGTCTAATAGCTTCCAAGTGTAATTACTGCTATAACTAGCCAGCTCACTTCCCCCCTCCTTCAACCTCCTCTCCTCCAACTTGGGCACTCTGTCTCCCCACTGGGGTCACTGCCTCAGCCCCTCCACCCTGCACACACAGTCCCAGCATCCTACATCCCACATGCCACCTCTGTCCAACATCGCCATGGGCTACTCACTCACTATAGGAAGAAGTGCAACACCCCCTTTGCACTGGCCCCAGCCCAAAGGCAACCCATTTTTATCCTCCACCTAGAAGGTTCCCAGCCCAGCACCCAGCAAGCCAGCTCTGCCCCAACCTGCCCCAGCAGCCCACAAAGTAAAGGACACCCCCTGCCCTGTGTGGGGGGACACAAATGCTGGTTTAGAAGTAACGCAGGGGCCTCCAGCCCCATGCAGCCCCAGGGATCAGGGTTTCCCAAAGTGCAAGGAAATGAGTTGTGCCACACTAGAAGGGAAGGGGAAAGAGGTTGCTGCCCTGTACTCCTAGCTGGGAAAAATGAAGCTCTTGATTCTACTGAGATCCATAGCAGTGTGCAAGAAGCACTGCTTCAGCCCCAGGGGGTCCAGCCAGTCCTCACGGGTGGGGGCTGCATCCCACGTAGGGCCTGCATCAGCTGAGCAGGCATGGCAGTGGAGTGCCGGAGGAGCTGGGAGCATGGTGAGTCCAAAGGGGCCAGGCTGGCTGGGAGCTGGAGTGGGGGTGGTACGGTTAGATCTCTCACAGGCAGTGGGTACTTTACGGAAAGGACCATGTGGGAGCCTTGTGTGTTGGGTTATATCTGGTGCTTTTGGGTAGGACAGAGCTGTCATGACACTGCCCCACAGGTAGAGTGCAGTTGCTGTGACACCCCCACGACGTGGCTCCTCAGCTGTCTCGTTCTCCCCTAGGCAACGGGTGCTGCTGGCTGAGGAGACATCAGGCAGCTCGGGCTGGGGCTGGCCAGGAGCTGGGCCTGGCTGGGCATGCAGCTGGCACCTCCCCTCCTCAGGGAACAGCGCAGGCCGGGGGGCTGCAGGGCTGACGCTCCTCATGCACACTGACCGGTGCACCACGGTGACAGAGGCGAAGATGGCAGCAAAGCCGGTCAGGTACACCACACCCAGGAGACAGGCCAGCTGTGGAGAAGCCAACTGTCAGCCCAGACCTCCCCCCCAGCAGCAACCCCCTGCCAGCCATGACCCAGCATGGCCACAATCAACCCAGGAATCATGATGGCAAAAGGCATCACCAGCTCCAGAGCTGGATGCCAGGGAGAAGGCAGTCTGCTGCTAACAGCAAGTGACACACAGCCTGCCCAAAGGAGGGCCTAAATACCACAAACCAAAATGCCCCAACTAAAAGCTAACAGTTCCTGTTCAAAACCCCAGCCAGCACCCAGCTCCCTCTATGCCACCACCATGTGCTTGCACCATAATTTGTGGAGCTGCAGTACAGGACAAGGCACACTATCCAGGCAGTACAGCCGCAAATCGGCATCTTCTGACAGCTTTCCTTTTCAATGGGAAACAAACCAAGCTGCTGTTCCCAGCAGAAAAGAGGATTCTACTCCAAATCCAAAGCCCACTGGGTCCCATATTGTTGCAAGTAGCTGCCTTCCCGTGCCCTTACCTTCACCACTTGCTGGTAGAACTGGCCCAGAACATGCTGCCACATGGACTGCTCCATGAGGACACACAGATCTGTGTAGGTGAACCAGCCACGCCACATACCCTGTTTTTCTGCCACACTGCAGGAAAAGAAAGGGAATGGTGGCATGGGATGTGGCATGGACCTTCCCCATCAAAGCAGCTTCAGTCCAGGCAGGCTTGGAGAAGACCCAGCTCAAGATCTGTATAATGGAACTCCAGAGCCTAGAGAAGGCTCACAGGTCTCCCAATCTCTTATTTCACTGCAGCAGGGCTATCTCCAAGCAGAGGCAGAGCCAGGCTGCAACATGGATGAAGGGGTTGCCCCCACCCCAGACACCTACCGTCCTTCCAGCCAGCTCAGCACTTCAAACAGCTCCCGAGGATCTGTGTAGAGACTCCAGTCCTGTGGAGACAGCAGTGAAAGGTCAGTGCAGTCAGCGCAGGACACCCAGCCAGATCCTTCTCTATCCCTTCATGGGAGCATGTGGGTGAAAAACAGAAATCCAGACTCCCCTCAATGCCTCTTTTGCCCCACTCCAAGAAGCAGTCGGCAGTAGCGACAACTCCACTTACAATAGCACTCAGGAAGTTCATCTCCAGTGTGTTCATAGTCTGGACATCCACCTTCCCTGCTGCTCCCCACTCATCATTAAACACTTCTTCTTCTTCACCCTCATCGTACAGGTATTTACTCGCAACCATCTAAAAGCAGCACAAAAGACAGGATCTCAGTCCCCACTACCTCCTCCAGGCTTCCCTCCAACCCAGTTATCCCCCAGCCCACCACTCACCATGGAGATCAGGAAGAGGTCAGAAGACGAGATCTGCTGGAGGTATTCAGGGTTCCGGTGCCGAAGTCTTTCAATGTAAACCAGTGCCAACATCATGGAGCAGGGAGAGATGCAAGCTTCCCTGCGGCACAGGCAACAACCAACACAAAGGTTATCCACATGCTACAGACATCCCAGCCACCATGGCACAATTTGGCTGCTCTCTCCCCATGGAGGCAGTGGGGAGGTTTAGTAAATTGCTAAATAGGTCACAGCCTTGTCAGCTCCATGCCAGCTGTCCTGAGCTGCAGCAAGAGAAAGTGCAGAAAATGAAAGGTGGAGAGCAAAAAGAACTGGCTTCTGTTCCCAGGCAGAGTCAGCTCCAAACTGAGAAGTCCTGCCTGCAGCCAGGCATGCTGTGAGGACTCTGCTGCAATGGCAGACCCCAGGTTCAAATCTGGTTACACAGTGAGTTGCAGATTCAACCAGTACAGACTCACAGTAACAAGAGCACTCCTGCACCCCAGAGAACAGGATGAAGCTGAAGCAGGCCTGGCTGTGTCAGGAACGCACTGTGCCCACTGTCTTTGACATCTGTCCCCAGCTCCTTTTTGACACTAATCAAGCCTAAGCACATGTCTCTATTGCTAGCCCAGGGGACAGCAGTGTGTTACAGGCAAGACCAGAGCTCCAAGTTCTGACACAGGACATGAAGAGACAAGTTTTGCTTCTTACCGAGATACATGAGATACATATTTCTTCTGAAGTCTGCGGATAGGACTGGGAGCCACTTTCTGCAGTAACTCCACAGCAATATCTAGGACAGAAATGCAGAAAAAAGTTAGCCCCATGTGGCACAGTTCACCCCCACCTTTCCCCTTCTTCCCTCAAGCCCAAGTCTTGGCCTTTGCTCAGCTCCTCAAGTTTAAATTAAACTACGAAGGCAGGACAGGCCTTATCAGAGGTCAGGGATGAGTGAGGAACAAACAAATACGCAGGAGAGGCACACCACAGCAGGAAGAGGATGTGAGTGACCAAGGCCCTGAGGCAGTGCCAGATCAGCAGGTCTGTGTCATGGGACACCCTCCCCCTCACCCTGCAGGATCTCAGCCTCCAGAAGGGCTGCCTTTCTTGGACTTGATGTCACACTACATCTTCCCAGTCCTTTGCTCCCCTCCAACCATCAGCATCCTCCTGTTCCAGATCTCATGGGCACTGATCCAGCTTCCCACACACAACCCCAGTGCTGCTGAAATGATGATGTTCAAGGTCTCCATGTGAGCAGGAGCCCAAAGGCACTAACAGGGTATGAAAGCAGCAACATGGTGTAACTGCAGCTCATCTCAGCCTGCTTCCCTTGTGCTCAAGGACATGCCTCGGCATTCATGCACTGAAAAGGCCAGAGACTGATGTGTACTGGCAGATGGCTTCAGCAGCTCCCATCTCGCTTCCCTACATGATAGAAACAGCTGGGAGCATCCCAAGCAGTACTACAGTCTTGTGCTTGGCAAGAAGTGCTTTAGACAGGAAACTGCAGCTCCATTTTGCTGCTAAGCCTTAGGCCAACAGAGTCAAGAGCAGAGCTCATCCCAGAAACCTTGCATTTCCAGCTCCCAGAAGGCACTTCACCACACAGCCTCTTCTCTTCACATATCTCCAGCAACTAAGAGAACACCTGCAGTAATACAAGAGTTATTTGCCCAAACAGCAGCCACCAACCTCAGAAGCATCTCTAAGGGACCTCCCCAGACCATTCAAGCCACACCACTCTTATAATGCAGAGCCAGACAGACACAGCTCCAGCCACCCATTGGCTGCTCCCAGCCTCTCCCACTGCTGCTGCCCTGCCTGCGACCCTTGTGCCACTGCAAAGGCAGCAGCAAGGACTGGAGTGATGGAAACAACAGGAGGTCCTTCCAGGCTCTGTCCCAATGTGAAACCAAATTCTTCAGCCCATAAATCCAAACCACAACAGCGTACCTGTCCCTAGAGGGCACAGAGAACAGCTGATTGCTGTCCCCATCTCACAGCCACAGCACACTGAGGGTGGTTACTGCTCTTCCTTTCTCAAAGGCACAAATTCACTTTTCAACTTCTTTCCTCAGCCAGTGCCATACTGCCTCCTGCAACAGATCCCCAATACCAAAGACCTTTTCCTGCTCCTGCTACTCTGGACTCTCCCCACAAGCCTATATCTTATTTGAAGAGCAGTGTCATAAACTTGCCATATAGCAATGGCACAGCAGTACCAAGACAATGCCATAGCCCTGTGCTCTGTCTTTGACAGCAGCTGGCGAAGGAACACTGTAAAAGTGGATCAGCCCACAGACATTCTCTGTGCACTGCTCTTGCCCCCAGCTGCTGAAGCCAAGGCATTTCCTGGTTGCAAGGCAGTCCTCAGAGTTAATAGACCTCAACAGTCTTCTTCCATGACTGTGCCCTTTGAACTTACAACACCAGTAGCATCCCTTGGAACAGTCTCACCTTGCACCCCAGTATAATACCAGCTCTGAGCCTCTCTCACACTGCTTGTGCCAGAACTTGTGACTCCCAGCAGCACCCAAGCAGCTGAGTGTCCCGCCTGGGTCTGCCCAGCATCCTCCTCCTCACCAAGGCACATCACACAGCCTCCTGACAACTTCAGACTGCTTCCCTAGCAAGCAGCTAATGAAATAACTCAGACAAACACATCATCAAGGCCCTCTAGTAAACCACTGCGTGCCCTTGTCTGCTTCTTTCCACCATCACCTACACCGGCTCCTCAGCCTCAACCCAGCCATGTCCTACTCCCTCAAACACTGCCGAATCAACAGGAAAAAAACAAAAAGGTTGTGATCCAGATAAACACACAGCAAGAATTTGTCCTCTTGGTGCTCAGAACTAGAAATTAAAGCAATTCTGGTATTTTGCAGAGCAGAAGAAATTGTCCAAAGCTGTTCTCATCAGGGACAGGTTCACAACCTTCACCGCCAAGGGATCCACAAGTAACCTAAAGGACTTCACACACAAGTGAGATGCCAAAAATACAGCAATCTGCCATACAGGGCAATAAAACAGAGAGCAGGACCCATGAGGCTCTGGCACTCTGCCCCGCTGTGCTGCACTGAGTGAGAAAGGCCGGGCAGGGGTGGGATTTGGCGCTGGGGATGAAGCAGGTGACCTGTTGGTCTCGGCCCCTTGGGTTACTTCCAACCCCCTTGACTCAGCATTCCCATCTGAAGACAATGAGCAACCCACCTGCCACGGGGCTGGAGAGATTATCCAGGCTGCAGTCCTTGTCCCAGCCATAATAGAGCCGCTTCCGCACTCTCTCGCTCAGCTGTTGGTGCCTGGGCAGGAACTGAAGGCAGACAGAGGAATGTGAGGAACGCCCAGAGCACTCCCCATGCCGGACTCTCCACCCCAACGCAGCTCAGGGCTACGCCAGGCCCGGTGGGGCCCGGAGTGCGGGTCTCCGGGGGCGGGGGATGACCCCGCGGGCCTGCTGGGGGCAGGCTGGCCGGGGACACTCACCGTGAACTCCTGGAACCCGCTGAGGGAGAAGGCGCCCTCCTCGTCCAGCAGCAGCTCGTCCAGCTCCATCCTGCCCGCTCACGGGGCAGGGGCTGGCAGGTCCCCTCCGGCGGTGCGGAGCCGGCTCCGAGGCCGAGCGCGGTGTCGGGAGCGGAGCCCACGAAG
>WEIV01014391.1:43962-58120 GCA_013390005.1 Calyptomena viridis | reverse complement strand
GCCGCCCGTCCGGCCCGTGCCGGTGCCGCGGCGTGTGGCGGTTTCGGGACCCGCGGCGATGCCTCCGGTTGCCTGCGGTTTGTGTTCCCGCAGCCCGCGGCGCCGTGGGATGTGCACAGCCCGGAGTAGCCGCGCTGTTTTCGTCTGACAGGCATAAACAGGCCCCTCCCTGAGGGGAGAAAGTGCCAGGAGGATTTGCTTTGCTCCGCGATAATAAAATGCAGATGGGCCCAACTGGAGCCTCGCCCAGGCACGTTTCTGGTTAATTTTTGCATCCGTACTTTTATCGGTTCGCTTCACCCCGTAACGGCGGTCAGCGAGCCCCACGGCCTCCTGCAGCGGCAGCTGCGCTGAGGCGTTTTATTTAAGCCATTCTGCTCGTTAATCTTTACCGGGAGGTGCTGATTTTTCGTGCCAAAGCTAAGGCCACTCAGTTTTGGCTTGAGAGGATTCCCCCTTCCGTGTTTTCCTTTCTCTGCCTCTCGGGCAGGGCAGCAGCGTGAGGAGCCGGGAGTGTGAGTGGCAGAGTCCAGCTGTGGATGGGAATGAAAAACATCCTGTTTGTTTTGTATAAACAGTGAGTCAGTTTTACTGATGAAAATGTGCCTAGCCAATGGCTTTCCCAGCAGAAAAGGTCAAAAGTGGCTAGGGAAAGAGTTAAATGTTGTTTGCAGATGAAATAGGAAAGGACAGATTCTAAAGTTAGAGGAGGGTAAAGTATATGACCAAGCAGTCTTTGAAGTCGCTGTGATGAGGCAGCTTTTGTTCTGTTCCCTCATCCCTACGAGTTTTGGTAGCCAGGTACTTAAACAGTTTTGGATTACTCTACCACTTGGAAAGGTCTCAGAGCAGAACTTTGAAGTGAGGAGGAGGATGAGAGGCACAGGCAAGATGGCAGGAATGGTAGACAAAGACAGCCCAGGGACCATTTGTGAAAAGGTTGAGAAGAACAAAGTGTGCCCAGAATATGAAATGGCAGAGAAATATTTAAATATAACAGAGGAGGAGAAATCATTTATGGTCCCATGGAGGATTCAGCCAGCATCCTTCAACTGCAGTCCATAAATGAAATGGAATAGGAGGAAATTCTTCCAGAGATGCCATGTTAAGCTACAGAGTTGTAGTCCTATAAGAAAGGATACAAACCTTGTTTAGGTCATTGGGGTCCTGTAAGCCAATGGAAAGTGCAGCTTACATTCTGTGCTGCCCAGTAAGGCAGATCTCACTTCCAGTTCCTCTACCTCTGACTGTGGCTTGGTGGGAAGCACTACCCTTCCCTGCTCTGCACTGTGAGATGCTCACTGACTCCAGTCATTGGTGCGTTTGAGATTAGTTATTGGCAAACATTCACTGAATAGGAGAAAGGTAAAATAGTGGAGCAGCTCTTCCTTTGTGGGAAGAAATGTTCATTAAGGGGGTGATGGTGAATGCATTTCCCTGACATCTGTGTCTGGAGTGACTTAAAAACAGCTCCTCTGAGCTGGAGGAAAGGATGAATGCAGACAACGGCTGCTGGCACAAGTGCCAGCCTGGGACCTTTGCAGTTGAATCTCTTTGGAGTGGGGAGATAAACTTTCTGATGGTAGCATTGTGCAGCTGTGTGTGTGTGGTATTGTGTGAGCTGGCAAGTGACTCAAGCCAGCATGTGGATGAGGGACATGAAAGGTTTTATGATAAAGTCAAGTGAGCAACTAAGCCATTTAAGTGCTGGCTAGGCTCTGGTGAAATGGTGATAAGAGAATGGGATTCTAGGATGGCAAGATGCATTACCTGTGTATAATGCTGGATCTTGCAATGACAAATGGGACATAAGTTTTCAGCAAACAGGCTGAGTCACAACCAGTTTTCTGCTACAGCAATCTGTATTTATGTTATCTAGAGCCTCCACCTTGAGGCTTTGGAGAGACTTGTACAAGGGACCATTAGCAATGTTTTACAACCGAGGGAGGAGCTCAGGAGCAGGGGAGGAGAGCGCTGGGAGGTGGCAGGGAGTTAGCTGTATGGTGGTGGGCAAAAGGCACCATTCGGGAATGCACTGTGATGAGGGTGCGTGTCTGCAGAGTACAGTGCTTGCTACAGTGGCCCATAGCAGTTGAGTATTCCTGCTCTGAGCTGTATCTGTTGGCTTTTCAAAAGCAGTAATTTGCTGCCTTTTTCCTGCCTAACAATTTCTTGTTTGATTTCTAGGTTGTTTTCCTCCACTTCCCTGAGACCCCTGTTTCTCCTCAGCATGTCCCTTCTTGGCATCCTCTTGTTGGAGAGGTGGAAGCCCAAGTTCCTGTTTGATTTCTCAGGTATGTGATGAGTAGCACTGGAGCTAGTGACATGGTTCCAGTGTTACCAGCTGCTGGGCTATGGCTACAGCTGGCCCTTCTCTGGCTCTGTCATAGGTGTTGTAAGCCCTGTTCCTACTGAACTGAAGGCCCAGGTACTGGTGCTGCTTCTTATCTGTGTCAGAGGATTAGGCTGTATGCTAATAGTCTGGGCATGGGGAGAAAAGTTCTGAGAGTGGTTAATTTTGAGAGTGACTAAGGGGCCCAGCTAGCTTGCCAGGGAAGCTGGTGACAGGGATGATGTGGTGTTTCTGCTGTGTCTTTTTTCTCCTGCAAATGTCATGGCAAAAAGATCATTTCAAGTCTGAGCATATATAGCCCGCTGAGCTGAGGGATGGAAAAGGATGGGATTGAAGTATATTGGTTTTAGTTAAGTTCAGCGTGGGCTTATGCCCTGAAAGAGGCAGAGCAGATGAGAGCTACTTCTTGCAGCAGGTAGCAGGGTGGATGATGAGGTCTGAGAGCAGGGACAGTTAGTGTGTTATACCTGTACTGAACAGCATCTGGTCTCCAGCTAATCAGTGAGTCCAGTCACTTGTCTTATCTTTTCCATTTATTGAAGGGTCTTTGCTGACATTAGACACAAAAGCAACGAGAGGAACAGCTCATAATGATGATAGACGTGGGTTGGCTGCTGTCTGCTCTGAGTGCCTCCTTCACTGGAGTTTATTAAATGACAGGACCCAGACGTGCCTACTGCATCTACTGCTGCTGTTCAAAGGCAGCTTGGGGCCCTCCATCCCTGCCGCCCTACTCTAGGGAGGGTTTTGGAATGAAAGCCCCTCTATATGTGTGTTTGTAAGGTGCCCTTTATTTGACCTAAAAGGGTACTAACTTAAAGGCTGCTTTCACAGAAGTTCTGATAAGATTAGATATATTTCAGCTGTAGTCTTGAAACTGTTTGCTTTGTGTGGTTCAGGTAACTAGGCAGCTAAACTGTACTGGCCAATTTAATTTCCTGCTTATTCGCAATGGTTTTTTAAGGGAGTAGTTTGAAGCCAACCCAAACCACCTCACTTGAAACGTGTCCAGAAATGCAAAATCCTGGTGTCCAATACAGAATAGTGTCATTGAGGCAGGTGGGGGTGGAATCACTCCAGCGAGTACTAGGCCTGTAACAGTTGTGTTATCATAGAAGAAACAGGAAATCCATACTGAAATCAATTTATATGATGCAGAGCAGTGAGAAATAAAAAGAAAACCAAACAAAACAGCAACACCGGGGGTTAGGCTTGTCCCATGTTATCAGCTCTGTAAGAAGTTGGTGCACATCCTACTGTGCCGCTTGTCGGTGTTCTTTACATATTTCACTCCCTCCTACTTTTCTGCCACTGACAGCAGAGAACAGGAACACCTCTCTGATGTGCCTGGTTAGATCAGAGCCCTGATTTTGACATGGTCCACTGGATTGTGTTTCCTCAGCCTCCACAAGGAAGGAGTGGTGCTCTGCATTCCTGAGGGCCCTCCTATTGAACTAGTGCTCCTGAATACTTAGGGGCTCTTGTTTGGCTCTCACTTCCCACTGAAGCAGAGCTGCAGCTTTGTGGCTTTCCTTCTCAATGCTTCCTGTAAGCCTTCCCTGGAGCTTTGGGAAGTGGGTCAATACCATTCTTTCAACTCATCATGTGCATACACAAACCTTGGTTTATGACAGTTGTGTATGTCTCAGGTGACTGCTTATAACATCACCTCTGGAGGAATGCTAAAATCTCAGCTTGTATTTTGCAGTTACTCATACACTGTGATCAAGGACACACTAACAGCGTTGAGATGTACAACCTTTTTAGGCCCTTTCAGAAGGGACTGCATATTTTCAGCTCCTGTGCAGGGTATTTTCTCAATATCTACATGGAATTCCACTTAAATATTGTTTAAGGACTTAGGAAGCACCTCAACTTTCTCCTGAAATGGGTTTCAAATAGAGATGTTTTCTGTAGTGTTGTTTGGCAGCTGTGTTTTGGTCAGTGCCGGAGAGTGCAGTGTGGAAAAGCTCTAGCAAAGGTTGTATTGCAATTGAATGCTAGTACTCCTTAAAAGGGGCCCCTGTTTTCTAGCTAAGTTTTACACACAGATGAAGAATGCCTGTTGGAGAAATGTTACAAACCTGAGAGAGCCAAGGAATCCATCAGCAGTGATTTGTCAGTATCAACACATAACCTAAACTCTTGCGTGGCTGACTGATCTGAATCTGGTGCATGTTAAGTGTTTTGTATTAATCCACAATCCAGTGTGAAATGCTGACAGAAAGATTTCAGCCAGTTATTGATGATCTGAGGCCAGCTCTGGCCAACTTGCCAGCTTAGTTGTACCGTTGCTAGAGAATATTGCAGCACCGGTTTGAAGTTCAGCCTTAATTATGTGAGTGTGCTTTTGGAAGTGCTCTAGGCTTTTTTGATTGGGCTGTTCTTCCAACTGGTGAAAGACTCCAATGCTTTGGGATGGCCAGTAGGTAGATTACTCTACTACAGGAAGCAACATACTGTTGATCTTAAAGACAGCTTGTGTTTTCCCAGAGGTTGAAATCATGTGAAGACCCTCCAGCGTGCTGAAATGTTCTGCAGCTCCCCAAATCTGAAACCTTCAGGATCAATTGAGGAGAATTGTATCACTCCCTCTGCTGGTGTGTTTTGGATGGCTTGGATGACTCCAACCAGTCAGAGAGAAGTGGGGTTCCTGTGCTGTCCTGCTTACTTTGCTGCTGGCACATCTGTCCAGCAGAGATGGCAAGAGTCCCAGCACCTCATTTGGTAGCTGGTATGACCCGTGTAGTCAGCCTTCACAGGCTGGCCAGCGCCAGATGTAACGTATTTGATGATTTAGTGCAGGTAATAGATGAGGCTTAGAGATAGAGCTGGATTTCTGCGTGCTGCCATTAAGCAGCTTTAGATCCCTGAGTGCAATAACAAAACACAGCAATGGCGGTTACAGGGGGGAAGCAGCTGCCCCATGAGGGTGGAGCTGCATCTGTAATATTCACTTGGCACCCCAAGCTCCCTCTATGAGCTGCCCCAGCCGCCATGCCAAATGCTCCTGGGTAAAGAAGCGGATGGGCAGCCTAGTCTGAGAGCAGTTGACTCCTCTTGTCAGGCCCGATTACTGGAAATCTGGGTCATGCTCTCAAAGAATCGCCTCCTCCCAGGCGGATGGCCTCCCGCTCCGCTGCTCCAGCCGGCTGGTGCAGTGCCTGCAGCAGGAGGAGGAGTCTGGCATACTTGGCCCAACATCCTGCGTCTTGGGAGAACAGTGGCAGGGCTGCTACAAGCAGTTGCTCTCTTTTGTGGCTTGAGCTGGATGGAGTCTGTCTGGGTGATGGCAGTGATGTTTGTTCACCTCTTCTGTGCATTTCTCTTAGGGTTGGCACTGCCATTCTTGGACTTTGTCACGGGCTGATGACTCCAGGGAGGATTCAAACCCCTTTTTGCATGTTGCGTTTTCTTAGCCCATTTCTAATTGTAAGACTGGTTTCTGAACATAAACTCTCTTCCTTTATTTTAGTTTTGTTTACATGGTGACATGCAGTGTGAGGGACAGGGTCCCACTGGTTTTTAGAACCTCTTGGACCAAGTTGGTTGCTGGTCAGACAGCATCAAAGAGGTATCTGTCCCTGCCAACTTAAGGACAGTTCATGGACTGGTAGAGGAATGTAGACCTCAATGAGCCATCACAGCGTGAACAGGGCCTTTTTAAACACAGGAGACTTGTAAAGCTATGTTGATAGAAGAACTTTGGTTGAGCCTTGTACATCCTGAGACACTAGTCAGCTTGCCAGGACTCTCAAATCCATGAGCAACCAGGCTCATAAGTTCCAGTTTCACGGAAATATTTTTTTCTCTCACTGCTTCTCCCTGCAGTACTGCAAGAGCTCCATGAGTTGCTGTTTGATCATCACTGTGTTGAGTGCAGAGAGGAATGGGAGAGCCTTTCCCTTACTCTTATCCAGACTGATGGACCCTGCGAGTGTAGTTATATCCGTGCCTGGCACAAAGGGCTGTCAGGGGACATAAAAGAGCCCTAAAATTAGAATATTATGCACATAATATATGCAACAATATGCTATTTGTTACATAATTCCATGGGAAAGGATGGAGACAACAGGAACATCTCTGGTATTTGTATGCAGCATCCTGCCAGAGACTGAGTTGGTCAGTGGGAAATGCAACTCAGACCTCCTGGTGCCATGTTTAGCTCTGAGGTGGAAGCTGAAGCTTTGCCCAGCTCAGAGGCTGTGCAGGCAACCCCCTGTGAATGACAAGGGCTGGCAGCTGCTGTGGGGATGGCACTGCCCAGATGTATGGGACACCAAGGTAAGCTGTGTGATCCCTGCAGCAGAGAGCCCTCATGTTAGCACTGGGGTGCACCTCAGTGCCTGTGTCCTGCCATGTGTGTGTCAATGCAGGTTGCAAGGTATGCTGAGGTGCCCAGTGCTCTGGCTGCTCTGAGTCTGCAAATGTGCTTCACTGAAGCCTGTGCAGCTCAGACTCCAAGCCAGTGATTCCTGGTTGCGTGAGAGCATGAAGAAGATCCCCGGGGTGCATCCCTAGCTAGGGGTGATACATCTCCAGTTCTGCTCTGTCCAACTGGTAAAAATGTCGGGTTGTATTTTTCACTTGGCTGACTAATCTGCTGTGTTCTCTCTACAGCACAGCCATCAGAGGAGCTGGGAGGGGAGAGGTAAGCTCACTGATGTGTTCCTTGGTGAGAGGGGAAAGTGGGAAAGCCTTAATTTAATGTGGTGATCTCATCTGTCCTTTCTGTTGTTGATAAACTGCATGGCTCCTGCTTTGAAACGATGCTGCACTGGGAGCTGCTTATCAGCTCAGGAACCGCAGTTTGAGACTGGGGAAAACTGGTGTTCTTTCAGTAGCAATAAAGCTCAAATACTTCTGATGTTAAGAGCTCTTGGGTTTCTTTCCTGGATCTGTCCTGAACTATTTTAAGAATCTTCCATAGAGGAAGAAATCACTGAGTCTGACTTTGCAAGCCATATGTGCTCTCTGTGGTGGTGTGGCTTGCATCCTTGGCCGTGGTTGTGGGTCTGAGCACCACACTCTGGCTACCTTGGACTTGGTGCAAGAGGAGGCCATGTAACTAGTTCCACCTCTGGTGCTTCTGTCTGCGTGGCTTTGAGTAAACTGCTTTGCATCTTGGGCCTGTGGTGTGATGTCTGCTGCTGCTGCTTGGCTCAGGTGTCTTCCTGATTAAAGGAAAAAACAATTTCCAAATCAAGCATCTTCCATAGTTCAGTTGAAAATCTAGTCAGTATTGTCAAGCCTTTGGTAGGGAACTCTGCTTCCCAGTGCAGCTGTTCCTCCCCTCCAGCAAAACCATGTTCAAAGATTTTCTTCTTGCTCTTGTCTGTCTCTAGTGAGGGGGTGACTTCAGGGGCACAACCTCACCTGCTCAGTGTCCCTGAGCTGTGCCACTGTCTGGCAGAGAGCTGGGTCACCTTCAGGCTGTACCTGCAGGAACTGCTACAGTACAAGAGGCAAAATCCTGCCAAGGTAAGCTGGAGATACCTACTCTTCTGTGCAGCGGCTTTTCTTTCCATTACTAGTGGCTTAGGAAATGGAAGAATGCGAATTCAATATTTTTACAATTGTTGTCCCTGTTCATCATTTGCTGTTCATTCCTTTTAGACTCTATGCCATGGGAAGTTTAAATAATGAGTAATTGACTTCCAGTATTTGTCAACTGGAGCTGAACTTAACCCTCCTGTGAATGGCTTGCTGTAATTAGTTTTATTTCTTAGTGTGCAAAGGAAGGTCTTAGACTGCGAGTGGGGAGAAAAAAGGGAAGCCTGTAGTGTCTACACCTTTCACAGGCTCCATCATTGAGCTGGTCCTACCTATTTTGCTGGCCAAGATTGTAGCTAGCCAAGTTCAAATGCAACAGTGTTTCTAAGTGAATGGAAACTTGTCATTAAACATGTTCTGATGGCTGTGATGTTTGTTGTTTGGAAAGAGTTTGTAGACAGGAGCTGGCTTAGCATCACAAAAAGTAGGGCACACCAACCTGTAGGATTGTGTCGGGCTCCCTGGGGCTCAGTGTGCCAAAAGGAGTGGGTTTCTAACACTGCTTGTTGCTCCTTTTCTGTTAAAATACTGTCCCAACAGGACAAAGGACCCAAAATGCCCATAAAGAATGATTTCTTTGGGAACAGAGCCCATAGAGGATTCTTAGCTCTTGCAGACCCTTTCCATTATGAATTAAACTCTTCATTACTGGATTTAGTCCATATCTGAATCCTGGCTTTCAGGGCATCTGTTCTCACTTCTCCCCCTCCTCAGGAGAATGCAAGACAAGTTGCCAGGGCTGCACCATTATACTTCCACTTTTTTCAGAGGAGGAAGTCCTGGTGTGGTGGGACCGTAGGTTCTGCTAGTGCTTCTGGCACAGCAGTGGCACAGCAGTGGCACAGCATCTGGTGACTCTGTAGCAGATTCCTGTCTCTGTCAGGACAGTAGGGTCTTCTCCTAAAGTGCTGAGCTCTGCAGGAGAGATGTACTGTAAAATGGCAACTTGCAATCTCCAATTCTATCCTGAAGGAACATAATGTACTTCATAAAGAACTGTATGGTAAAGTTTGGATTTGTTTTATTGGGGTGTTGAGTTACCTCGGTCATCCTGTGCTTGAACCTCTAATGCTTACAGTTTAACCCAGCCAAGCTGTCCGAGTTGTGACTGTCAGCACCTGAATGTACTGGGTGCAGAAATGGCTGACTGACCATTAAAAGCATCCCTCATGTTATGCTAACTGGGTTTCTGGCTCTGGTTACATAGATGTATCTCTGCCTCTTGTCACTTCTCTATGTTCCTCTCTCTTCTTTCAGTTCTGCATGAGTGTCTGTTCAGGCTGCCTGATTCTGGCTGTAGTTGGACACTATGTTCCAGGCATAATGATCTCCTACATCATTTGTGAGTATAAGCAGCTCTCTTGCCTGACTTAAGCTGAAACATGACTTAACTGTGCTGTTTATATGAGCAGATATGTGGTTTTCTCAAGGGAATCTGTGCTAGATGATGAATGAATACATGGAATGTGCTCCGGGAAGTCTAAGTGTATGCGTGCAGTACCACTGCAAAGGCAGGAGAGGGAGCCGTGGCTAAAACATTGCTGCCCTTTGCTCCCCACGGCTTCCGTGGTGCCAGGGAAGCAGAAAGCTGCAGTCTCACTTCCTAGCGTGGGCAAATCCATATGGAAAGTGTTGTTAGTGAAGGTGTGTGTTTGATAAATAGACCTTTTTCACGGCCTCATGAGTCCCTAATAACTGTTCTGGTGCTCTGCTGTGAGCACATTTACATGTGAGTTCTATGCTGCTACCCTTATAAAAGTTTTGGTGATACTTAGTTTTAATAAGGACTTCTGTTGCATGTTGGGGTTGGGATGTAGTGGCTGAAGAGAAGGGCTTGCGCTTCATCTTAACATAAATCTGTATTCTAACAGAGATCTGGCAGTATAGCCCGGTTAATGAAGCAGCTTTGGAATGCGTAAGAATAGCCATGAATGAGGATTTTTAGGCAGAGTCAGGTGGGAAAGCAAATACCATTCATCTGTGTTTCCCTTGATGCAGACTTTCTCAGTGGCACCACGGGAAGGGTAGAGTTGTGCCTGGTCTGTCTCTCACACTCACATCCTGTGTCTGCAGTGCTCAGCATTCTCCTCTGGCCTCTGGTGGTCTACCATGAGCTGATCCAGAGGATGTACACACGTTTGGAGCCTGTCCTGATGAAACTGGACTACAGTATGAAGGCAGAGACACTGCACCACAAACATGAGAAGAAGAGTAAGGACTCGCCTTCTCTCTGACTCTTTTGGTGTCATATTCCCAGGGTGGAGCCTTAGCAAAGGGACAATAGGAGACCACATCTGCCAGCACTGTGTGGTAAAAAGCTGCAGAGGAGCAGGGGAAAACAGGTGGAAACTTGAGGGTTATGTGAAGAGCAACTGGGTGCTCCCAGGTGATCCTGAGAACAGAACATGAAATCAACAGATTATGGTTGTGTCTGGGAACCCTGTGCACTTTCACAGGGTAGTAGAAGTAGTGGGAAAGTGATGTATAAAGGCAGAAAATTCCTTCAGTATCATGTAAAACCTTTCTTCTCTTTCTCATAGAGCGACAAGGGAAGAGTGAACCTGCAGCAGGTGATGAGCCAACAGCAGAGACAGAAAGTGAGAGTGAGGCAGAGCTGTCAGGCTTCTCCCCAGTGGTAAGAGCACAAAGAACTGAGCAGAAACCAGTCCTTCCTGTCTGGTCTATAGCAGCTTGAGAGCCAAGGGGTGGTCTGAGTACAGCTGCATTGATAATAAACAACAGAGCACTAAGTCACTTCTTAGTGACTTAGTTCAAAGGGGAGAAGGGTATGTGTTTGGTGGAGGCCATTGTCTCTGATCTGGGTATTGAGAATGGTGCCACAGAGCTGGCGATGACATAGCAGGACAGGGCCAGCCGCGCCCCAGCTTCTTGCTGACCTCAGAATGACTTTGGTGGTTATGCTTCATGCTCAGAGAACGTGAGTGTCTCCTGAAGAAACAAACTTCCCTTGGTGTAATGTGCAGGGTCTCCTCAACATTGGAAAAGGGAGATGAGCAGCATTAGTGTCTCTTACACTGTTCCCTTCTCTCAGTCAGGCTGTGTGTGACTTTTCTATATTCGCACCACAGAAGTGGACCAAGTGTCTTTCTTTACAGGAGCTCTGGGCAAGTATGCTCTGGGCATAGCTGGGCTATGAGATGGGAAGCTTCAGTTTCCAAAAGGAATGTGGATGCCTGAGCCACTGCTACTTGTAGAAAGCTTCATTGGGCTCAGTGGGAATGCAAAAGGGAAGGAGTGTTCTTCTCCTTGGTGATCCCAGGAGAGGAAGAAGGATCAAAGGCTTCTGAGATTCCTACAGTCTGATCCTATCTTGTACTGCCTCTTGTGTTCTTCACTGAGAGCAGGCAAAGCTTCAGGCAGTGATTTATTGCAGGAAAGCTAGTGAGCTGAGACTGCCCTTCCCTGTAGTGCAGTGAGCACTTTGCCCAGCATACTGTCCCTCCAGCAAGGACTTCTACCTGGAAGCTCTGGAGGTGCCCATAACCAGCACTGGTAGCCAGACACGCAGGAATTTGTCCCTCTGCCTTCATCCTGTGCAGGTGGATGTGAAGAAAACTGCCCTGGCATTGTCAATCACAGATTCTGAGCTCTCTGATGAGGAGGCTTCTATCCTGGAAAGTGGGGGCTTTTCTGTCTCAAGGGCTACCACCCCACAGCTGACGGATGTTTCTGAAGGTATGTGATGGGACACCTTGCTGCCTCCTTTACCCTGAATGTTTTGTCCCAGAACAATAGCCTTATGAATGTGAGGACAGGGAGAGAACTCAGCTATTTGTATGGGGAGAACATTGAAGAGAAGAAGGAAAAGAGGCACAGTGTGCCCTGCCTTCATGACTGATCATAAGCTTGTGCTGAGTGGACATCTGCCCTTAATTACTGCCACACAACACACTGCTTCTAATTACTACCCCACAAAGCAATGCTGTCTTGTTATACCAGCAAGGGAGCAAAGCCACTCACAACATCCCACAGAAACAACTGAACAGATAGTCACATACTCATATATGATGCTGGGTGAAACAGGTGTGACACCCCACCCTGTCTGACTTACTAGCTGGTTAGTGGTGAGGAACATGGAGATAGCCACTGGGATGTGGTCACTTGATGGTCTGGGGAGGAGCACACAGTGTTGTAAGCACAGTTTCCCTGACCCTGGGGGTTTTAGTGGGAAGCTCTAGATGCAGAGAGCATGAGCTGGAGCAGGAAGTCCTCTCTCAGCACAGAGCACATAGAAAAAGATGACAAAAGGGACACTCATGTGAGTCATGCCACCAGGAGAATAGAATAACTGCAGACCTCTTCCTGCAGTGCTCCAAGGATGGGGAAGATGCCCAAAAGTCAGCCATGATGTGTCAGTTGGGAGAAGGTGGGTGGGAGGTCAAGATGAGGGAACCTGCTCCTTAATGCTGGTGCCTTTCAGACCTGGATCAGCAGAGCCTGCACAGTGAGCCAGAGGAGTCATTTTCCAAGGACCTGGCAGAGTTCCCATCCGTGGAAGAATATCATTCCAGAGACCTGGGACCACAGAGCGATGAAGATGTGTTTGGTGTGCCTCTGGGTCCTGAGCTTGCCCATGCTGCCTGTGAGCTGGACTCAGCAGAGAAAGAGGCCGTGGACTCTGACCTCTCCATCCTTCACCTCGCGTCTCCTCTCCATTTTGTAAATACGCACTTCAACGGGAGTGGTCAAGTGGCAGGAGACAGCTCAGAGCCAAAGACTGTCCCTGCCCCGGGCCTGGGTATCTGCATTAACACGCTGAGTGAGGAGATTGTCACCACTGCCATCACCACAGCGGTGCAGAACACCCTCTCTGCCCTGCTGCGGTCCTCAGAGGCCAGCGAGGGGCCCTCTCTCTCAGAGTTCCTCCCCACTGAGCCTGAAGAGAAACTGAGTTTCCAAGCACAGCTGTCAGAGAGTGAAGTGGTGGAGGCAGAGACAGAAGCTTCACCAGAGGATGAGGAGGAAGCAGATGACTTTGAGCTACTGGATCAGGGGGAGCTGGAGCAAATTGATGTAGAGCTGGGGCTCGGAGAGGAGCAGGAGGCACAAGAGTCTCCTGCCACTCAGTCTCCCTCCTCTGCCATGCTTGCTGAGCTGCCAAAGCAAGGAGATGAGGAGAAGGCAGTGATGACAGCAGCATCTATGTCTTAGGTCTTCTTTGTGCACCCCCTTTTCCTCCATCGTCACTGGAAAGAAGGAGAAACTCACACAGTGAATGTGTGAGGGTTTTTAAATGTTTGTGTTGACTGGG
Source organism: Calyptomena viridis (assembly GCA_013390005.1). Taxonomy (NCBI): domain Eukaryota; kingdom Metazoa; phylum Chordata; class Aves; order Passeriformes; family Eurylaimidae; genus Calyptomena; species Calyptomena viridis. The sequence goes on along the minus strand of WEIV01014391.1, from coordinate 44,942 downwards.
GTGGAAATGCGTCAGTGTTAATGTGCTGTGTCTGGAATAATGAATCCTTTCCATCCTTCTAGAGCCTGGCCTTCACTGGCTGAGCAGGAGGCCCTGCAGCTGGGGAGGAGCTGGCTCCTAGAAGCCTTACACCACAATTGAAACACCAACCCCAGCAAATGCTTCCTAGTAATGGTGCAGTATTTCGGTCTGTCTTCTGTTCGTCTTTTGTTTTGCACGCAGAGTACTGAGCTAGCTGTAGCTGCTGCTAATACCCACATCCCCAGTAGGACATATGCAATCTTATTTTATTGGGTTTTTAAATGGCTAAAAGTGTAAATAATTTTAACTTTCATTGGTTTTGTTTGTGGGGAGGGATGGGGTGCATAGTCAAACGTGGCTCTCAGGGGCTAGTGGAGGGAAAGGGGTCTTTGGAACAGAGGGTAGCAGTAAGGGGACAAAAGCAGACGGGTGCTGTGCAATTAAGATACCCTCTTCTGCAGATTATTCCACCTTTTGTGTTACTGCTGTAACAGGGTGTTGGGTGATACCTGGGTTTTTTTCCCCTGTCTTGTTTTGAGTTCCACTGGGTGGCTGTGGAGTTGAGTTTTTTGCAATCAATGAAATTCACTCCTGGCCCTGTTCAGTACTCCAATTTCTTGCTGCCCTGGCATCTCATGCCTTCTGCATGCCCGAGCCTGCTAGCACCCCTTCTGTGCTCAGCTGGCGTCGTAGCATGGCACCTATAAAGTCCGAGGTGGCTGGAACAAAGCCAGGAGCTCTGTCACACAGCAGAGGATCCGTGGTTTGTGTCCCTTGGTGCAGGGGAGGGGGAGGATAGAGGGAATTCCCTCGAGTTCAAGCTGTCCCATGTGGGCAGAGGCACTTGTCGGCCCTTCTGGGCTCCTCCTTGCCCTGAGCCTTCCCTCGGCGCCGGGGCAGGTCTCTGGCGCCGGTCTCGCCCGGGCTCCCGGCGGTGCTCCCGGGGGACGGCGATGCCC
>WEIV01014391.1:20034-43936 GCA_013390005.1 Calyptomena viridis | reverse complement strand
GGGGCACGGACCGGGCAGCCCGGCCTGTGCGGGGCAGGGAGGCGGCGGGGCGGCGCCGGACGCTCGCTCGGTGTAGCTGGGGGTGAAGGGCGAGGCTTGCTTGCCCTTGGCGGAGGAGTGCCTGGTCCTTCCCGCTGCTCGTGGGCGCACCTCCAGGGCGGGTCTGGCTGCCGGTGCCGGTAAGCCCCGCACTGCCGCCGGCTGGCTCTGCTCGGGTGAACGGCGGCTCTCGGACGGGGACATCGGGGAAGGCTCAGACGGGCACCCCCGCTGCCAGCCGTCGGTGCTGCAGGCTGGGGAGGCCGGATACGGCGATGCCGAGAGGCCGCTGGGGCCTGTCTATCTCCCGGTTATCCCGGTGGGCGAATCTCGTGGTGGCTGTGGCAGCATCGGTCGCCGCCGGATGGAGGCCGGCAGCCCATGGGGAGCTCGGTGTGATGCTGGATGCTGCTGCTGATCCTGGGGAGGGCACGTTTTGAGGAGGAGTCCTGGGTATTTATAAGACGTGGCTATGGAACTGCACATCTTTTGTTTCCGTGCTGCGGGTGAGAGGTACGGCCCTGGTTTTGCCGCGGGTCAGGGTTGTGCCTTCGGGAAGTTGGGAAGGGCCCCAGGCTGCAGGTGGGCGATGCTGACCTCCACACTCTATGCCTGCGGCGTCTTCCCGCTCCCAGACTTCCTCCCCCTGAAGTGCGATGCCTGCGAGCAGATCTTCTGCACCGACCACATTGCTTACGCTCAGCACAACTGCACCTCTGCCTACAAGAAGGTAAGTGCAAAGAGATTTCATCCACCCTCCTGCATGGAGCTGCTAAGTTTTTCCAGCCACAGGTCACAGTAATCTGGGACTTTTTTGATCACCTGGGCAATCCCCCTTGGGATGTGCACTGAGTCTGAAGATGTTCCTGGAAGCCAGGATCTGCATCTCAGTGCCACAACGTCCAGCCCTCCTTCTGCCACTGGGTGGAATGGTTTGGGCATCTCCCAGCCATACCATCTTCCTTTTATAGAACATGTGTCCATGCCTGTGCACCTTCTGTGCAAGCTGGTTGAAGGGTGGTGAGCAGAATCTCAAACTGCAGCTGATGCTGTGGAAGCCATGATAGGCAGGTCCTGAAAGGGAGAGAGATGTCTGCAAAGCACTCAAGGTTGCCCAGCTACCTGCTCCCAGTCTCCTTTTGTTGTCTCTGCAGGATGTACAGGTTCCAGTGTGTCCCCTCTGCAACACGCCGGTCCCTGTGAGGCGGGGGGAGATGCCTGATGTTGTGGTGGGTGAGCACATTGACCGTGACTGCAAGTCTGATCCTGCACAGCGTAAGCGCAAGGTATGAACCCGATGCTTCCCGTGTGACTGGTGAGCTCTGCTGGGTCCCTGAAAAAGCCTGGGAGCAGGATGAAAACAACACGGATTTGGCCCTGCCTGGGGCCATCTCTGTTGGTACAGACTGAAGGCAAGGAGAGTTGGTAAGCTGGAGGTGTGTGCATCCACAGAGCTTTCTGTAGGCAATCTGGAGCCTGGGATGGAGTGGGGCTGGGCAGCCACCTGGGACTTGAGGAAGGGAAACTGCATGCTGCCATTAGGAAAATGGCTAATCGCAGTCAGCGATTAGCTGCCTCATCTTGCCAGGAGATGAAAGTGCTGCTGGGAGCTTGCCCTGCAAGAACCTAGCCCAGCAGCAGCTGGAAGGCTCTGGACTGTCCCCACCTCACTGGCATGGCTGTCAGGAGTCCCTGGGCAAGGCACTCTTTCTCCTGCTCTGAATTCTGTGTTTGTGAAGACCCTTGTCTATGGAGACCAAAGCATCAGTGAATTACTAATAACTATCTAAAGAAAGCTAAGTTTCAGGGACAAACTCCAGAGCCCTGCAGAGGACACACTGGTGGGGAAGGCTGGTCAATCACCAGAGCCTGGTATGGAGGGAGGGGACAGCCCCAGCCCTGCAGTGCTTACTCCTTTTCACACCACTATGTCATTTTTTAGATCTTCACCAACAAGTGTTTGAAGCCTGGCTGCAAGCAGAAGGAGATGATTAAGGTGATCTGTGACCAATGCCACAAGAACTACTGCCTCAAGCACCGTCACCCCCTGGACCATGACTGCACTGGGGCAGGGCGTCCCCTCTCCAAAGCAGGGTGAGGGCCTGGGGACAGACAGGCTGGCAGGGATGGGGCTGTGCTCGCCAGATGGGTGATAGAGAGGAGCCCAGCTCTTTCTGGCCTGTTGTCTGGGACTGCTGCATTCTTACACTCCCTGCCCAGTGAGTCAGGGTGTCCCCTAGCAGCACAAAGCACAGATGTATGCACAGTCTCTCTCCTGTAGCAAAAGCTGCTGGTACTATCCACTAACTGCTTTACTCTTGCTTCTTTGTCCAACTCCTTATTATGGAGCTGATGGTTTCTGCCTGTCCTGGTAGAGGGTTTCAAGGAGAGCACTTGAAACTCTTGGGAATAACTGAGCCCCAACATGGGTACTCTTAGGAGGAAGAGCAACGGGGAGTCAGGGAGACATTTCGTCTATCCAGCTTCATCTGGGTGTTCAGTGCCCAGGAATGGCTTGTGTTGGTAAAACAATTGCTCATAGGTGTCTTGTCTGTCCTAGGCATGCTGCAGTTACGAGATCCCAGGCATCCTCCTCCAAAATAGTCACTGCATCGAGCAGCGGAGCTGCCCAGCCAGCAGACAGCTCCTCTTCTCCAGCTTCTGCTGGGTAAGGTGATGGCCAATCTTGTAATTCTGAGGTGGGCATGACCAGGCTCATCTTGGCTCCCCATAGAACGCCACAGTGACAGCTTCTTGTGCATCACCAGGACCGAGTACTTGTACCAGAGCTCCTTGCCTTGACAATAATCCAGCTTCTCTCCTGTTTGCAGGGGAGGCAAAGCAGCTGCATCGCAGACTCGCAGCACCTCCCCTCCGGCTGTCATGCTGCAGAATGGCCTGGTGAGTGGCTTGGCCTGGGCGTTTGGTGTGGGTTTAGGTGGTTCCTGTGCCCTGGGAAGTGACTACAACAACTGCTTTCTGACCCACTCTCTGTAGATGACTGTGTGCTCCTAGCTGGGCCTTCCCTGGCAAACAGGGATCCTGGATGCTCTGGGGGAAATCAGAACTTGCTCTGGTGCCTGTGAGCAGCAGCTTTCTGCTGTGCCTGGTGCTCAGCTTTCCCCAAAGGACAAAGTGCACCAGCATTTTCCCTGGGTGTTGTCTTTCTGTTCTGTAAGTCAAGGATGGAGGAGGAGACTGGAAGCTGCTTCCCACTAGTATTCTTGGCATATTTCTTCGTTAGCAGATGGGAATGCATTCCCTTGGGCAGGGGGAGAGCACTGCGGGTCTGTCCTGAGCCCCAGGCCTTCACCCTGGCTGTGTCTGGCCTCCTGGCTAGAGGAGATTTGCCCACCCTTGACCTGGCAAGACTGTACCTGCCACATGTCCCTTAGGGCTGCCTCCTGCCCCCACCCTGGCTAAGCTGATGACAAGCTGTTTTTTTTCAGAGTGAGGAAGAGGCACTGCAGCGAGCTCTGGAGATGTCCCTGGCAGAGTCAGCATGCAGCTCAGTGCAGCCACCCAGGTACGGCCCCAAAGCACGTGGTGTGTCATGTACCCAGCCTGTGTGTGAGAGGTGCCTGGGGAAGCATCATGTGGCTCCAGCATGACATTCCTCTCAGCATGTGTCTCCATGTGATGCCTCTCTGTGGCTGACGGGAAAAAAGGAAGAGTCCAGAGCCATCAGGGAGCTCTGTTCAGCAAGCAAGCCCTCAGCCCTTGGGGGTGCTGGGAGGGAATTGTGACAAACATAGAGAGTAGGGCAAACCATTGTCTGACCACTTGTTAGCTAACAAGCTAGAGCATAACAGGTGGTGTAGGGGTGTTCACAGAAGGACACCCAGGAGCTCACATCCTCAGGCAAAGTGCCCAGTGTCTTACAGACTGGCATTAACATGGCTCTCCTTGGCTCATAGTGATGGCTGCCAGTCCCAACTGGATCCTTCCCTAGCCCCTGGCCTCTTCAGGGTGATTCTCAGTTGCTCCCTACCCTTAGCTGTGCTGGAGAGTTGCAGTGAGATGCTGCCACCCTGAAGGGCTCTGAGCACTGGGCCAGTGAGCCCAGGGGAGGCTGAGGCACACAATAATGCAGTGTTGTCCCAGCAGCACGCAGGAGGAGGAGGATCTGGCACTGGCCCAGGCACTGTCAGCAAGCGAAGCAGAGTACCAGCAGTCGCAGCGGCAGGTGAGTGAGGCTGGCTATAGGCTATAGGCTCTTTGCTGTTGTTGGGTTGCTCCTGCCTAGCTCTGTCACGGAGGGAGCCTCCCTGAGTTCTGCTTCCTCTGGGCTCTCTAGCTACACTGGCTTTCTTCACCAGGAGGGAAGCACTGCCTGAGGCAGTGCCAGCATCACTGCTGAGCACACAGCCCTGAGGACTTCAGTGGATGTGCCCCCCTTGTAGGACAGAGGAAAAAGCCTGTCTTCCCTTGCTTACTCTCTGCTTTTTCCCATTCCAGGCACACGGTTCAAAGCCATCAAACTGCAGCATGTCGTAGGCAGGGGAGGCAGGGTGTGCCAGCAGACATGAAATTCCCACTTGTGACCCAAGGAGCGGCTCTGGCCTCCCAGACAGATGCCGTGGGATTCTGGCCTGAACACTGGTGACAGGAGCCCCTTACCAGGGACAGCTCATCTCCCTGGGAGCTGTAAGCCACCAAACACACACTGGCACATCAGCCCTAGCACCTGTATAAAATTAGTGCAGCGAATCACATGCTCCTGGGTAGGTGAAGACGGTGCAGGATGAGGCTGAGCACACACTGACCAAGGCAGGCAGCAGCCCAGGGCCTGCACTTACCCACAGCTGCCTCAGCCATGTCCCAACAACTGTGGAGTGAGGGCAGAGCCACGTGGGGACATCTCTGCATGCTCAGACGGTGCAGCTGCCCACTGCAGTAGTTGGGGGCTGGATTTCATGCTCAGGAAGGGCCCTGCCAGCCCTTCAACAAAGAGCAGCTGTGGCTGGGACCTGTCAGCACAGCACATCTGAATGTGCAGCCTCCTGGCAGCATGAAGGTAGCCCCTTCCCTGCTCCCCACATCCTTGGTGCCTCCCTGCTCTGCATGCACAAGAGCACGTTGGCCTTAGCTCAGCTGGGGCACAAGACCTCTCGAGACTGAAACGGAGCTGTGTTTCCTTTCTGATTTGATGTAACAAGGACCATTAACTGTAACTTTAGCCATGACTTGACTGTGGCTCACATGGGAGGGCTGTAACTGCCTTGCTGCTGCAGCCTTGCTCTCTGCTTCCCTAACTTATCCCAGGGCCCTGTTTTAATGCTGCTGGGCAGGAACATCTCCCTCCTTCCAGCTGTGCTGCAGAGGATTCAGCCCTGGGTAGCAGCAGCAGCAGCACAGAATCCCTTAGAAACACAGCCCTGAGCCTGGAGCCAGCTCTTCCTTGCTGGTATTTGGAGGCTGGAGCTGATGGGTGGGCTGGGGGGATTTGTCCCGTTAGCCTCTTGCAGGGGATTTGCAGCCTTATAAAGCAGTGCTGCTGGAACCATTCCTGCCTGTGGGGCTGTGCCTGGTTCTGCACAGGACTGGGCAGTCGTGCTATGAGCAGTGTAAAGCTGAGGGAGGGAGGTTCTGGCTGGGCTGAGGGAATATTGAGACTTGTCAAAGTGCTGCTTGGGAGAAAATAAAAGCATAACACAAGGTGCAGAGGCACTTGGGGGGAGTGGTCATTTGGTGTCTGGCCCACAGTGACATACCTCCACGATGAGAGGGCAGGGTGGGGGCACGTGGGGGTGAGGGGGCACTAGCTGCCCTGCTTCTTCCTTTGCTGTTGGGCTACAGTCCAGCCAAGCTCAGCCTTTTGTGTCAGGCTGACAGCCTGTTTGACCCCTTGCCTGCCTAAGCCCATGGAGCTCAAATGTGGCACAGGTGCTGGTTGACCCAAGGGCACAGGCACTAACTCTGCCTGTCCCTGCTCAGAGGCGCGTACCCTGTCCAGAGCACACAGGCACAGAGCTTGGAAGGACCTGGTTTAAGAAACTACACAACAGCAAAACAAACAGGTACAAATGTGGAGTGTACAACCAAGCCCCTGCAGCTCCGGGACAGGCTGGGCCCCAGTCCACAGCCAGCAAAGGGCTCTCTGGCAGCGACGGGACCTGGGTCAGTGTCACAGCAGAGACCCTGGTCATTCTCACAACCCCTTCTTGGTGCTCTGGGGCTTCTCAGTGTGGCGGTCCTTGCTCTTGCCCTCATCCCCGTTCTGCTGTTGGAGCCACATGCCAGCATACACGCCACCCTTCTGCAGCAGCTCCTCGTGCCTGTGGGGAGAGCAGAGGGGTGCAAGGTTCTGAGCTGACCCCAGAGCCAGGGAGAGGATCTCTGTGGGCAGACAGCACCCAGTCCCTCTCCCAGCTCACCTGCCTCGCTCCACAATGTGCCCATCCTTGAGCACCAGGATCTGGTCTGCACCCACCACGGTGGAGAGCCTGCAGGGAAAGGCAAGTGTTAGCCTAACTCAGAGGGAGAGGTTTGGGCGTGGGGTTTACACAGTGCAAGGAGATACAATCCCAGGAACTGTCATTTCATAAGCAGGGGAAAGGTCTGTGTGCCCCTTTGGGAGGGGCTGGCCAGCTCAGAATGCTCAGCACCTCCCAGCTCAGCCCTTTCCTCTCAATCCCTACCTATGTGCAACAACGATGGTGGTACGGTGGGTGCAAACTTCGGCCAGGGAAGCCTGGATGTTTCTCTCAGTCTCCGTGTCAAGTGCAGATGTGGCCTGTGGGAGAGGCAGGGCATGGGGAAGGGGTGGAGGCAGTGCAGGCAGCCACTGAGGATGGGGCTGCTGCAGAGCCAGAGGAGGCCATTGCCATTACCTCATCCAGCAGGACGATGTGGGGACCCTTCAGGATGGTTCGTGCAATGGCAACACGCTGCTTCTCACCTCCACTCAGCTTCAGCCCCCGCTCTCCAACCTGGGTGTTGTACCCTGCAGACACAAGGGGGCAAACATGCTGTGCTGCCCAAGGAGGTCCTGCTGGGACCACACAGCCATATGGCACAGCCTCAGCCCATCCCTGATCCCAGGGGCTGATCTAGTCCTGGAGAGAAGGCAGGGAGAGGCAAAGCAAGGCACGGGGTCATGCAAGTGTTCCCATGGGGCTTGTCACCCAAGGACACCTGTGAGGGCAGCTGGAAGGTCATGAGGAACCTCGGGATCGCAGAGGAAGACAAGGAGGGGGCTGTGAGAGTCTCACCATCAGGAAAGGAAAGGATACGGTCATGGATATCAGCAGCCCGGGCTGCCTCCTGCACTTCCTGGTCAGTGGCCAGGATGCGTCCGTAGCGGATGTTGTTGAGGATGGTGTCATTGAAGAGCACCGTGTCCTGGGGCACCACCCCGATGTGAGCACGCAGTGATGCCTGCTTTACCTGGGGAGGTGGGGGCAGAGGGCTCAGGCAGATGCATACCCCTTGAAAAGACCCCCTTAAAAAAACCAATCCTACCCCTCTACCATGAGCCCCACTCCTTGCAGGGTGTGTGCTGTAGGATCCTCCTGCATCACAGGCTCAGCTGCATCTCTACCCTGTGATGACAGACCCTGACTTCCCGGGGACCCCTGGCCAGCCTCCAGCATTCCAGCCCAGGGGTCCCACAGTCATGCCATTCACCCCAATCCTGGCACAAAGGGGCCATGGGAGCTCTGTGCTCACCCCTGCGCCAGGGGGGCATTGATGCCTGCATCAAGCAGTGCTGTGAGGCCCAGAGGAGCTGGTGTGTCCTTCCTCTGGGTCCCTGCAGGCCTCCCACCCTCACCTGGGATATGTCCTGCCCATCAATGCGGATGCAGCCACCTTGCACATCGTAGAAGCGGAAGAGCAGGCGGATTATGGTGCTCTTCCCTGAGCCCGAAGGTCCCACCTGCGTGCAAAGGTAAAGGGACATGGAGATGCCAGAGCCTCCCAGCTGCTGGAGGCCAGGGGCTGGACAGGGAAGGGTTGGCCCTGTTGGGGGTCTGTCCTTTCCACCACCATTCCAGTGAACCCACACCCAAGTTCCTACTCTCACCAGAGCCAGAGTCTGCCCAGGCATCACACAGAAGGAGATGTCCTGCAGGATTTCCCTCCTGCGGGAGGGAAATGGAGAGGTGCTCAGGGCCACTCCACAGCCCCATATCCCTGTGCTTGACTTGTCCCACCCTGCACCCACCACTCCATACCCATCTATGTAGCTGAAGTGCACATTCTCAAACTCAATCTGCCCAGCCTCCAAGTGCAGGTCACTGGCATTCACCACATCCTTCACCTGCCAGAGGAGAGATGTAGCCCCAGAGTCAGCCTGTCCCTAGGGCATGACTACAGGGCCAAGCCAGGGAGTGGGGGCTGGGAAAGGTGGCATCCACCTCCTGCTCCTCGTTGAAGAGCTCAAACATATTTTCCATGTCCACGAAGGATTTCTGGATCATCCTGGAAGGGGGCAAAGACCAGAGGAAATTGGTGGAGCACATTCCAGATCCAGTCACCCATGGAGAGGACCCCAGGCAACTCCACAGATCTCAGCATTTACCTGTAGTAAGTCCCAAACCAGTTCAGTGGTGTATACAGCTGGATGATGTAGGTGCCAAAGAGGACAAAGTCCCCCACCTGAAAGGGACAGGGGATAGAGGTCTGTCACAACCAGCCCCAGGGTCCCACCTCAGCAGGAGGCTGCCCAGGCTGGCACAAGCCTTACCTGCAGCTTGCTTTCAGTGACAAAGTAGGCACAGACCAGGGACCCCGCCAGCAGCCCCAGGCCAATGACCAGGTTCTGGGTCTGGTTGAGGAGGCCCAATGAGGCACTGACCTTCCATTCTGAGACCTAGAAGAGGCAAAGTCTTATGGGATGCTGCTGCCTCCAAAGCAGACCCATGGTGAGCTCCATCCTCCCTGCAGGTGCCTGTGAGGCTCAGCTCCTTCCCCCTCAACTCCCCCCACTGGTGCTGAGCATCCTGTACCTGGTACTTGATGATGGCATCATTAAAGCGGTTCACCTCATAGCTCTCCGCATTGTAGTACTTCACCTGCAGGACACAGAGCTGGGATTAGCACCCAAATAGTTCCCCACAGCACCAAGCAGTGCTCAGTAACTCCTCCAAGGCCTACAATACTCCTGAAAGGAGGTTGTAGACAGGTTGGGGTCAGTCTCTTTTACCAGGCGGCAACAGATAGAAATAGAGGGCATTGTCTCAAGCTATGCCAGGGTAAGTTTAGGTTAGAGATTAGGAAAAAGTTCTTTACAGAAAGAATTATAAAGTATTGGAATAACCTGCCCGGGGAGCTGGTGGAGTCCCCAACACTGGATGTGTTTAAGAAAAGACTGGACATAGTACTTGGTGCCCTCATTTAGTTATTGAGCTATGGTGTTAGGGTAGGGGTTGGACACGATGATCTCGGAGGTCCCTTCCAACCCAGCTATTCTGTGAATCTGTGAATACCGTCTCAAAATTCAGAAGCGAGTCCACAGCCCAGGACTTGGCCTCATTGTCACATGTGTTCATCTCCCGACGGTACTTGGTCCGCCACTCGGTGATGAAAATGGTCAGAGCTGTGGGCAGGAGGGAGCTGCATTGGCAGGTTCCTGCCACACCACAGCCTGGAAGCCCTGCACCCCGGCCCCCCACTCACTCAGATACAAGCTCATACACACGAAGATGATGAGGCCGAACCAGGCACTGAAGACTGAGGTGAAGTAAACTATGCCGATGACAATATCCGCAATGGTGGGGACGATGCTGAAGACAATGTAGCTGGGGGCAGGAAGGGGGATGGCACATCAGCCAGGCCAGTGGGGCTGCCTGGCCACCCTGACCCGCCACAGGCACGCTCTGACCTGAGCAGGCTGTTGATGCTGGTGGTGCCCCGGTCCACGCTGCGCAGGACTTCGCCAGTGCGACGCCCCAGGTGCCAGCGCAGGGACAGCCCATGCAGGTGGGCAAAGAGCTGCACCTGCACCTGCCGGTTGGTGAACTGCTGCACCCACACCCACAGGAAGGTGCGCAGGTTGCTCACAAAGCCAGTGGAGCCTGTGGAGAAACGGAAAGGTCAACCGAGACCAGCCCCACTGGGGCATGAAGCAGATTCAGAAAGCCCAGCTGTGAAAGGGGATTTGAGATGAAGTTCACCGGCTGTCCCCAGCCCAGGACCAGCCCTGGTTGCTGCTTCCCTGAGAGCAGCAGTAATGGGGCATAACTGCATTCCTGGCCACCCCAGCCCTGGCAAGACATGCCCCACCTTCCCCCAGTGCCCTGTCCTTCCCAGTGGTCCTTACCAGCACCTCCACCCTGCAGGAACTTCAGTCCCGCGTAGCTGCAGACAGTCCAGACAAGGGTGTGCCAGGAAGCACCCACTGTCAGCTCATTCACTGGGGAGAGGGTGGCAAGAGTCAAGACAGGGGGCAGGGAGCACCACTGGGTGCCCCTGGAAACCAGCCCCAGCATCCAGGGCTGGTCCCTGACCCTGGACTCTGCTCCTGCCAGACCCCTGCAGCCACCCAGGGAGGGACACTTGCACACCCCTCAGCACTTGGTGAGGCTGTGGACAGCCTCACACACCAAGGTCCAGGTGCCTCACCGATGTTCTTGTAGTAGATGGGGACGAAGACATTGATGGCCCGCTCCAGTCCCATGAGCACCATACAGAAAATCACCAGCCCCTGCAGCAGGTGGTTGCCCTTGGGCCACATGTATGGCACCAGCAGTTGCAGCTTCCTCCGGAAATCCTTCCAGGTGGAAGTGGTCCTGCTGGTATCAGTCAGGAGAGGCTGTCAGAGAGTAGAGCAAGGGATCACTGCCCTGGCACCTCAACCCAGCTGACAATAGCCCTGAGGAACACCCCATCAAGAAAAGCATCCCCATTCTCCCAGGGTGCCCACTCCATCCTCCCAGCAGGGTCCCATCCTGCTGACAGCAGGCAGGGAGCTTGCACAGGCCTACCTGGCTTCTCCCATGTCTCCTGAAGATGCTGATTCCAGTAGAAACGTATTTCCATTTTGTCCCCAGCTCCTCCCTGGCCATGTCCTAAAACTGCTCTGGCCCCCAGGACTCACCTGGCTGTTCTCCACATCCCGCTCCTCCTCGTTGACCAGCAGCATGTAGGGCTTGTGAGGCAGCCCTGGGGCCTTCATGCCCAGGACGAAGAGCATGAACGTGCACATGTAACGCAGCAGCCAGAAGCCAAACTGCACCTGGAGAAAGAGTAGGAGGTCTGTGCCATACCTGGCCCTCAGCACTACCCTGGGAATGGGATGAGTATCAGCTGAGACAATGAGTGGGGCATGGAGATGGGATGCAGTGCAGCATGGGGAGAGGGACACCCCATACAGCTCTGCAGGAGTCCCTGCTTGAGCATAGCCCCTCAGATAGCACTGAGATCACTTCCTTCCTCCCTGTCACATCTAGCTCTGTGCCCTCCGGTTCTGGGTGCATCAAGCCTGGAGGGAGCAGGAAGTCAAAGGACTGTGGGAAGAAAGCAGACAACCCCTGGGTCTGGGCAAGGCAGAAGCAGGAGGTGAGCTGGATGGTGGCATGGAGAGATGTGTGATAGCCAGATTGGGGCCGAGATATGTGCCAGATGTGTGGGTGCAACCCAGGAGCATAAAGAGCCTAGATATGGCAGATCACGGCATGCACATCCCATTCCTGCACTGTGATGGTGCCGGTTCCCACCCCTGCCCCAGAAAAGGTTCCTTCCCCGCCCACAGCATACCAGCCCACCTTCTGGTTGGTGTCCTCCAGTGCCCACCACCACAGTGGGCTCCTCCAGCACACCAGTGTCAGGTTCTCAGCAGCGAAGGCCAGTGCCCAGAAGAGGAGGAGGACAGTGCCATGGCCCCGTGTCCGGTCGTGAGCCAGCACCCGTGTATGCTCCAGCTGCAGGAGGGCGATGGCACAGCCCCAGCTGAGGGCCCAGAGGCAGGCATGTACCAGCATGTACCCATAGAGCTGTTTCAGGCCCACTCCTTGCCACAGCAGCCCACCAAAGGGCTGCAGGGCCAGGAGCAGGGACAACAGGACCTGGCCATGGTAAAGGCGGGAGCGGGGAATGTACTTGGGCTCCATGGCACGGCCGAAGCGAGCATACAAGGCATACTGCAGGGCGCCCAGAAACAGGCAGACGCTCAGCAGCACGGCCGGCACCAGTGTGAAGAAGAAGCAGGGCTGGAAGCCCTGCTGGACCCAGGCCTGGGCGATGGAGCTGTTGCCCTCACAGTAACCCCCCAGCACGGCCATCCTGGCAGGTCACCAGCTGTGAAGAGAAGAGGAGCTGAGGAAACGTTTCGGGATGGGCTGTACAGAGGGATCCCACAGCTGCACAGGGTGGGATGGCATGGCCAAGCAGCTGCACTCCTCACTGGGCAGGGGCAAGCACCACTGGATATGGGCATGCAGGACACCCTGCATGCAATACACACAGAGCCATGTGTGAAAGCAGGGCTATTTTTGCATAGGGTTAGCCATGAGCACCACATCAGGACCTGCTGTGTGCCCTGGAGGGAGGGCAACACTGGACTGGGCCTTCCAGAGCCACGCGGGCCCCTGGGGATGCACTCGGACATGGGGACAGCAGAGCCGCAGGGACAGGAAAGCAGAAGGGTGCTGGCACCAGTCTTGAGTGGGAGGGAGCAACGGGGGCGATGCAGCGGCAGTGCGGAGCGGGGGGGGCAGGGGGGCGGGGATGCGGAGGATGCTCGGCAAACTGCGAGGCCGAGCAAGGGAGAGGCAAGGGCAAAGGTAGGGACACACCGGGGAAACGCGCGCACAGGGCGAGGCAGNGGGGATAGGGAGGTGCCGGTGCCCGGGGGCCGCGGGCGGTCCCCGCAGCCGAGGCGAGGCGCCCCGCTCCCGCTTATCGCTTTCGCCAGCGCGGCCCTGCAGGGCCGCGATAGCCCTCGGAACCCCAGCGGGGCCCTCCCGCCGCAGAGGTCAGGCAGGACGAGGCACTGCCCTCCGTGGGATAAATATAGCTCCTGCCTTCCCCCGCGGTCGGGACAGCGCTCCGGGGAGCTCTCAGCTCCTCGCAGCCTCCTGCTACCAGAGCTCGCCCGGTTTTCTCGGTGCCCTGTGCCGTGGCTGGGCCCATGTGGGCTGCACGGTGCCGCCGAGCGGAGGGAGACTCGGACGCGGGCAGGGATGATACACCCCATCTTTATTAGACGGCTATACAGCTGTACAGTGAGGGCATGGGGGGGCGATACCACGCTCCCCAGGGACCCCCGCGCCCGCACACCCCTGGAGATGAGAAAGATTGGCTTGCCATGCACATGGGACACTGACACAAGCACAACATGCGGCAAAGTCTTGGGCCTGCTCTGCCTGGCCTCTCCCTCCTGCCAGCCCAGTGAAAGGCCCAGGCCACAGGGCACTACCTCCAGCCGCTCAGCTTACAGACCAGCACCAACTCCACTGGGAAGCCCAGACACAGTGTCCCACAGCCCTGGAGAGGCTCAGCTCGAGCAGGGCGGCAGCCTGGGCAACAGGAGAAGCCACTGGNGCATTGCCGGTGCCGTTCACCCCGGGACAGGCAGCCGCAGCCCAGCTGCCGCGCAATTACCACGCAGGCCCCGTCGCCCTACCAGCTCNTGCTCGCCCGGTTTTCTCGGTGCCCTGTGCCGTGGCTGGGCCCATGTGGGCTGCACGGTGCCGCTGAGCGAAGGGAGACTCGGACGCGGGCAGGGATGATACACCCCATCTTTATTAGACGGCTATACAGCTGTACAGTGAGGGCATGGGGGGGCGATACCACGCTCCCCAGGGACCCCCGCGCCCGCACACCCCTGGAGATGAGAAAGATTGGCTTGCCATGCACATGGGACACTGACACAAGCACAACATGCGGCAAAGTCTTGGGCCTGCTCTGCCTGGCCTCTCCCTCCTGCCAGCCCAGTGAAAGGCCCAGGCCACAGGGCACTACCTCCAGCCGCTCAGCTTACAGACCAGCACCAACTCCACTGGGAAGCCCAGACACAGTGTCCCACAGCCCTGGAGAGGCTCAGCTCGAGCAGGGCGGCAGCCTGGGCGACAGGGGAAGCCACTGGAAAGCTTGAGTTCTTGGGGATTTGCTTTCAGTTTCCTTTCACCAAGCCATGACAGCCCCAAGCCAAAGTTGCTGAGGAGCTGTTGAAGCCACTCCTTCATGGAAGGACCCCAGAAGCAGCCAGGTCCACAGAGCCCTGACCGCAGCACTGAAGAGCTGATCTCCATCTCAACTATGCTTTAGCATGCTCTGTTTGATCTCATACAGAGCCCAGAGCAGTTGTAGCCCCAGCCCGGCCCGGCCCAGCCCTCTCCATGGCAGCAGGGAGCCTGCTACCTCAAGGAGCCTGCCCTTGTGCGAGCCCCTCCCTGGCTCGGCTCATGCCCGGGCTACCTGGGTGGAGTACCCTTGGGAGTAGGTGGTTTGACTGCACAATCCGCCCAGTCCCATGCTCAAAGGGCAGACGGCAATAACCCTGGCAGGGGAAGACGAATGGCCCTGGACTCCAGGGCCAGCAGAGGAGGGTGTGCAGTGCTCATGGAGGGCATAGCAAAAGCAAGCAGCCCCCGCCAGAAGCGAGGGGAATGGAAAGCAAATCCTGGCAGTAGTTAGCTGGGATGCAAATCCTCAGAAGCTGCAGAGATGGAAACTAGGATGGTGGGAAGGTCTTGTCTGAGGCCACACTGCACAGCTGGGATGCTGACTCCCCACGATCATCCCCAGGCTGGGCTCCCTTCTGGGTTCAGGACTCCCATCATTGCCACCAACCAGTTATGAGACAGCTGCTTGATATATGGTCTCCACAGCAGCTGAAACCATGTTGCAAGCAAAAGGAAGGTTTTAAGAGGAAAGGAGAGGCTGTGAGCCTTTGAACAGGATGCACCAAAGCCTTGGCCTGGGGAAGGGGAAAGGCCCACTTCCACAGGAACAGCTGCATCAGGAGGACAGACCCAATGCAACAGCACCCGAGCATGGGAAGAAAAGCCTTTTTTGTGTCTGGGGAAAAGGAACCCACACATGGAGCTCAAGACTTTCAGGGTGGGGGCTCCGAAGGGGCTCCGAGCGCTTCTGGGAGATACCAGGCTGCTCCACGCTGGGGTCTCTTTGGCACAGCAGGAGAGCCCACTAGCAGTCTGCATCCCATTGGTGCCACAGAGGGAGGATGCTGCTGCCCCAGCCTAAAGGCATGGCACAGAGGCTGCCAGCTGGGAGGGACATCAGGGACCCAGGACTTTCACCCCACTGACCCTTTCTTGCATGCAGGGAATGGGCCAGCTGTTTTGAGAGTCAGGGAAGAACTGCAGCATCCCTGGATTGGGCCAGAGCTGTTCCCACCAGCTCTATATCCTGTCTGTACTCACATCACCAGCAGCTGGGGCATATCCCTCTGCAGGATGTTGGGGCAGAGGGGTGGGTGACTGCCTCACTGCTGTCCTGCTCAGGGCTGAGGGGAACAACACTGGTCCCCTCTGGCAGGACGAACATGGTCCTGGGCACCTCCTCAGGGCTGCAGGCAGGGCAGTGCAGTGCTACAGGCTGAGCTAGACCACCCTCAACAACTCCTGCCCTCATTTTGAAGGCAGGTCTCAGCTCTGCAAGGACATCTGGTTGAAGCTGGTGCCATCTCACATCCCTTTGAAGAGCAGCTGCTGCTGCCACTTCCAAGCCAGTCTACAGCTCCTCACTGCTAGTCCTGTCATGTCAGCTTCCACAAGCTCTGCAGAGATCCTCCGACACGGACGACACAGATGTGAACACAGACACATGTATGTACTCACACACGCATTCACCCCACAAGTCAGAGTGGCGTTGACTTGACACATGGCTGGACACAAGGTGTCACAGCAAAGCCGCCAACCTGGCAGTTTTGTCTCTTCAGCAATTGATGGCAACAAAATGTCCACTCAGGACAGGAGAAGAATCAGGCTGATGCCACATCCTGCTGCCTAGGTGGCTCCCAGTCTGCAAGCCCCATAAGATTCCCAGCCTACAGGGCTATACCTGCAAGACAGAGAGAGAAAACTGACACCTACCGGGACCAGCTGCAGGCACCCCAACCTGACATACAGAGTATACTTTGCCCTTCTGAGCTACAGCTCTCACCCCTACCTTGTGGATCTGTGGCGGAAGCTCATCTTCTGAACTCTCCTCTGGCACAGGCTCTGGGTGTCTTGCTGACTGCCCGTCCTCGGCCCAGCCTCCCAGAGGGAGGCGGGAGAAGTGTGATGGGGCTCTGTGCACTGTACCCGGGTCTGCAGGAGAGCCAAGAAGGAAGATTAGCTACCTGGGGACTGCCAGCGTTCAGCAGAAGGCAGGCAAACTACTTGTGCCAGTCCATAAAGGGCATCACTTATTGGACTCAGACCTCTGCCCTGGCTCCTGTACCTGTGATGCCTCCATAACGCCGCTGGAAGCCAGTCTGCAGTGTGGCTGTCTCCTCAGCAGGCTGCCGTGGTGAGGAGAAGGGGTAGCTGGCAGAGCGAGGAATGGGGACGGGGCCACCCCGCTGAGCATCCAGCTCTTCGTGGGCACTCTCCCCGCTCTCATCACTCTCTCGTCGGTGCCAAGTGTGCCGCTCAGGCTCCAGCTGGGCATGCTGCTTGTGCAACTGCAGGCAAAAACATGAGTGACTCAGCTGTGTGGGAGAGCCCAGATGCCCAAACACACCCTCTCTGCAGCACTGCATCCACACTGGTCTCCTGGTCACAACAGGAGACCGCACCCCTCTGTCCAGCCCAGCTTTGGGTAGCTCACCTCGTGCATGTAGAGTGCATGGAGACTCATCTCAGTGGAGGCGTACTCCGACAGGATCATGCTCTGCAGCTGACCCTCCCAGGCGCTGCTCCCCGAACTCATGGTTCTCGCATCGGCACTGCCATGAGATACACAAGTGGTGTTTGGTGCTCAGGTGACCCCATGCTGTCCAGCCCCTCTCCATGCTAATGTCAGGCTTGCAGAGGTCTGCTCCTGAAAGGAACAGGCCGTCGGCAGCATTTCCCCAAATGCACAAGGTGAACAACCCTGCTATGGCACTGCCTCCTCCCTGTGTAGGGGAGGTCTCTCACCACTGTGGTACCTATGGAACAGGACCTCAACCCTGTCCTTTGGGGCCAGCCTAAGCACCTGGGTCTAACTTTGCTTGTGAATGTTCCTTGCTGTCCCAGGCTGCAGAAATAAAGGCCACCATGCACCTAGGACAACAGGATGGCAGTTGGGCAAGGAGTAAAGGAATGTGCAAGGTGTCTGGCTGCCCCTCTCCACCTGGCAGCTTACCCAGAGGCTGTCATGGCACTGGTGCCACGAGGCTGGGCTCCCTCTCCATCCCTTCCCGCTGCCTGGAAGCCACTGGGAGGCTGCTGGGCAGACTGGAGTGGGGAGAAGGAACGCAGGGCCGAGGCCACTTCGGAAAGATGGCGAGACGCCTGTCCATCCCGGCTCATGTGGAAGCCCAGTGCCGAGGAGCCCGCTATCACATTGGCAATCAGGCTGTGAGGCTGCAGAGTTGAAAGGGAGAGAGTCACTGTCCTGTGCAGAGCTGGAGGACTGCTCCCTGCCAGCAACACAGAGCCACAGCACCTCAGCTATCACAGCCCCTCTCCCACCACCCAGGCCTCCAAGACAGCCTGCTGTCCTTAAACCCAAAAGTGTCCCAGCTAGTGATCACAACTGCATCCTCAGATACATCCCTGGCAAGGGCAAAATTGCCCAGAGGGCCTAAGGATCAGTTTGCCAGCATTCAGCAAGCGCCCCAAGAACACCATAGAACATCCCCAAGCATAGGCACCTCTGATTCTGACTGCAGGGACTGGATGGAGCTGAAGAGGGCATTTTCAGGCAGCACAGCCTGCTGAGCCAGTGCCACGCTGCTGTCCCGGTGCACCCGCTCCTTCAGGAAGCCGATGAAGGCTGTGCTCTCGCGGGGTGGCTGCCACTTGGGGTTGGTGATGGCAAAGTGCATGAGGGACAGCTCCGTCTTGCCATCCTCAGCCTGCTGGTAAATGGAGGCCTCCGTCTTTCCTGCTGACATCCACTGCAGATAACAGACAGGTAATGAGAAACAGGATCTGCTTTACAACACCGCCAGGCCTGGGAATCCTGCTATCAATCTGGACAAAGCACACAACACACAGCACAAGCTAGCCCAAGGCTCCCTATGTAGCAGCTGCTACACCAAAAGTCCCATGCTCACTCAGCCCTCGCAGCCTGGGGAAGAAGCAACAAGCACAGCGTCTTCCACTTCCATCCCAGAACATGCATTACTGCAAAGGAACCGGAGAGGTGGGGACAATCACAAAATACAGAGCTCGTCTTGCACTCTCCAGCTCACAGCAGGAGCAATTACAGTCAACAAATGACTGTTTTAATTTAAAAGCTTCCTGCCACACTGAGTTCACCCCCTCCCTAGTTCATGACCCTGTCACCAAGGAGTCTTTCCCTAGACAAGTAACCTAAATTTCCAGGCACAGGAAACAGATGGATCCCTTTTCCCATCGTACTAGATTTTACATAATGGAAAATGCTTCCCATTTCCTCAAGGCTATCTCTCTCCTGAGCACAAGCAGCCCAGCTTTTTTACATCGGTTCTTAGTGCTCACACTTTCTAAATGCCCAAATATCCCCGTTCCTCTCTTCTGAAGACACAGGACTCTTGCTTGTGAAGACAGGCAATGACATCAAAGAAATGACAAAGCCTAGTTGACGAAGTATCTGGTCAATAATAACAGCTGGGCCACAAGAGCCTTGTGGGGCTGGTGACCTGTGCTGGCAAACCCAGACACCCTACCAAGAGGCAGGTGCTGGGCCGCAGGCTGCCAGTTGTGAGTTAGGACCTCTAATGGGTCTAAAGGACCAGACATACTGGTGGGCAACCCAGACTGCTCTCCTGCCTCCCACAGGACCTACCGCTGGGTGGCCATGCTGGCGCACATCCATCTGGGCAAAGGAGCAGGTGTCACCCACACCCACCACCTCCACGGTGAAGTTGCGGAAGAAGTCAACGATGTCCAAGGACTTGGGACGCAGGCAGATGATGAGGATCAGGGGGGTAATGATGGGACTCAGGAGCTCCTCCAGGATGAAGACCTGAGCACAGAGATGATGGGTTCAGCACAAGCTTGAGGATGTAAAAAAACCCACAATCCCAAAGCCAGCCCCCAGCTCCAGCCCTCCATCTTCTGAGGCAGACTGTCTCCAAGAATGCTGCCATGGTCCTCTGCCAGCCCAGGAGCTGCTCAACTCTCCAGCAGCTTCTCCCTCCTGCAGTGGTGGGGGTGAATCTGCAGCCCTGCTCCATGTAACCCAAGCTCACCGCTTTGTACTGGAAGAGCTGGGCAAACTCGTCCCTGGTCTCGTATCGGTGGGCGTTGCCCTGCCAGTGGTCAGGCATGTAGTGGATGTGTGCCAGGATGACTCGCAGCAGCTGCTCTGGGCAAAACACGAGGTGCTGGTCAGGAATGAAAGACCTGCAGGATAGGACAGGGAAACATCACCACATCACACCTCAGTTCTTGGGAGATGTCATCCTGGGAAGGCAGGGTGACAGGCCCATATCACAGCTCCACCTGTAACCTTCCTGCCTGCCCAGCCCCTCATATCATACAACTGCACTCAGGATCACTGCCACCCCCTTTCTCCTGCTTGGTTCTGCCTCTCCCCAGCCGTGCCCCTCACTCAGGCAGACTCATATCCATTTGCAAGCAAAGAGCATGTTGACATGGATTGTTGACAGCCCCACCACTCCCTGCAGTGCTGCCAGGAGCACAGGGGCAGCACAGACCCACCTCACCTGCACACTGTGATGCCCACCCCGAGCAGGGTGACTGTGGTCAGGACATGCTCGACTGCCAGCACATCCTCATCATAGATGGTGAGAGCGATGAGCACAGCCAGGATGGAGCCAGCAAAGAAGGCCACGTTCTTGGCTACGATGGTGAGAAGCGGGGAGATAAAGCAGTTCATGTACTTGGAAGCTGGCTTGTACCCCTTGCTGAGGCGCGAGTGAAGTTCGTGATCCAGCTCATTGAAGTGACGGAGGTAACAGCGGCCGTAGAGAGACCAGCAGCGGGCACCCAGGCTGCCTGGCTCCCGCTTCAGGATCTCTGTGTAGCTGAAGAAAGCATAGAGGATCTGCCAGATGAGGATGAGGGGGCAGAGGAGGAAGTTAGCAATGCCAATCCAGAGGATGCGAGTGCTAAGCTTCTCGGCCAGCTCCAGGCGGTTCCCAGCCCGCTTGTACTCAGCCTTCAGGCTCCATTCATTCTCAAAGAGGGAGCCAGGACCCCAGAAGAAGATGAGCTCAAAGTTGTACTTGAGCCCGCGCGTGTAGAAGACTGTGTCTCCCAGCAGGGGCAGGCGGAAGCGGATGGGCAGCAGCGACTTGTTCACCATGGCCACCATGTAGTTCTTGAAGCGGAGGATGCGGTGATAGATGTCCAGCTCCGTCAGCTCCTTCTTGTGGATGCAGATCTGGTGCTCCTTCTGGATCTGGACAATGCGAGCCTGCACCTCCTGCCAGGTGTAGTAGGGCAAGGTGGACTGGAAGGGGACAAGCAAGATTAGGGGCAGGAAGCACACATTAGGGATAGAAGCCAGGATAAGCCCACTTAAGCTGCACATCTCAGACAAGCCTCGGGGTGCTGATGAAGCCCATGCAAGACCAGGACATGAGGCACCTTCTGGCACCACTTCAGCCTGCACCTTGCCCACACCTTGCCCCAGTACCCTTTACCCCTAGATTAGTGCAGATGACTGTTTCCCAGCCAGTCATACAGCAGCTGCCTTGGAGGCACAAACACAGCTCTAGGCTTCCATGAGTCCTCCCATAGCTGCCATTTGGAGTCAACAAGGAGACATGAACAGAGGAAGTGACTTAAGCAGTGTCCCAGAGGGAGCCCATGGAAAAGGTGAGGACAAACCAAGCCTCTTGGTTCAACCCTTCTCTCAAGACACTTCCTCCATTCAAAGTATGCACACACCCTCCTTCATGCTGTCCATCAGAGAAAGGTGTCTGCACTAGGATGTATGTGCAAGCTTCAAACCCTGTCTTTGACACACCAGTCTCCTGTATGACCTTCACCAACTAAGTAGCTCCACGCCTCAGTTTCCCCCCATACCCAGGGAGGTATGAGGATATCCTCACTTATGCCTTCTCTGTGGAAGGCATCACAGAAAAGGCCATCACTGAAGAATACACATATTGCGTGGCAGATGGCAGAGGCATGTGCCAGCAGGCAGAGAGGCAGGCTGAGCAGAGAGGGGTTAACATGGAATAAGCTGGCTGCTGGAGACGCTGAAAGGAGACTGTGTGGTTATGGAGCAGAGGGAAGAGCACTCCATACAGGTCTGACAGAGAAGTGGAGAGGTGTGAAGGCAGGCTGCTTCTAATCACCCAGCAAATGCCTCCCACGACCCCCAGCAGCCCCAGACACAGCCCCTGCCTCAGCTACTTACCATGGGGATTTTCAGGGCATTGATGTAGAAAGAGTGAATCTCCCAGTAGCAGCAAATGTTGTAGATAAATTTGACAAGTCGGTGGATCCAGAAAACCCCAGCTATCACCAGGATGCAGATAAGGAAGCTGTTTGCCTGGATTCTGGAAGCAAGAACAGGCAAGTAGTGGGAGACAGGCCTGGACAAGTGTCCTAAGTACCTGAGAAAGCAATAACAGTGGCTAACATGCCCTCCACTTCCCCTACCTTGCACTGCAGACATTTGGAGGCAGGAAGGCATCTGGCAGAGTCACCTTAATGGGCTCGCTGGGATGCTGGCTGTGATTTAATGCTTTGTTGGCAAAAAGAATGTCATAATCAACACAGCTGATAAGAAAGGTGGTGAACGCCACAACAAAGATGAACTGCCTGTGGAGAAAAAAGGAGCAGGTGTGAGGGAATCCCTCTTCTGTCCCCCTCCCTAAAATGTGAAACAGCCAGGTTCCCACATTATGGAGATGCATTCCCACAGCCATTGGGGCACGGAAAACCCTAATGAAGGGGAGACAGGACAACTGTGAAAGGCGCCCTCCCACTCACCCAGATGCATGAGCTTGGCAAATGCCTGTGGCTGTTCCCCATCAGCTGTCACAGCCACAACAGAGGGGAACTTACACTTACATGAGCTCAAAGATCTCTCCAATGAGCATGCAAGTGAAGCCATTCTTCTGATGCAGATTATAGACGTGAAAGCTACAGTCAAGGAGAACAGCCTGGAGACTCCGGAGACTCCTCTCTGATGAAGGATGGAGAAACTTCTGTCCTACTGGTATTCTGCACTCCTCAATCAAGTCTCCCTCCACCACTAACAGAAAATCCCTCCCAATCTTACTCATCAGCAAGTTGGTTCCCCGCTGCAGGAAAACACACTCTGCCCAGGTAAAGCACAAGTGGGGTACAAGGACTTTGCTTCATCCATGCTCCTTTATTCCCCCATCCAACACGCAGAACAGGGTCTGACACAGCACAGAGCAGAACCTCATCCTGCCCTCAGGTTGCACAAGGGTGGGTAGGGCAAGACAGGACAACACAGAGACAAGCAAAAATTCATTTAATGGCACCTGTGACTGGTGACCCCTGTTCCCAACCTGGGCAATGCGGTCAGATAACTAACACCATTTTATAAGGCAAGCAGCCATTCTCCATGATCAAGAGGGTCACCTATTAGTAGGTCACCCCTTCCCTATTTATCAGGCCCTGAAGGTCCTGTGAACCAAGTAGATAAATTCCCTACTGGCCTCAAGATTCCTTGGCACCAGGCTGATTACTCTCTTCCGTGCTGTCCTTGAGAGTCTCAGGCACCTGGCCAACCCGACAGAGGTGATGACCCAGTCAGAGAACAGGGAAGTGTAACGGCACCCAGAGCACTGTCCACAAAATCAAGGAGTTACAAGTCCTAA
This sequence comes from Calyptomena viridis, assembly GCA_013390005.1. Taxonomy (NCBI): domain Eukaryota; kingdom Metazoa; phylum Chordata; class Aves; order Passeriformes; family Eurylaimidae; genus Calyptomena; species Calyptomena viridis. The sequence continues at coordinate 21,042 of WEIV01014391.1, read as the reverse complement.
GTGGGAACTTGTATCAGAACTGCTGCTGGACAGTGAGACTCAGGGCCCCCCAGTAGCCAGGGACATCCCCACTGTTATCTGCTTCCTCTGAGGATTGAGTGACTCATATTCTTTTCTATGATTTTTGAGTCTACATTATGATCACTATACTGATAGAGCACACCATATCTTAAGATATGACCTGATCTGTAGAGAGTCCAGGTGATTAGGAACCATAAGCTAAGACATGCCGTAAAATTCTCTGCTCTGCTACTTATAAAATTGTACTACACTTACTCTGCTTACAGAAATCCTGTGCTACTCTGATTACAACTGGTATGCTAGCAATAAAATCCTGTTAAGAAAATAAACTATTAATTGTAATTAAAACTTAGTACCATCATCACTCTGCCAAAAATACCTGTCTGACCCTTGGTGTCAGGTGAGAGCATCCCAAGGTTTGGGGGTTCTGCCAGCCCCTCTGGAGCTTACTGGTATCCTACAGTAAGAAGCAGACACTGCCCAAACTCCAAGTTATACCAATCCCCATGTTTTTCCCGCATTAAGAGCCCAGTAGGTGGAGGTTGCATCCCGACTGACCCCCACCCTACCAAAGGATATTCGAGAGAAGAAGAGGTCCAGGTTCTCGATGTGATGCCACGGAGCTGAAGAAAGAAGTGGCACAGGGTGAGGGGCTCACAACATACCATCCTCGTCGTCGTGACCGGCACAACCCGCCTCTTCCCCGCTGCCCGGGTCCCTGAGGTCCCAGACCGGCCCCGCAGCTCCCACCCCCGGCTCCCCTCGGTGTCCAGCCTCTCCCCTCCGTCCCCAGCCTCTCCCCGCATCGCGCCGCCGGACAGGCCCAAATCCCCGGTACCGCCGCTCACACTTGGCACCCTCGGGAACGTGAACGAGCAGGTCGCCGCCACCGGGGGGGGACTCGGTGGAGGAGCTCTCCAGGCGCTGGTACTGCGTCTCGAAGTGGGCCATGGCGGGGCCCCGCGCCGCCGCCACCGGCCCGGCCCG
>WEIV01014391.1:6833-19925 GCA_013390005.1 Calyptomena viridis | reverse complement strand
TGTGACGGGGGCGCTTCCGGGCCGGGCGGCGGCGACCGCGCGTGAACGGAGGGGTGCGCGCACCCGTTACCGCGGGGGGTCATTGGGGTCCTGCAGCTTTGGGGGATCATAGCGGGACAGCAGCTTGGGGCGGGGCGGTATAGCAGCTGGGGGAGGGAGCTTCGTCGTGCGGGATTCCGGGGGCGGAAGCGGTGGGAAGGTCCCGGCCGTAGGGAGGGCTCGGACGGGGAGAGAGCGGTGGGCCCTGGGGGCGTGGGTCGGTGCGGTCACCCACGGGTGGTTCCCGCCGGGTTCGTGGCTCAGGCTCTGTCCCATCCGGTCGGAGCAGGAGCGATGCCGGTCCCGGAGAGCAGGTCCGTGTTCGAGGCTGCCCAGGACCCCGTCCTCCTTCACGGTCTCACCCTTGTCACCGGAGTTGCTGCGGATGCGAGTGCTGCCGAGCTGGCATCAGTGAGCCACGGTGTGTGGGGCTTCGAGGGAATGGCAAGAGGGAAGTATTTGGCCTAATTCATGTCCATGAGCCCCAAGCCACAGGTTAGGTGCTCTGTCCCCCATATAGCTTGGGTGGCCACCCTGGAGCTTGGCCTTGGGAGCTGCCTTGTGGGCGGGTAAATGGGCTTTTCTCAGTGTCACCTCAAAAGCCCCAAAGTTCCTTCTACAACCGTAGGGTTCTTTAGGTGACCAGGGAGGGACCCGGGAGGCTCTGCTCCTTGTGGTGCAGCCTAGGGAGCTGCCTGTGCACAGCTCTTCCTTCCTACAGAGAAACCCGAAGCAGACAGCTGCAAGGAGAAGGTCCATGGAGTCCCCGAGGTGCCAGAGAGGATGTGCTGCTCGACCTGTGGGCAGGTGTTCAGCAGTCGGGAGGAGCAGGTGAGCAGGGCTGAGCAGAGGTGGGAGTGGGGCTGGCATGTCTGGCAGGGTCCTGCTGTGGAAGCTCAGCCCTAACATGGTGCAGCCCAGTGCTGGCTGTTTCCTGGAACTCTGCTGCCCACATTCTGTTGGGATCTGGCACTCAAACCTTGCATATTATTGATTAAAAGTGTCATTTGCTGGAAGTAAATAATAAGTGCTGCACAAGCCTGGACCTTTTCAGGTTAACTGTTTCATGGGTAATTCCTTAATGTACTGCAGTGTTCCAGTCAGGGTCACTGAAGGGTCCCAGCATCAGTTTAGCCCTTGGGGTCGTCACTTCGTGCCCTTTGGTGGTGGGGGTTTCCTGCTGGCTCACACCTCTTTGCTCCAGACTGAGCACTACCGTCTGGACTGGCACCGCTTCAACCTGAAGCAGCGACTCCTGGGGCGCCGGACATTGCCTGTAGAAGTGTTTGAGGAGAAGACCCGCACAGGTGAGGAATGGGGCTGTCTGCATTGGAGCCCAGGGGCTGTCAGCAACCTCACTAGGCCTGTTCTGTGCAGGAATGAAGCCCTCTGCTATCTCAGGGTCCCCTTATTCTGCCCCTGTGAGGTCTTCTGGGGGTCCAGCACTGCTCCTGAGCCCTGATGACTTGGTTTAGAGAGAAGAGGGTGTTTTAACTGAGTGCCTGCCTAGGCATACCTGGGAGATCAGAGCTCCAAACCCCTATCTCCCCAACCCAAGCCCCCTTGTGATATGTAGGGTATTGGACAGAAGATTTCTGGGGTTGTGGGCTTGTCCTTGGAGGCACCTGCAGTTTTGGGGAGGCTATTTGGTTAATCTTTGCCCCTGTTTCACTGCATCACTTTTTTCCTTGCAGGTGATGTTTCCAGCATCTCAGGATCTGATTCAGAGAGCTCTGATACAAGCAGTGAGTCAGAGTTGCTGCCCTCTGCCAGTGACAGTCCCGGGACCCTGCAGATTCCCCGCTCCCACAAGGTGCTGCTTCGAAATGCCAAGGGCCAGCTCATCTCTGCATACCGCTGTGTGCTGGTCACTGGGAAGGCAAGTCACAGCCCAGCTTTTTGGGAGAGGGACCGCAGAGAAGATGGGTGGCACTGGGGGGTAGATATCTGTCCAACAGTCTCTGATCTCTGATGATGGAAAGGGTGGTCTCTGGTGCCAGGTCAGAGCCTCAGACTTGCTGGTGGCCCATTTTTTGGCTCTGCGGTGCTCCCAGAAACCTGCTTCTGATGCCAGCAGAGGGGCTGGTCTCTGTCCTGAGGGACAGCAAGAGGTGATCCCATGGGTGCTAGCAAGGGTGTCTGTGTATCAGGATGACATCAAGGAGCCAGTGGAAGTGACAGAGTCACTGCAGAGCCTCAGCGCCAGCACGTGCTGGGTTGTGCTGATGATGGGTGGCGGGCACTTTGCAGGAGCTGTGTTCCGGGGGTGAGTACAGGGGACCAGCGGGGGTTAGCCCTCTGCTGGGCTTGCACAGTCAAGTGAAGCTACTTTTGCACATTAATCCCATGCTCTGTGGCTCATGCCTACCCCTCTCCCCAGCCCTCAGGTGCAGGAGCACAAGACCTTCCACCGCTACACGGTGCGAGCACGGCGGGGCACAGCCCAGGGCCTACGGGATGCCCAGACCCCAGGGTCAGCACCCAGGTCGGCTGGAGCTTCCCTGAGACGTTACAATGAGGCTGCACTGCTCAAGGTGAGGATGCACCACGGCATTGGGCTCTCATCAGAGACGTCTTGGCTGGCTCTGTGAGGTGGTACCACACTGCTGCTGGAGGGCATGGTGGGGGTGTGGGCTCTGGAAGAGGGTCAGGGCCCAAATGAGGCTGCTCTGTCCTGGGTCTGTCCCTGCTCCAGAGATGCCTTTGGCCACGAAGTGTGCTCAGGATCCCATAGTGCTTCCCCTTCCTCCTCAGGACATTCAGGACCTCCTGGCAGCCTGGGCACAGCACCTGAATGAAGCTCAGCGTATCTTCCTCCGGGCCCCTCGTCACAACCGTGTGCTGCTCTTTGGCGGCAGGAACCCACCTCTCACCCAAGGGGACCCTCGAATCTGCTACATCCCCCTCAGCACCCGCAGGGCCACTCTGAAAGAAGTGTTACGAGTCCACGCCACACTGGCCAGCCTGCAGGTGTATGGTGAGTCGGACCAGCCCTAGTTCTTGTGGATCAGGGCAGGTGGGGTGATGTGGTCCCCTTGTGCATTAGGGGATGCTGCCCTATGTGGTGGAGGTTCTAGCTGTCCAACCCTGAATCCCTGGAGACATGGGGTGTTCCCTGTCCCCAGGCAATGACAGGAGCACCCTTGCTGCCCAGGGAAGGACACACCACTGGAGGATATCACTGGGTCTCCACGGAAGGTCTGGCAGAAGAGGCAGCGGAAAACAGAGATGGATCCTCCACAGGAGGACACAACTGGTGAGTTGAGCCGTGGGGGGAGACATAACTCCGAGCAAGCATGGGGATCTGATGTTATGGCATGGACCAAATTTGCAGCCCAGAGGGCATCCGCAGAGTGTGGTTTTGTTATGGGCAGGAGAAGGATAGGGTGTGCTTGGCTGAGAGCCCCGAGTGATTCATTCTGTGTGTGGAGCCTCAGCCTTATTATCCCCTCAGCTCCAGAGAAGGAGGAGGAAGAGGAAAGCTTTGCAGGGGAGCTGGAGACCGTAGAAGTGACGCTGGGGACCTTGGACTTACGGGAGTTCGAAGTGATGCACAAGCGAAACCGCAAAAGGAAGAAGAGAGACAAGAAGGTGGAGAAAGGTGAGGAGGAAGAACTGGCTAGGGGCAGGGTAGGAAGGCCATGGTTGGGGTGCAGGCTGACCGTGGTCCTTTTCCTTAACATGTGTTCCCTGTGCAGTGCCTTTTACTGAAGAGACTGGATACTGTGGCACCCAGTGTGTGCAGCCTGGTCTGGAGCCAATGATGGAGCTGCAGGGGAAGACTGAGGCTGGGCCCCTTCCCTGGGGTGATGGAGGTAAGTGGGGTTGGGAGCTGGATCACCTGGATGCCTGCCCTGTTTACTGGTGGCTTTACAGTGGGGTGAAGAACACATTGTCATGCAGGTGCCCAGAGCAGCCAGCTGTGGGATGTCTGTAGTGCAGCTGTGTGCCTTCAAGTGAGCTGTGTGTTTTGAGCAGTAGCTCTGGACTCAAGGAGTGCAGGCAGCACCTGGCTAAACCAAGTGTTTTGCGGGGATTGGAGTGAGTTTTATCTCAGAAGAGGACTTGGTTGGTTCCAACAGTCCCCAGCAATGCCATGGCACATTTTCACAGACTCTGAAGGTCCTGGAGATCCTGCAGTACTCAAATCCAGATAGCAGGAGTATGCTTTAACTGCATTGTGTGTGTTTCCTAGTCAGAGCAGAGCATCACTCTGCCCAGGGAGGCATCAGACTCCCCTCCTGTTCTTCCTTCATAGGAGACCCTCAGACCCAGCTCCGTGATGCCCTGTTCACCGCCTGCAAAACAGGGGATGTACGGACTCTGCAGCACCTCCTGGGTGTGCCAGAGAGCAGGGCCCTCCCGCAGGACAGCGAGGATGGGGAGGTCACACAGACTCTGGATATGGCCCACTCCCTGCTTAATCAGCCCATGGATGAGAGCGGCTGCAGCCTGCTTCATGTGGCAGCACGGGCAGGCAAGGCAGAGGCTGTGTGCCTGCTGCTGCAGGCGGGGGCAGACCCTGCCCTCAGGTATGGACGCAGGGTCCCCAGCAGTTGACAACCACCGCTCCGTTGTGGGAGTCCAGCAACTCACTCCTGTTTCAGCCATAGGAAACTGGTGCCACCCTTGTCCTGGGACAGATGGGGTTGGTCTCTACCAGCTGGGATGTCTGGGTTTGTTATGGGAGGCCTAAGGGTAGAACCACACTTCTCTCTGCCTGCCTGGTCTGGCACAGCAGCAGGTGGGCAATGCCCCAGAGTGCACCTAGGTTTACTGGTAGGCAGTTCCGAGGGAAGGGATGAGACTAAAGCTCCATGCAGGGGTTTTGAGATGCAAGGAGAGGATTTTGAGGATTCTGGTGGAGGCTTAAGGAACTTTCCCCTCCTTGGCTGTGACACCATGGCCTGCAGTACACACTGCATTTCTCTGGGGATTTACTGGGCTCTCAGCCCAGTGGGACACAGGCAGTAAGATGGCAGAGTGAGCTGGTCTCCGTTGTCTCACAGGGACAGGCAGGAGAGGACCCCATACTGCGTCTCTGCTGACAGACTGACCCGCAACGCTTTCCGCAAGTTCATGGTCGACCATCCAGACAAGTACGACTACAGCCGTGCCAAGGTGGGTGCCTGTCCTCTGCCCTTTTCTTCTGTGGGCTGGGGGATCCCAGGGCAAAGTGCCCCTCTTCCACTTATGCCGTTGCTGCAAGCTCAGTGGGAGGTGTACCCAGGTACCAGGGCCCCTGACACAGGAGATGGAGGCCAAGAAGCTGGAGAAGAAGCGAGCACAGAAAGCCCAGCGGAAGCAACGGGAGCAAGCGCAGCGGGAGCAGCAGCAGCGCTGGGAGCTGGAGCAAGAAGAGAAGCAGAGGTTTGCAGCCCTGTCTGACAGGGAGAAGGTGAGGCTGTGCATCGGGAAGAGGTTCCAGCCCGGCTGGGGCAGTGCTAGTGCAGTGGGCTCTGGGCACAGGAGCTCCCAGGGGCTGGGTGGGGCTGAGCTGTCTCTCTGCTCCCCAGAGGGCATTGGCTGCCGAGCGGAGGCTGGCTGCACAGCTGCAGGACACCGGCGCAACGCTTGCCAACATCAGGTAACGGCCCTGGCAGCATGGCCCTGCCGACAAACTCCCATGTCAGCACAGCTGTTCCCTGCCCTTGCTCTCATTTCTAGTTCTCATTTCCAGTCTAAAGCTATTCTGGTCCACTCAATTCTCTGTAGTTCTTGTGTAAAAGCTTTCCCCCTCTCTTGCCCTGGTCCCCTGAAATATTTTGCAAAGGGCAACTTGGTCCACTTGCAGATCTATAGCAAGACAACCCCCCAGCCACTCCTGTGCCCCTGTTCCTGCTGTTCCTGGCTCCCTTCCCTCTGCCAACCCACAGGCTTATTGGCAGCCAACACTGACCATGCTGATCTGGGCAGGGGCTTTACAACCCCATATGAGACCAAATTCCTCCATGTTTATTCTGCCTCAAAGTACCTCATACCATCCTCCCACATAGCATCTCCTCCAAGGAGCATATACTGGCCAGGCTGCTGGGTGAGCACATCAGCCCTGCAGGACCAGACAAGCACCAGTTCCCTCATGCTGTTGTCTCATGTCACAGCCCAGGCAGTGAATCCTCTCCTCTAGCTCTCTTGCAAGTGTTCCCTGTGTTCAGGGCCCACTCTGCTCTTTCCTGCAGCCGCTGCTGGCACTGTGGAGAATCCCTTCTGGGACGGATCCCTTTCCATTACCTTGACTTCTCCTTCTGCTCCACGGCCTGCCTCCAAACCCACCGCCGAGCCCAGGCCAGACACACCTAAGGCTGGGGACTGCTGTCACCTGCCAAGGACCAATGTGGGGACATGGCTGAGCACTGGCTGTGGAGCAGCACTAGTCAGAGGGACTGAGCTGGCCACATCACTCCCTAGCACAGCTCTGGCAAGGCTCTCGGCATGAGTGTCACTTTGAGTGCTCACTCTAAGAATGTTACAACTGAAAGGTCCTCATGTGCTAGTGTGAGGGGCCAGGACTGTTTGGTGGCCTGGCTCCAGCCGAAGTCCTGCTGACAGCTTTTCTCATGGCTACCTCCTAGGCTGCTGTCTGTGGTGGAGGGTTGGATCCTGACACATACAGACCCTGCAGCCCTGAGCTACCTGCAGCCATGCCTGTGGGCACCCTTGAGGCTCTGCTTTGCCCTCTCCTCTCCTGGCTGCCATCAGCTTCTCAGCCCTGTCACATTAGGAACTACCTCTTCTACCTACATTGTCAATAAAGAGTTGCCTTGACCCCTTAAAATGGGGGGAATCAGCATGAGCACTGGAACTATTTGGGACAAATGTGGGATTGACATGCAAATCAAGCTCAATCCTGGACCCCTGTCTCATTAGCACAGGCCCTGCCTGGCCCTACAGGAGGGCAGATATTCTGTATGTCCATGCCAGGACCTGTGCCACTTTCCTGCAGCGTCTGTGCTTCAACAGCCTCCTGCCATCTTCACAGCCCAAGCAAGAGGCGAGGCCAGTGCCCAAAAGCCCTGTGTTTATTGTGTGGCTGAGATGTTGCGGCCGAGGGTCCTGTTGAAAAGGGGTCGGTCAAGGAAGAGCAAGAGAGGACTGAGGGGTGCCCTTTCCAGCTCCAGCACTGTGATGTTGTTGGGACGGCCAACATGCAGCACTGAGCCAGGCACGAAGAGGGTCTGCTGGGGCCCACGCTCGGTCCAGTACCGGCCCAAGTTGAAGCCATTTATCCACAGCTGTCCCTGAAAAATGATGGAGATGAGACTGAGCAATGTCCTGCTCCACACTCATCCCTTTCCTGGCTATGCACTGCCTTACCTTGCTCCAACCTGGGAACTTAACAAAGGTGTCCCAGGCAATGCCAGGGGTCTCAAAGATCCCAGTGTAGAAGGCTGGCCCTGCTCTGCCCCTGCTGCTTGATTTTGGCATGGCAGCATGTGGCCAGCCCTGCTGGACTGCAGTGTCTATGGCCAGGGGATAGATCAGCCAGTTGCTGAGGGGGCTGTAGTCTAAGGAGACGTTTCCCAGCAAGCCCTGAGATGAAACAGGAGGGAAAATGCAGCAATGTCTGCCACGGGCAGGAGGATTCCCCAAGGCCCATCTCCCTTGCAGCAGTGAGGGTGGGATAGGATCCCCTCTGAGGGTCTGAAGGGCCTTGGCTGCTGTGGCAGCTTAAGTGGAGAGGAGTGCCAGTCTCAGTTGTATCCTGGCAGGTTTTCCAGGGGATGGTGTGAGATGAATCACGAAACAGGACAAGGTGTGGCCCTCACAAGGCTGGGGTCTGTTGCAGGTGGCAGTAGAGGGGGGTTTTGGTCACATGAGTGGCCAGGCCATCCCCTCTGGAGCCTCGGGGTCCTCTCCTCTTACCTTGAAGTCACTTATGTTGGCCCCAAAGCTGATCCTGCCCATGTTCTCCAGGAGCATGTCCAGAGTGTCCCCTGCCTTGCCTGTCACACGCAGTGTTATCTGCCCGTCCCGCTCCAGCATCCCCTGGTACTCCTAAAGCCACAAGGTCAATGCTGCCAGCCTGTGCTTACATCCCTCCACCTCCAATGCTGCCAGCAGGCATTACAGAGCATCCTGCTGCCAGCCCTTGCAGAGCCAGCCCAGGGCTGCCCTCTGCCCCCAGAGGGGTCAGATTTAGGCTAGAGAGCCACATCACAAGGGCTCAGTGTGGCTCTCGATCCTCTGGCTGTCCCCAAGACTCTGGCATGGCATGGCACCACTGCTGGCAGGTTCCACAGCCCTCCTGAGCACTGGCCCAGGGACTGGTGTGCTCTGACAGCCTCACCTTCTGCAGCATCACGTAACTGCGGTCACAGATGCTGTGGGGAGGAGCACTCAGGGTGGCTGGGTCCGGGATGTCCCGGGGCAGCTGCGTGCGGTACAGCACAAAGCCATGGGCCTGCAGGACACAGCACAATGGCACAGAAGGGGAAATGGGGCTGAAGGTAAGCTCTGCTCCTCCATCCCAGAGCCAGGGTTGGGTAGACAGAACTGTCTCTACAAGTGTCCCCCACTATACCCAGCCCCTCACCTGCTTTATGGCCTCAAATGTGAGGGGGAACTGGCTCTGAATGGGCCCGGAGGGGCACAGGACATCCAAGACATTCAGGAGGTCAGCATACTGCAAAGGAGGGATGGGTGCTGGGCAGCTGAGCAGTGCCAGGCCAGGGCAGCACAGCCCTTGGGACAGGCACTCACCTTCTGCAGGGCCACCCAGCCATAGGCGTACTTGGGGGTGGCAGGTGGCATCGGACCGACTGGCAGGGGCTGGAACTGAACAGCAAACTGTCATCTGTCCCCTGGGAGATGTTCCAGGGAGATGTTCCTTGCCCTGCTGGGACTCTCTGTGTTCCTATCTCTTCTGGCACACGCAGCAGAGCCCATGCAGCAGGGCCCAGTACTGTCTCCTTCCTACCAGGTTCAGTACCTTGCTGATGACCGTGCGGATAGCAAACAGCTTCTCAGTGGGGTCTCCTGCCTCCGAGAGAGGAGCATCATAGTCATAGCTGGTGGTCACTGGTTTGTACTGGTCCTTGTAGTCAGCACCTGGCCAGGGAAGTGATGTGAGCTGGAGGAAGGAGCTCTGGCACAGCTCAGGGCATGGAGCCCAGCCCCAGGCTGGCTGCAGTGCAACTGGGGGGCATGATCCAGAACTGTGAGCCCCTGCCTAGGGACAAAAGGAGACTCCAGGTGAGGACAACCTTGGTTCCAGGGGCCCTTGGCTGTGTGTCAGCCTGCCCCATGGGACAGAACAAGAGCTTGAAGCAGGCTCCTCAGGAATGGCCAAGGAAAACCCCCCAGCCGCACAGTGCCCCCCACCCTAGGGCAAGGCCCTACTCACCACTCCAGTAGGCAAAGTTCGTCCCTCCATGGAACATGTACCTATGATACACCCCAGAGAGCCCAGTCAGCACTCCCACAGACTTGGAAGGGGCTCACCAGGCACTGCCCCCTCCCTGCTGCACCCACAGTCCAGCTTTGCCTTCCCAATCCCCATGGGAAGAAGGTGAGAGGTGATGCCGACTCCCCTGCTGGCTGTGCCCCCCATCATCTGCCTACTTGCATGTTGACGCTGGCTCCCAGCTGCAATATGTCCTCCAGCCCCCGGGCCACCCACGCTGCACTGGTGCTGGCATGCACCTCCCCCCAGTAGTCCAGCCAACCTGTGTAGTACTCGGAGTTTACCTGAGGGAGAAAGGAACTGTCACCTGTGTGGAGCTGGGGCTCCCGGCACCCATCTGCCATCCACATCCCCCCTGCTCACCTGCAGCCTGGCCCCAGCACCCCCTTGTCCCACTGCCCAGTGCCTCTACCTCTCCAAAGCCATCACAGGTCATTCCCCCACAACGCCCACACCAATCTTACCAGGGGCCCCTTTGGTTCCACATGACGCTGGGCATCAAATGCCTCTGTTGCATTGGATCCTGTGGAGGTGGAGAGAAAGAGGTTTGAGCCAGACAGAGAAGGGACTTCCATCCCTTCTCCTTCTCCTCGTCCTCCTCTCTCCTCCTCTTCCTCCCCTGCAGGGGTACCTGGCCCAAAGTCGATGGTGGCATAGAGCCCCTGCAGTGTCCCACAGCGCAGCTCCTCCACTCCTGTGCTGTCAGTGGTGAAAAGCAGCACCTCGTTCCCCAACAGTGCCCGAAAGGATCCCAGCAGGTGCCGCAGATATCCATAGTCACAGGCATAGTAGCTCCCATATTCATTCTCCACCTGTGAGCAGGGCAGGGGCTGGCACCCAGCAAGCACATGGCAGGGCTGCAGCCAGGTCCCACGGCCCACTGGGATAAGCACTCAGCTCCCCCTTTTCTCCTGACATCATCAGATGTCATGAAACCCCAGGTGTGTCCTGAAAATGACATCCAGCTCCTCCATGATCCCCAGCTCTGCCAGCTCCCTCAAACCACAACTGGAGTGATGGCAAGTACCTCAAACTCTCAGGCCTTGGATTTAGACTCAGCTCCAGAGGTTGGGAGGGATTTATCTGAGCCATGCTGAGGTCATGCTATAGAGGGTATAGGTGCCTTTTTGAGGCACATCCAAAAGTGACCAAGAGCAGGGAAGTGGGCTGGGTCCCACAGCACCTTACCTGCACACTGATGATGTTGCCCCCATGCTGGTACAGGCGTGGCTTGATCTTGGGCAGCAGGACATGGAGCCAGGAGTCCACAGCTGCCAGGAAGGCTAGGGTGGCAGAGGGCAGCTCAGCCTGGCTGCAGCATCCACCCCAGTCCACCTGCAGCCAGCCTGCCAGGAGGAAGACAGAGCAGACGGAGCAGGGCCAAGCATGATAGGGAAGTGGAAGTGGAGTGCAAACTATGGGGCTCCCAAAAGATGGAGAAGATCACAAGAAAGATCACACACATGGGGCTGGCAGATTTGTGGAGAGATATCAGTGTGCAAGGACTGGCACCAAGCCATAAGAACACAGTGGCTAGAGCCCTGTGCTGAGCCTCACCGGGGTCAGAGGTGCGCAGGATGATGTCTGGTTTCCACAGCAGCCAGGCGGGTAGGCCACCCTGGAGAAACACACACAGTAGAGAGGGAGGCAAAGAAACTGCTCAGCAGCCCAGACTGGCTGAAACTGGACAGCACAATCCTAATGCTCAGCACCAGCACAGCATGTGCCCCACTGAGTGGCAGCTTTGGCATGGCTGACATGGCACTGGAGTCAGTGTGACAGCCAGAAGGGCAAACCCCGCTGTGCCCTTCCCAGACCACCCATCACCCCTGTGTGCCAGGCTGGGGCTGGGGCTCACCATCTCCCACTCTGCACAGATGTAGGGCCCCGGCCGCAGGATCACCAGAAGTCCCAGCTCAGCTGTCAGGTCCAGGAAGGCTTCCACATCTCGGTTCCCAGCAAAGTCATAAACCCCAGGCAGCATCTCGTGGTAGTTCCAGGGGACATAGCTGGGGGGAGAGGAGAGATCAGCATGCAGAGTCTAAAGGTACTCCAGCTGACAGGGAACCATCCTACCATCTGGTCCCTCTGCTTCTGGGAACTGGTTCTGGGAACTTCAGCCTGAGATGAGTATGGCAGCTGGGGCTGAACTGGGACTAGCTCGGGTTCATGCTTGTATCTGTCAGGGGTGTCCTGGGGGTCACTGACAAGTGCAAGTGTTGGTCCTTGCTCTCTGTGGTCAGACAACGCCCTTGTCTCTGTTTCTACTCCAGGGATCCCAGAAACCCCGAGGGGCTGTGGTGGCTGTGTGCTGTCAGGGCTGCCGCCGTCTCTTACACCTGCACAGCACTGAGCCCGCTCATGTACATCTTGATCAGCCGGTCCCTCCAGGCGGGGCGCGGGACGCGGGCGTAGTGGATGCTGCCCGAGATGTAGCGGAAAGGCACACCGTCCTTGAGGAAGCAGTTGTGTTCGTAATCCAGCTGGAAGGAGCGTTTCGAGGGGGAGGCCTGCGGGAGAGGGGCAGTGCTGTGGGGGCTGCAGACTCTTCTCAAGCCCAGCCACCCCCTCTCATACTCCTTGGGACACGGAATGATGGGGCTGGATCCTGCGGGGGCGACCTACCCCCGAGGAGGGTACCACACTGTTCTGGGAGAGCAGGAGGAATGAACAGAGCAATCATTCACATCGCCTGATGGACCCTCCCCGCTAATCAAACACCCGGCGGCTGAGCTAGTGGCATTTTGGGGAACGGATGCTGCTGAAGTAGGGTGCTGGGAGGGCCGGCAGGAAGCTGGGAATACAGCTAAGCGGGACATTGGGGCGGGACAAGATCTGCTGCAAGAGGGAGTCGTAGCATGAAGAGCAGGAACATGAGGAGGGAAGCAAGGCAGATTCCGGAGTCGTCCCATCAGATCCTGCACAGCTCAGCCCCACACGCCTCTTCCAAACTTTCCACCCATGTTTGCTAACCTGTGTGTGCAGCAGCCTCACCGCCAGCAGCAGGGCGAGGGCCGGCAGTTCCATCCTCACCGAGTACTCGGCAGGCCCGGGACAGGGGACAAAGCTGGACGTGGATACCACCGTCACATGATCCGAGAAGGATCCGGGCGCTGCCTCCTCCAGGTTCTAAGTGCAGGCAGCTGAAACAGCAGCTCGGCTAGGGCGGGATCACGGGACGGGAGTGAGAGGTTCCAAACCTCCACGCCTGGCCAGCCACACATAAGCCCACCCAAAGCCCACCCAGTAGGGGACGCTGGTGGCACATCGCCGCCCAAGACAGCTCCGGGCGGCTGGCATATCCACAGCGCCCCCCACGGTGGTGGGTGACACGTGGGGGAACAAGGAGTCTCATAAAAGCGTCACCACCAGGCAGAACCCTTTCAGTGAGCTCAGGCCGTTTCTTCCATCAGAGAGGTGGTGAACAAAACCTCTGCTGTAGCTCTGGTAGGAGGGATGCTGATGCTGGCTGAGGGAACGGAAAATGTCCCCGGACCGAGGGCCAGAGCTGGTGAAAGAGTTGGTGACAGGTGTGTCAGGAGGTGTCGCAGGGCAGGATGAGTAATCCGCCATCTCTGTCCCCTGTGCCGCCGGTCTGGCCGAGGGGCTTGGCTCACCGGGGCCAGCCCCGGGAGCGGCGGGGCTGCGGG
>WEIV01014390.1:750112-777763 GCA_013390005.1 Calyptomena viridis | reverse complement strand
TTTTGTTTGCAGCTTGTGAACGAGCTTGGATAAATAGCTTGGACATCCCTATTGCTGAGATGAACTCCTCGGGGCAAAAATAGACTATAAATACTTTTTGGGAAGGAAACAAGTCCTGTTGAGTTAAAGACGATTTTCATGGATTTTTTAAAGGTAGTTGGGGATTATTTTTATATGTGAAATTAAGTTGGACTCCCATTCCCTGGAGGAGATACCTCTTCCTTCTTATATTTCATCCTACTTCCTCTGTCCCCAAGCACAGGGTTCTTACCCACTACTGGAACAAGAGAGTGTGACTGTACTGTTAATTAAATGATGGCTCTGACATGGAAACATTCACGGTGCTTCTTACAGAAGCAAGCACTGGACTAAGACATTGCAAGTAACAAACAGCCCCTATTGCAAAGAACTCAAGATCAAGTTACTTGTTCAAAACTGTAGAAAAATACCTGTTGTTACATGTGTCCAAAACGAGAACTTTTATATAAAATTCTCATCCCAAACAAGTGATCTTAAGAGATACTAATGTGTTTAAATATAATACTAATCAGATTCTCATCCCAGCACTGAAGCTCAGGTGGTGGACGAACTATTGTTTATAAATAGTATCTTTATAAGTAAGATATCACCGGGCACTCCAGTTCCATGATTAAAACTGGACTGTATTTTCCAAAGGGCAAGAAATTCTTAGGTCATCAGGGAGTTTGCTGCAATTGTGTCTGTGCTGCCAAAGCCACTGGAGTGAGCAGGGAAGCAGCTGAGTGCAGCTGTCCTGGTGCACGGGGTTATCCCTCCCCAGGAGAAGGACCCTAGAGTCACACTGGCACTGTGCCATGTTTCACATTGTCACTGTGTCATGTTTCACACTGTCACTGTGTGTGTGTGTCACACTGGCACTGTGTTGTGTGTCACACTGGCACTGTGCCGTGTTTCACACTGTCACCGTGTCATGTTTCACACTGTCACTGTGTGTGTGTGTCACACTGGCACTGTGTTGTGTGTGTTTCCAGACCTTGGAGTGTAAGGGAGAGGGTGTGAAAGATGGTGACAAAAGGACTGAAAAAGAGAGACCAGTTGCTTCCAGATGCAAACCTCAGCTGTTATATAATACTGTTTTCTTCTCCGCCCCCACCTAATGTCACTCTGCCATGTGCACACTCTCCTTCTCTTCCCCAGACAGCGTGATGCATGAAGAACCTTTGAAAAAAGGATTAGAGCAGCACGGCATTTTAGGAACATCTGTGGAAGCCATCAGCAGCCATCTCTTTGCTGAAGACAGGTGCTGTTTTTAACCAGCATTTCATTACAGCAGGTCTGTTGACATCCATTTTGTATAATCCAAAAATAGCTTGCTCAGCTGGGGAGTGAGGACATCCTCCCTAAAGGTCTGGGCAGCCTGAGGCTATGGCTTTGCTATGATCAGAAGGCATATCTCTAGTTAGCTGTAATCCAGCTGGACTGAGTACAGCAGTACCCAAATAGAAACACGGAGTTTGGTGCGTGTTCAGTAACTGAACAAGTGTCCAGGCTTCCCAAGAGGCTTCTAAAACTTGAAGCACTCAAATCTGGCCCTAGCTGGCTGCTGCAGTCGTTTTACTGTGCCTTAGCATAGGAATGTAACTTTTTGATGTGACCGATTGAGAATACCATTCAAATCATTAGCACACTAAGTCTTGAGGGCTGGGCTGTGCTACTGAGTTACTTACATTTTTGTGTATTCAGCACAGTAGCTGAATGTAGTTACTGAATGAACAGCATGGTAGTTGTATTTCCTTGGAAACAGAAAGGTGAAGTGCTTTAGCTGTGGGTTAATACAGAGCAGCTCTTAAGTAGCTGCACTTAATGGTAGTGATGTGCTCTGTTCAAACTCTAGATGTGTATGTTACCTTTGAAAAGATAAAGGTATTATCCAGCTGCTTCTTGTTAGAAATAGACTCGCGAGATATTAAAAATTTAAAAGATTTATTCGGGTTAAAAATCTATGAGTCAGGAATTTGGTAAATAAGGGAATCAGGGTAAGGATCAAAGGAGCAAAGCACAGCGTCGGGTGCCTGCCGAGGAACTCGGGGACAATGAAAGAACAGGGGGTTTAACAGTTACAACAATGTTCCAAGTGGATGCTCCGGGATTGGTTCAGTGTTTCCCGCCTTTCCCAGCTGTCTGAAAATATCCCTTTGCTCCCAAAGAGATCCCGGCTCTGCCTTGGTCCCCTCAGGTCCCGCTCTGCTCTGCCCGGGGGCTCTGGGGCTGCCGGTATCCATGGCAACGCCGGCACACTTCAAACACCCCCCTTTGGTCTCTGACAGACCTTTCATTTATCTTGTAATTACTGTTTTATTAACTTTTTACAAACACAGAAATTTTACTTGCTACTCTTAGATTGACATAAGCTCATTAACAATTCAAAGCTAACTGTGTTATTATGCTTTCTATACTTTCTGATCACTTTAGCAGTCCAGGATCAAAAGTCCAATCAAGGGAAACAACAGAGCAACCACAATCACAAAGTGATCTTCTCCAAAATTATATTATCCAAAAGTTTAAATTAAACTCTAACAAACTTCATTATCTTTTTATAATGAAGTTTGTTGCTATTTTAGCGAAAGCAAAATTTTAATAAACTCTCCTTATTTCTAACATTCTGATAGTGTCATTGTATTTCCAGGAATAGATGCTAGTCAGAGGAGATGGTAGTGAGCATGTGCATGTTGTTCCCCTGTGTCCAATGCAAGATAATGTGTTAAATCTTAACCACAAAAGTAGCTTAAGGTAATTCATTTTACATGGCACCATCAGTTTCCATGATTCAGCTGGGAAGTGGTTATTCCATATAACTTGCAAACTTGTTTTCATCCAAGGCAGATAAGTGTTGAAACACTTGAATGGAGTGGTGCCTTAAAAAAAATATAAACCACACAGACACTTCTTGTGGTGGTGGTTAAGAGCTTGCTGTCTGCAAAAACTATCAGTGCTGCACAGTGCACTAGAAAAGAAGGCTGTAGTTGTCTTACAGGCATTATGTTTTCACGTTAAGTAAGATATTCCTGAGCAAAAATGAGTAATTGTTATTGTTTAATTTGCTAATGCGTTAATATATTTGAATTTGAAATAATTTTGGATTCTGTCTTCAGAAGGGCACGAATTTCTTAGGTCATCAGGGAGTTTGCTGCAAGGGCCTGTCTGTGGGTGTGGTAAGGAAGGGGAAGGGTTGGATGTAGCTGCTGCAGTCATTTGCTGTTTGTGTATGTCACCACGTTCTGATTTATGTTTCTTTATTTTTACTGGTGGAGTTCAAACCACGCTTCGTGTATAAACACAACTTCCAAGGAAACAAAATTCTGTTGGGTATTAATGCATTAGGCTGGTAGTCTGTTTGAACATGCAGTTATTTATTTTATACATCCCACGTGCATTGTTGCAAACCCCCCAAACTGCATATCTTCTAATTTCCACATGTAACTGACTCCTGTGGTGAAGGACTTGTGACTTCTTGCCCAACTGCTTTTTGTAATTGCAGAAGAAATTTCCCACTTACCACAAATGAATCAGGTTTTAGTGGTGGCTGTTTAAGCCCCACTTTCTGCTGAACACTTTCACATTAATACTAGTTTTTGAATCTGTAACAATTGTTTTATTGATGGACCTGAATTAATGAGACATTCTTATTAACTTAGTCTTTTTAATTATACATAGGTGATTTTCTCAGTAGCTTGGCCTGTTACTTGGGATCATTCACTTTCATATCACACTTTATGATCAACGTGTATTACTGAATCCCACAGGCCCCTCAGGGCTTGCTCCAGCATATCAGTTCTCAGGACACTGAAGTTGTTAATTTTACTGTTTTATTCTGGGGTTTGCTCCAAATTCAACATTGCTGTGGATTAGAATAGGGGCTGGAGAGGTAGGATGTTAGCTTTTCCATTTCATATCTTAAGGCAGCTGGTATTTTTGCATCACTTTTCCCTGGGCCAGGGCTCACCCCTGATTTCCAATAAAAAGAATTACTGCTGAGACAGGTAAGACTTTAAGACCTTTAGGTACAGTTTTGTCAGTGCTGATTTTAATATGCAGGTCACACATAATGGGACAACTTTTTTCCTTATTTAAGAAACCAAACCTCTATAATGGTATTTTAGTTGTAAACCCAAGGCTTGCTTTCTTTTAGGAGAGGGTTTAATTTACTTTCTGCTTTAAGTTTAGTACCTTTTGAAATTGCCTCACCTTTGTCTCCCTGGTTTCCTTCTTACAATGATCACCCAGTTTAAAAGGATTTTTATCGGACAATACCCCAGCAGGAATTTGAACCATGTTCTGTTGCTTTGGAAACAAGAACCAATATACCAGAAGTTTGCTAGGCTTAGCTTACAATTTTCTCTCTGCACACAGCTTCATTTGAGGGAGTTTTAGGTTCTCAGGCAAACTTGGTACTGTTCTTCTAAGCTTTGAGGGGGGGATGGCCACTGGGGATCCTAACCTGGGACAGTTTTCCATGCTGTGAGTTAGCCTGTTGTAACAGGGAGCAGGAATTACTACGTGTGGTAGGAGCAGGCAGAGTTTGTGTAGCAACAGCTCCCCGGCCAATCGCAGGGATGTTCAGCACAGTGGAAGCATTTGTGGCACTTCCTCTGCTTTTATTTTCAATATACTCCTTCCTCACCCCTCCTCCCCTGCAGGCATAAGGTGATGTCCTGAAGGTTTTGCTCTGTAGCAGTAGAACTTGGTTAAACCAAACATTTTCTGTTTAATGGTTTAGTTGTGACCTGTATCTGCCAGGAAAAGGTTCAGCGTTTTGTTTGCCTTCTGTAAACTACTCTGCAGTGCCAGCTGTACAGTGCAGCTCAGTAAAATGTCTGAATTTCTGTGTACACAGTTTTCAAGGGGACTTAGGAGACACTGAACAAATTTTATTAGCAGTTACTGCAGTTTGATTAACAGGGCTGGGGTAGAGGGAGACTGGAAAGCTGCTTCGTGGAGCACAGTGTCACTCATGGTGAGGAGTCACAAGGGGTTAATGCTGGCAGTAGTGAGGAATCTGGGGGTTGGACACATCCTACTGCCAAGTAGTCTGGCACTGTAAGGAACAGGCAGAGGTTAAGAATTAATACAAGTCCAAAAAGCTGAGAATCTGAACTCTGCTCCCACCCTCCAGGTATCTGAACCAGCTGGAGACACTGGGTAATAGAAATAGGGAAGAAAGAGGTCTCCGAATCTCCTATTACTCTATGTTTTGGAACAGAGGAAAAGCAGTCTTTTGTTTAAATTCAATTCTCATTACCTAGGCAAGTCGTTAATTGTTCAACCAGCCCAGCTGTCGGGTTGGTTTGACAGTCTGGTGCAGGCAGTGTCTTTGCTTTGGTAACAGAGCCCTGTGTGCAGCACCAGCATGGTACCTCTTTCCAGACACATCCTTAAACAGAGACCCTTTGTGCTGCTCAGTAACTTGACCTGCTGTTTCTGACAAGTGCCTGTGTTTAGCTTTATGGTATTTCATATCCTACAGTGATATTTGCATTTGTGTTTCCAGGTTGCCTTACCCAGAGCCCTGTGGCTCAGCTGGCAGGGTTGGAGGCAGGGGAGGGCACAGCAGGACATGGTCCCCTTCCCAAAGAAGCAGCTCACAGGGAGAGTCCAGGTGGTGTTTCCAGTGCTCATCTGAAGAAAGGGGAAACTTCTACTTTGTTTACACAGAATCACAGATTAAATGGATGCAGGATGTGTTCCTGCTGGACCACAGTTTGTTGTCAGACAAAAATTAGAAGATCATATAACCTCACCTACTTTGTGTCAAGAGTTTATGTCTTTGTATAGTTCCTGTATCTTGTAGGAGGTTTATTAAGCCTAATTATCCTAATTTTGCCTTCCACGAGGATAACTTACCTTTCCCTTCAATACTGACAAATCTAAGTAGCAGGAACTACTAATCAGTCCTTAATGCAATGTGTTTACAAGCTTTTAAAGCTCGGATGAGAATTTCTAGCTTTCAGGTTTGGGTTGTTCTGGTGGGTTTTTTTAATTGTTTATTTTCCTTGAAATGGGAGGAAAATTCTAGTATTCTTACTTCAGCTGGAAATCTCTTTGCCATTTCATATTTGTAATCATGAATTCAAAACCTGTTCTTTAGAGAGAACATCACATCTTCAATCACCAATAATTTTTCTTGCTCCAAATAAAATGAATTTTTGATTGTATTCAGTGATAAGACAATTAGCAGTGTCTAATAATGTGAAGTGCTTGCCACTAGAATTTCCCTACACATCTTAAAAAATCCATCCCCCAAAACCAAACAAAAGCAAAAAACAGTGAACCCCCAAACCATAAAAGGCCTAATTTTGGTTTATTTCTGACTGTTCACTGAGAACATTTACCCCCCACTGCAAACTGCTGAACACTGAGTTCTTTAGCGAATCAGACCACACATGGACATGCTCAGATGTTCCAAAGGATATGGTTGTGTGGGCTGTGCCCTCGGGTCGATGCCCACAGATCACACAGTACCTGAAAACCTTACACAAATAGCTGCAATCTCCTCCCTGCTGGGTTCTCCCCAGGAAGGAATTTTTACCACTCCTGATACAGTGCCTGTTTTACAGTAGTTTTCACAGATATGCTCACTGACACCAAACATCCAAAGTGCAAGATCTTATTTTAGTTCTCCTGCATCTAGTAGAGAGCTGTGAGCTCGGGTTTGCATGTGGCACTTTGAGTATGGGGATATAAAACATCACAGCTTTTTAAATTCCTGTTGTTCAGCCTTTACCTTGGGTCTCATCTGTGCTGTTAACACAGGGAAGGAAGTGGAGTCACAAGCCACCGATTGGAACATCTTCCTCACATGCTTCTCAGAAGAATTTGTCTTCTCTGTGACATTCTAGTCCAAGATGTACATGTCACTCTTAAATTCTCTTCTAGCCCAGCTTTAGAAAAAGCTTAAATTGGAAGACAAAAAAAAATAGCTACAGCCCTTCCAAGAAAGATGATCTAAGTGAAAGCAAAGATGAATTTGACATGCTGTAGTTTCTTGAAGACAGCTGTGGGGTTTGATTTTTTTCTAGGTTAAAAGCATGTTTTCTGCCTTAGATCCACACAGATTTTTATCACCTAGACACCTTCTGCACACCCTTCTGTTATCATTTGTGTGATTTGTAATACCTCCTCTGCATAAGCAAACTGACTCATAAATGAGGATCCCTTTATGTCTCAATACAGGTAATTGTGGATGCCTGGGTGCTGCCATGTTCTGGGAATATACCAGATTCTAAAGTATGCACAATACTTTTTTTTTTGTACTGTCAAGAAGAGGAGAGAGAGCAAAGCCTAAGAAACAAGATTATGTGGTGCAGTCACTGTTTTAAATTCTGAATGAATACAAATTTGTGGGGTTGACTCAGCAATTAACTCTATTTTTTTTTCCTGTTATCAGGTTACTGCTGTTGGAGTTAGTGGAGAAAAATGTGTTGTCACATTGAATAGCCTCATTTATCTTTGACAAAAGAGTCTTCATGCTGTAAAGGTAATGGTAGGTAGTGAAAAGAGAACTGACTCTTCAATTATTCAACCTGTTGGCACCTACCAGATGTGTCAGCATTTTACAAAAAAATTAGAAAATAACTGAGCCAAAGGATTTGGTAGTTTCTGTGTGCTAACAAATGCATGTCTGTTTACATCACCTTATTTGAGCTCTGGGGGCTAAAGTATTTAAAAAAAAAGTTTCTTCTGTATTGAAATAGTGCTTTCAAGTTAAAGACAATAGTTTTTATATTGTGGAGGAGATGTAATAAAAATAGCTTGTCCTGAAACAACATCTAAAGCTCCTAAATGAGTTAGAGCTGTAATTTACCAACAACAACTTATACATGAGCATTTTCAACCTCCCAGCCTGGAAAAGATGAACTGTATGACCTGTTATGTACAGCAAGTGGGAAGAGCAGCTCCTCTTCCTGACAGGGTGGATTTGCCCCTTCTGGATTTGTGCTCCCAGACTCTCTCCAAAGGGAGGGGGATCAGCTTAAGCCCAGTCCTATATAGAAGGCAAAATGACTCATTCCTGAAAACTCCAGTGTTGGGTTGATAGGCAGTTTTAGGGATCTATTTTATTTTCTTCTTCTAGTAGATAATTAACTGCAACTGAAGCACAGTTTGAAGGAGTTGGTTTCTTTATCTGATTTCTAAAGGATGATCCTGTATTTGCTCATGTCCTGCTCAACTTTTGCTCTGTGGTGGATCTGTTAAAGGAATCCTTTGGGCATGCCATGCTTGTTTGGGAGCCTTGGTATCCTGGGAGAACCACCAGCTGATGCTGGCAGGTAACATTTTATATATCTTGCAGTTGAATTGCCAGATGCCTTGTTTGGTTTGGTTTTTTTTATTTTAGATTTTGTAGTTTTATAATTTTGGAGAATAATGGCATTTTCATTTTCACAGTACAAAAATAATTCTAATAGAGTCACAATGCTGGATTTTTGCCTTTGGTCTTGGGAGAGAAGGACAGATAAAATGACAAAGTATGCTGGCTTTAAAAACGCTTTCATTTTTGTTCTTGGAAACCAATTTGACTTCATTCACCCTCCCTTGAACTTCCTGCTCCTCATAAATAACCTCCCAACATACAATAGTTGTTGTCCTTACATCATTTCAAAATCTCTCTGTATCTAACACAGGCAGGAGTCTGGAATTCCTTTGTTCTGACCTAAGATAAAAGTCTTGGTACATGACAGTGGGAAATAAATTAAACAATCCTTACAGGGCTATTTTTAGGTTTAATAAATGCACTGGGCACTGTTATTTTAAGCTTCTGAGTTTTAACAAGCCAACAAGATTCAAGGGAAGAACTGTCAAATGTGGACACAAAAGTGTTTCGGGTCTGTCCTGAGGAAGAGTGTGAGGGTGATTAACCTCAGATGGCCATTTAAATGTGCTTTGTGTTTATTCAGAGTTAGTTTTCACTGGTGATTGTCTTGGTTTGCTGAGGATTCAGGCATGG
Organism: Calyptomena viridis; assembly: GCA_013390005.1. Lineage (NCBI taxonomy): Eukaryota > Metazoa > Chordata > Aves > Passeriformes > Eurylaimidae > Calyptomena > Calyptomena viridis. The sequence goes on along the minus strand of WEIV01014390.1, from coordinate 768,780 downwards.
GGATGCCAGTAACAGAGCGGTCTCTACACCTCCAGACCTGGCAGAGTGTTGTGTTGGGCTCTGGCTTCTCCAGGCTGGAAATAGGGCACAGCAACACGGTAGCCTTGGCAGCAGGAGGAGATTTTAAGGTGCTTTCAGTGGACTTTGGTGCTCAGCTGCCCTTCTTGGTTTCTCTTTTTTGCTTATTTTATTTTTTTAACTTGTTTCTAATCTCTACTGTTAAGGGAAAAAAAAAAGACCTGTTTATATCCATAGCATTTCATTCCGTTTAGTTCTAGAAAATAATTATTGGGATTATCTGATCCATCCTCTGCAATCTGAAGTCCCTGGTTTCCACCTTATTCCTCTGGGTTTTTCTTTTGTGTTTTTTATTATTATCAGATCAGAAAGTGAAAATTGTCCTGTACAAGCAGTGAAGGCACCAGCCTTGCTCTCTTAAAAGATAGTGTGAAGTTTGTAATTTTGTTCATTTATCACAAGGGCTGTAACTATTTCACACCAGGCCTCCCCCATTTAAGTTTGGTTTGCTAAGAGCTTATTTTAAACACAGGATGCTGAGTCAGTTTGCTGCTTGTCCTGCCATCCCAGGCCAGGGTGACAAGCCATGGGTGACAGCCTCAGTGACTGCCCCAAAAATGAGCAAAAGGAGCCCATTTATTCTTTCCGACGAGCAGGTTATTACTGAAGTAGCAATAGTAGCAATCTAAAACAAGAAGGATCATTCTAGCTGCTTCTTTCACAAAGAAATGGGCTGAATTTTGATTCCCTGAACCTGATGACTGCTGGCAAGTGAGAGGCATTGACATTCAGAACTCACTGAAAATATTTAGAGAGGGTAATCCCTCCTACACAGATAGACACAAATACTGTCAGAATACATTTCAGAGTTCAAGTTCTCTTCTGCAGCATGTGAAAGCTTTAAAATGTCCCATAAGGCCTTCAGCTGAAATGTTCATTAACCACTTATTCCAGATGCTTTCAAGGATTCTGTGGAATACCAGTTGTTCTAGATTGGTTCTCTAAACACAGCAAACAGCCATCACTTCCCTCAAATTGGTTCTAAGGCCATATTTCAGACAGTAAAATACAGTATTTATTGATATGTTGACTCTTGTGCTGCTGATAAAAGGTAAGGTACCAGAAATTAAACCCCTAACAGTTGCTAGTGGTAGATTTTGATCTGTACATTTTGCTTTGATCTCATCATTTATAGTTCTTTGTATGTACATTTTGGTAATACTGAGGTTGCCAGTAAATTCTACAACCTCGTAGTGTTTAAAAGTTAAATGTGTAAAATACTTCTTTTAATGATGATTACTGAAGTTTGGTTTATATGTTATTATTACCATGTATTTTAATTAACCAATAGCAGGGCAAAATAGAAACCAGTGAATTGTGTCCTTTAGCTACAGAGAAAATGTTTGGAAGGGACCTCTGGAAATCATCTAGTCCAACCCCCAGTATCTTTAAACTTTATGGTGCACATTCATTCCTGATGCATAATAACAAACCTTGAAAAATGAGGGAGAATAGATGCTTGCAAAATTAATCAGATTCAGGTTTTTTTAAGATAAATCATTGCTATTTTTGCTTTATTATTATTTAGTTAAATTTCAACTTTCTTTTTATTTTTGAGTGCAGAGGTATTTGAACAGATGCAGTAAAATTGATCTTTATTTCTTATGCACAGAAATGAGTGAATGTATAGCCCCAAAATATGAACAAAAGTGCACAAAATCTAGCACTTTAATCTGCTTAGCATTCTTTATTTAATTTATGGCCTATCAGTTTTTTGAAACAGGCAGAGTATTTACCTTTTGTAACAGACTCAAATTAACATTTTATGCTTGTTTTCTTAGTTAAGTAAAACTTTAACCCTGAAAATCGGGCTGATTGAGTCAGAGGTTGCTATGGAAATGTTCATTTGATACATAAAGCTGTAATTGCATGTTTGTTTCCCCCTGACTTCCAGCTGCTCCTAATCCTTTCCCTATTGGTAACTGCAGCCTTGTGCAAGGCATCCAGAGGGATGATGTGAGTGTCCTGGACCTGCTTGGGGCAAAATGAGATCAGCTTTGAGATTTAAATTGGTGATCTGAGCTAACTTGTCTGAACCTCTGAATGATCAGATGGTCCTTGTCTGCTGCCCCTGCAGTGGAGGAGGCAAGTTCTGTGGTTAGTGTTGGCTTCCAACCCAACTTCACCTGGTACAAGATACAGATCTACTTGCTCCAGTGTTTTTAGAACAAGGGCCACTCTCACATCTTGTGTTACAGCAAATTTATTACCAGGCCTTCATACCTCACTAAAGCTTGTTTTATAGCAGTGCTACTACATTCTTAGCCCTGATTAGCCTCTGTTCATTGGAGGTGACAGGGTGGGACAGGACATATTTTGAGAAGAACTGCACTTCTGGGAACATGTGGATTTTCATTTTGATGACTGGGACAGGAGGAGCAATAATTCAGGAAGGTGATCTTTAGCTGAATGTTTTATAGTGGCTTTAGCCCAGCACAAGTTGGTTTTTTTCCTGTCCATCACCAGATGAGTGATTTTTCTTCTTTCCTATTTTCCCTTTAAGGAGTGAGAACTGTACCTGAATTGCAGTTTTCAGGTTGAAGTTTTGCAGCACAATGGAAGATTCTTGTCTCTTCTGCCTCAGAAATGAATGAAGCAAGTTCAGGTACTTTTTTATTCACTGACTGCATGTCCAGTGCATGTGTTGCAGAGACACACCATTTTCTAAAAATAGGGATACACCTTTAAAAAAATCAGTTGGTATAGTTATAAAAACATATCAATGTCTCCTCACCTCCAACTCCCTCAAATCCTTTAAATCTTAAACAAAACCAATGTACTTCAGCCTGGAGAAAAGAAGCTTCAGGGTGACCTAACTGTGGCCTGAAGGAGACCCACAAGAAACATGGAGAGAGACTATTTACAAGGTTTGGAGTGACAGAAAAAGAGGGAATGGCTTCCACTGACAGAGGGTGGGTTTAGATTAGAGGTTGGGAAGAAATTCTTGATTCTGAGGGTGGGGAGGCCCTGGCACAGGGTGCCCAGAGAAGCTGTGGCTGCCCCATCCCTGGAAGTGTCCAATGCCAGGTTGGATGGAGCTCTGAACAACCTGGGATAGTGGAAGGTGTCCCTGGCCATGGCAGGGGGTTGGAAATGGATGATCTTTAGGGTCCCTTCCAACCCAGGCCATTCTACAATTCTGTGATGCTTAAAAGTTAAGTACTAGTTGAGATCAAATCCAAATTGAACTCAGAATTTAATTAGACGTACACACCAGTCAGACTATCTCAGGAAGACAGATCAGGCTGGTAAAAAAGGTAGTAAAGTGACCATTTCTAGAGGTGGTCAAAGGAAAGCACAGCCTGTGGAATATGGACAACACGGTTGAGGAAAACCAAAAGTGGCTAATTTAACACAGTGTACAGGTATTTGCAAGAGGCCCTCTATTTTAAAATTTGTAGCTGAGTTTGAGTTTGTCATTCCTGCTGAAATGTGTTTGGAGGAATGTGTGCTGAACTGGGTGAAGGGGAGAGGTTCAAGGCAGTGTATTTTGGGAGAGGGGCCAGAATTGCCTTGTAGCAAGGTAGCAGGTCTGTGCTCTGCATTATTTTTGAAAAATTCGGTACTCTGAACATGAGGAACAGGAGGGAGAAATGTGGTTGCAGAAGTTAATAGGTGTGGAAAAGCTCTGCAGAGAATTCTTTTGGTGTCCTGAATACCAGAGATTAAATTTGGCTTGAAGGAAAGAAGTGTCTACATCTGGATTTAGGAACCAAGATTACATGTTTGTGGTGAAGACAGACCAAAGGACATTGTGAACCATTTATTTTTACTGCAGAAGGAACCCATGTGGTTGTAAGGATCTGATCATTATGGATACTTCTGTCAAGATTTTCTCCTTCACAACTGTTGAGATAAAAATTCAAAGCTTTCTTTTTTTGGTTGTGTGCATAATCTGCTGCATCCATAGTTGAGGTTTAATATGTATTATTTACTAATTTCAAATCCATGCCTAACCTGCAGGGTAGTTCTGTTTGTACAACTCCAAACATGCAGGAATGCCTAGTAATAGGAAGCACTTAATTGCTGGACAATTAAACAGGAGTTTTGTATTAACTGGGAAGTGTCCTTCAGAAAGAAATTAGTGTTATCTTTATCTTGTGAGGCTCTTTGGTTAATTGACATGATTTTTTCTTAATTGCAGTCTTAACTGACACAGCTGGAAATTCTTGCACTGAATAGAACTGATAAAGGTGATAATATTTGGAAAATCTAGAGCTAATCCATGTTGGAATAATTTTACAGTCCTAGAGAGTGAAAAGTTTAATTCTGTTTTGTAACACTAAATAATCCCATTTATAGCCTTAAAAAGTGATGTGTGTCATGTAGCCTTGGAGGCTGGTAGCTATCAACTATTACTCCTTTTGAGTATTAAAATTGGGGCTCTGAGCCAGCACCTCATTAAAATACTTAACCAGCTCTTTCCAAGCTGAGGTTTCCAAGTGGAAACTTAAATAATCTGTGATAAGGGAGAGCCAATAGAGACATTATGAGCAGCCTGGACATGTGCCATAAGGTGTTTAAAAGTGCAGTAATCATGAAAACAGTCAAAATGCAATGGAGTTAAAACACTTGTTCTACTCTTACCTTACTGAAATGGCAGACTTCCTTGACAAGAATATTTAGATGTCAAATCCATGATAGAACTTAGTGAAAGGCACCACCTGGCCTCCTGTGTAACCCAGCATGGAATGCAAAGGAGCTACTGGTCCTAAATTTGAGATTGTCATTTCATAAAAGCTATTTCTGCCTGTAGTCTGAAGTATTTACCTGCTGATGTATCATTCATACCTGAAAAGGGAATTCTTTATGTAAATTAGTGGTCATAAACCAAAGCATGGAAAGTATGGAACCAGTGATGTGGATTTACTGGAGAAGTTCATCCTCGTTGTTCATCATTGTTAAACAAAGGGACAAGTCTGAAGCTCCTCTCCTGGGTGGAAGGGGTGATCCAGGGAGGAATGCTTGGGAAGGGAAATGGCCTGTCAGTACAGAGGCTGGAACAATCAGGCAACACTGACCTGGGCTGTGAGGCCACTTGTAGGGAGTTTGTCCTTTTGCACAATGAAATCCTTTTTCCTGCTGGGAGAAATCCATTTTTCTGTGTGTCTCCTGGAAGTGGATTTTGGCCAGACTCCCTGAGCCAAGGCTGGCACTGCCAGTGCTGCAGGCTCCTCCACAGAGTTGGGTAAATCAGTCCCTCTCCACTGGAATGGAAGCCAGGAAGACAAAATCCATCCACTGATACACCAGGACTTTTGTTGTCATCCTTCACTCTGTGTGTGAGTGCTGGATAATGTAGCAGAGCACTGAACTCTTTTATTCCCTAAACCTTTGAAGACTTTAGTGGTATCATTTGGTTTAGTAAAGTTGTAGTAAAGCTCCTTGTCATGTAGTTATCCAAAGAAATACTGTTTTGTACTCCCTGGTAATCTGGTACATTCACCAGCTCTGTAAGATGGAAAAAATAATTGTAATATACTTTTGAAAATTATAATGAACTACTGGGGAAAAAAATAGAGGTCTAAGGAGCTTTGAAAGGCTTTTCCTTTAGAGAGCTCCAGGATTTTCTGTATTGGGTGGAGGTTATGCAGCTGTTTTTATCCTAATGTTAACATATTAGGTTACAGGAATCTTTCCACTTAATTGAGCAAACACAGGAGAGTGTTTATGTAACTGAAGGTCTGCAACTGCCAGTAGAATTAATTAGGAGAGGAATAATTAGGCAAATAGTAGTGTCCAAATGGTCCCAATAGAAAAATGTATTGCAATCCCAATAGAAATCTCATTAATGTTGTTGTTTGTGATGAGCTGGGCCTTTTGCAATATCATAAAGGGAGGCAAATGTGGAAGATCTCAGTGGGGTGTCAGCTTGGGTATGAAGCAGAAACAATATCAAGGTTTTAAGCTGTCTGGTCTCATTATTGTCACTTAGCCCTGGCTGCTGCTCCAATATCTGCTTAAAAGCCTCCCTTGATTGAATGGGCCACTTTAGGGTGAAATAGGTGCAGAAGAGAAAATTTCAGGTTAGTACTTTGTGTAGAACTGTTGCTTCATGCATCACAAAAAAGTTGTCTCTTATCCAAGCAGGTAACTGAGCAAAAGATGAGACAAATCAAGCTTATTTCAAATACTTTTGCTTGAATTTTTCAGCTTACTGGTTCCAAGAATGGAAAAGGTAATGAGTATATTATCTAGGCTTTCCACTGTAATCTCACTCATGCAGAGGAATAAAACAAAGGTTAATTAATGTGATGTCATATTTATAGTGGCTGGTCTGTGGAACAGGTTCCTGGTCTGTAGCAACAAGGTCTGTCACATGGGCCTTGAGGGAAAATCCCTTAGAAATGGTGCTCCAGGGGAGGCTGAGGGTGGGGGCTAGAGAGCAGTTTTCCCTGTTTTCCCCTTTCTTCCAGCTGGGGCGTGGTGAGGTTGAGGGAGATGTTGAAAGGTCACAAATGCAGTCTGAAGCAACACCAGTAATATAAATTGTCTCACATAACTCCAATTTCTAACCAAATTGGAATAATGGCCTTCATTCTCCTACCAGTGAGCTACACAGCCATCCTGATTTGAACTATAACAGGGTTTGGTGTGGTTTTCATCAATGTGACCCAACAGCCAAGTAGTGCATGATGTAGTTTCATTAATTTTGTTTTTAGTGATGGGTAAATTAATCCACATGAAAATATTCTAGGCTGCCAACTCTGGAAAACTACTGCTTCTCTTTGTCACAGTGAAAATCTACAATAACAGTTGTGTGCATTTTGTATGTATGTGTTCCTCTTCCCCTGTCAGCTATAGTTGCTGATGTTTTTAATTAACTGGGTTTTCTATTATGGCAGCAGCTGTGGATAAATATCATTTAGGCAAGTCTCTTATTTATGTGTGCATGTCCTTAAAATGGGACTATAAAATATTCATTACTTCTGGGTTCCTGGGGCCATGTTCAGACACGTCTCTTCCTTAGTGAAGAGAGAGAGACATCCCAGTGAGATTTTTGTGACTCCTGCTGTGGACAGAGTGTATGAAAACAAGGTGGAATCTCCAGCAGAGATGGAAATAGTTGACTGTCAGTCTTTAAATGTGGTCTAGATGAGAGACAATGCTCTGTACTTTGCTGTCCAGCCCAGAATACTTGGAAATATGGGATTCTGATTTCTTACAATACACTGAGATTGATGCCATTTGTTACCTAATCATTTGCAGTGTTCATGGCAAAATCCTTCTGTGCTCCAGCCCAGAACTGGTAGGAGAGTGAACAGAAGAGCTGTGAGGAATGAACAGCAGAGTGGAGCCTCTGGAAGGAGCTGGCAGTGCTGCACATCCCAGAGCAGGAAAGCCACACAAGAAGCACTTCCATTCGGGAGCCCCCAGCTCCTGTCAGGGACACAGCAGGGGAGACAGATGTGCAGCAACTCTGAGGCCTATAAAAACACCCCCTGTGTGCAAACACTGTGCAGCTCAAGGGCTGCTCCTCTCTGTGCTGTCCTTGAACAAAACCTGTCTGTGGGTGGTGCTGGGTGAGTGTGGCCAAGGCCAGGACTTCCACAGCTGCTGAGATTCACTGGCATGAAGGATCCCTTCACAGCCAGCACAGAATCCCAGAAATCTAGAATGGCCTGGGTTGGAAGGGACCTTAAAGATCATCCATTTCCAACTCCCTGCCATGGGCAGGGACACATTCCACTATCCCAGGTTGTTCAGAGCTCCATCCAACCTTGGACACTTCCAGGGATGGGGCAGCCACAGCTTCTCTGGGTACCCTGTGCCAGGGCATCACCACCCTCAGGATCAAGAATTTCTTCTCAGTATCCAATCTAAACCCACCCTCTGTCAGTGTGAACCTGTTCTCTCTTGTCTTGTCACTTCAGGCCCTTGTAAATAATCTCTCTTGGGTTTTTTTGTGGGCCTCCTTTCAGGTCCTGGAAGGCCACAGTGTCTTTTCTGTAAGTAAGACAGAGTGAACAGAGCTGTACTGCTGAACCCTGGAGATCTGGGAGAAATAGAAAATAAACCTTAAGCCACAGAACTTGGGTTTTTTTGTGGGCCTCCTTTTTTTTCTTTTGTTTCTTTGTTTGTTTGTTTTTTGTTTTTTTTTTTTCTTTCACCAGAAAGGAAATGCTTCCTGAACCATTCAAACATTTGCCCAACCTAAACTTTACTATTTTTTTCAGGCAATTTTTTTTCTGATAGCCACACGCATTTTTTTCAAAGTAGAATCCAGGATAATGCAAGGAGAGAAACTGTGGATTATTGAATAGTGGGGAAATTGAAGTAATCTGGGAAACAATGGGAGTCTGATTCAGAAATAAACAGGCAATAGAAATAGTGCTAGAGAGCACTTCCTGATGCTTCAGGAAAGTTAAACAGCTCGGGTCTGAGTGAGTAGAACTCTCCTCTGTTGTATCTCAGCTGATGAGCATCCTCCTCCCTCTGGCCCTCCTGGGTCTGTGTCCTGCCTTGCCTTTTTCTCCATTAAATCAGAGAAGAAAAATCAGGTCCAGGTTGTTAGGCCATTTCTGCTGTAAACCTCTCATGTGTTGGCTGTAATTTCCTCATAAAATCACACAATTAAAAAGAAACCAAAAGCAAAAGAACAACCCAGTGGAGAGGCTAATGGCTGAAAAGTCAGAAAGGGAAAAGGAATGAAGATGTCAAAGCAGAAAACACCGAGGTTACTTCAGGAGGAGGCTGTGAAGGAAGGTGTTCAAAGAGTAACAGTGGTCAGCAGTAATAGGAGTTATTTATAGAAAAATCGCCCTCCAAACATTAACAAATCTGGTCACACTGGTGTGGGGGCAGAGGCAGCGAGTCAGTGGGTTAACTGGTGTATAGCACTGAGCTCTTCCTGCATTTGGGGTGTGACACAGGGCATCTGGGCAGGAATCCCTGCGGTAGGATTTTAATTCAGCAAGAGCAGCCATTTGTAAGCTGGAGCTGCTCCTCCCGGTGTCCAACATCCCCGGGGCTGCTCCTCCCTGTGTCCAACATCCCCGGGGCTGCTCCTCCCTATGTCCAACATCCCCAGGGCTGCTCCTCCCGGTGTCCAACATCCCCGGGGCTGCTCCTCCCGGTGTCCAACATCCCCAGGGCCGCTCCTCCCTGTGTCCAACAATCCCAGGGCTGCTCCTCCCGGTGTCAAGGCTCACGACCCGACTCCTGCAACTGAACTTCTTGGGCTCATGTCTGCAGGGGTTAAATGATTGGACTCGATGACCTTAGAGGTCCTTTCCACCCTCAGTGAGTCTATGAATGTATAATGCAGAGGCCCCTGGGGACCTGTTTTAGTGAAGGGATTCTTCAAAAAGTCTGCATCTCACGAAGTGACATCCCAGGAGTGTGGTTTTAGCAAACTCAGGGACACTGTGCAGGCTCCCCCCGCCACCTTTTACAGCACAGACAACCCAGACACAATTTACACAAGTTAAATTAGTGATCTAAACCGTAATGCCTTAAAAATGTGACTCTGCCTCCTGTGCTGGCTCTGTGGCTGTGTTCCCACCTGGACATGGAGATAAAGGGTGCTGGCTGCTAAGGAGGGGTGCTGGGAGCTACCCTGTGGTGCTGAGGGCACCGCTGGGGCACCCAGGCTTGGGCAGAAAGTTTCACTAGAGCCTGTATTTACTTCTGATTCAGAAATCACTGAAAGCCAAACTCCTCCTCCTTCTGAGCAGAAGCCAATTTTTTTTTTTCCATTCAAACTTAACTCTTTCTTGCTCATGTTTAACTAGATTGGGTTAAAGTCATGTTTTAAAATAAGGTAAAATACTGTTGATACCTTTTCCCCCCTTTTCCTTTTTCCCAGCAGGGAAGGCTGGAGGGACAGAGCTACAGGCTCTTGGAGGAGCAAACTGTCCCCCTTCCCACTCCTCAGCTCTGCTGGGTCCTAGTGCCTTGCTGCTGCCTGTGTTCTCCCATCTCAGTTTACTGTCTCTTAAAACTCTTCCAAATAACATCCAGCAGGTTAGGAAACACTGCTCCTGTAAATAAAAAGCAGGTCATCTCTCAGAAGCAGGTGCAGATCCATGCAAGCTGTTGTCTAAAATTAGAGGCTGTGTTGGTCTTTTGTTCGTGTTACAGAGATGTTGTTTCCCTAAGTGAGAATTGATTCTGGCCTGAAAGTGAGTTATAACACAGGCAGTCACTGCTGTGAGGAGGCAGGAATTTGCTGTGTGTGGCTGGGGTTTGCAGATGGACAACTCCTGCACCTGGCAAATGCTGCTATCAGTGTCCTACAGCTCCACTTCTCTGCCTCCAGCACTGGGCATCGTGCAGCCCTAAAACTGAGGAAGTGCTTGCAACAGCTCCTGCTCCACTCCCTCCTTCTGTTTCCCACATAATGCAAACTGCTCTGCATTTAAGATACATTTTGGAAACATTATTTTTTGATGTGTGAAACCTTTACCTTGTCTTGGATTTGGCCACTTTATTTATGAAGGCAAAGCAGAGCAGTAGTTTAGAGATAAACAGACTTAAGATTACCCCAAAAATTGATTTGCATAGATCTCTTCTAGTAATTCTGCCTAGATGGGCCATCATCAACTAGAATGACTACACTAATCTATTACAAATGAAGAAACACGTTTGTGCAAGGATTTTGGTTTAAAGATTTTCAGAGGAGCACAGTGTTGGCTCAGCAGTTTTTCTGAGCCACTGAAAATGGTTAAATGTAGATCTCTTAACTCTTCCTTCCTTTCCTGTTGTACTACTTCACAATTAAGCTCTTACTTGTGTCAGTTTTTATATTTCCTGAATATGGGAGCAATGTAAAATATGTTGAACTATAACATATTTTGACAACCTGAGGGGTTGTGAATGTAATGTAAGTATGAATTTATTTTTAAAAAGAGAAAAAAAACCCAACAAAACAAAACCTGGCAGAAGTTAATTGTATATACTTTGAGAAACTAGTGCTCTGCACTGGTGTTTGTTTCCACAGCCTTCAAGAGTTCCCAGGCCATGGCTAACAGACACAATGACAAGGTCTCACCTCCTGGTCCCTGCTAAAATTCCAGAGAATTCTGGAGGACTAAAAGCAGAAGATGGAGAGCTGTAGGAATCCAGGGACAGACTGAGCCCTGACAAGCACAGACACAGCTCCTGCTGCCTTTGCCTCAGTCAGTCAGAGCTGAACAAGCTCCAAAGTGTTGGTGTAAGGCTGTTGTAGCACCAGTGTGGACCTGCCTTGCACAAGGTTATGCTGCAAGACAGTGCTAAAGCTTTTCTGTCCTAAGGAAAACTGGGGATAGTTAAGCTGCCTTAGAATAGTTCCATCTTTCTGATGATTAACATTTCTAGTGCTTGTATGACAAATCTGGTGTGTTCAATCAAAACAGTAGAACAAAGAAGGGGCTTAAATTTAAACTACTTTAGAGAAAGTACTTTATACACAGACTCTTCCTTGCCCCAGTGAGTGTAGGGACAGATTGCAGCAGTTGGTGTGTTCAGGGATTAGACAAATTTGTGATGACAGACCCATAAACTAATGGGAGCAGTTGGCACAACAATGATATTGGGGGAATACCAGGAGGACAAATAGTAGGGAGCAGACAGATGTGTGCTTTCCTCTTGGAGTCCAGCCCTGAGCTGGAAGCACCACTGCTCTGACCAGTAATGTATTTCTAGTGTTCTTCAACTTTGCTGTCTTGTGATTGGTTTTGATCATCATATCCAGGCAGTGGGAAAGGGAAGCAGCTCCTTTTCTTGCTGATCACCATCCCTTACAGCCCAGCCTGGGGCAAGTCTGGGTGTGTAGGAACTGAAAAGAGAACAAGACCAAGAAAGATGGGGGGAAAAGGGGAGAAATGGGATTTTTAGGAACAGAAGGGAAAGGAGAAAGCTGGAGCAGGAGGATTCCAAAGCAACGGGAGTAACATGAACACAAGAAATGATTTGCAGAAAACATAGATATGAGGAATCCCTTCTGATCACTACTGAGAAGGCTTGCTTGCACTTTTTAAGGCTGGATTTGTATCCCTACAATGGCACACATTTAGGAGCCTGGCAGTTTTCCCTCAAAAGCTATAGAACCTTGAAGGGGAGAATTCTCCTCTTAAACTTTCTCCTCAAATGAAACACAAAATAATAAACGAGTATAAAATCAGTAATAAAAGGAAATCTTCTGATTTTGGGAGTATCCAATTCAATTTTTTTAATTAGTAGAACTGTGCATTGATACACTGGACACTGGCCTGTAAAAGGAATCAGCACACACAGCAACACTTGAATTGTTTGAGAGGCAAAGGTAGAGTAAATCTTTGGCTTTACTTTTCCAAGCTCTTCAGGAGCACCTTTCCTCATGTAAGTTTTAGCAAAGAAATAATCCATGCACACTTATTGGTTCTTTCGTGCTTGTATGATTTTAATGATAATTCAGTAGTACATGTCTGAGATCCAAAGGCAAACCAGACTCAGGTGTGCCTGACTCAGTTCTCCTCTCTGAAGAAAAGGGGAAACAACAAACTTTTGTGGCTGCCTGATGCTCCCTGTTGTTCCATGTGTCCTGTTATCTGTCCCTTGTAATAATTTCCAGAGGCAGTTGTGATGTAGAGATCCCAAAGGTGGGACACACCAACCATTTCTGTTCTGAAGAGGGAAAGATACACAGATGTAACATGACCTCAACCTGTGCACCAAAGAACACACAAAAGAAAGCCCCAGATTTACCTCTCAGTTTTCAGACTTTCTTTCCTGCTTTTTTTCCCATTTGGAAGCAAGTACTTTGTGTTTGCTTACAAACTGCTGGATTCAGTTTTATGTTGTTTCATAAAAAATGATAACTCGCACCTGCATTCAAGTACAAGTCACCTGTAATTTTACAAGGCAAAACACAAAAACTGTTTTTGTAGATAATAAATGTTTGGATAACATTGGTGACTCATACAGAGAAACTGATCAGAAAGTCTGCAAGAGGAGATGCAACCCTTGCAATAATTCTGTGTGGATCACAGGGTTGATCAGTGTGAGAGAGAGATAATTAGGCCAGAAGCCTTCAGTTCAGCAAAGAGACAACTTGGAATGTGACAGAGGTTACAAAACCATTAGTGAGATTAGATAAAGACTGGCTGTTCAGCACCTCTTCTCATACAAGAACTCTGGGGCCATTGCACAAGCCTGATAGAGGCAGGACGTGTCCATGATGAAATGCATGGTAAACCTGGGAAGCTGATTTCCAAAGGATATTTAAGTCTCCTTGCTTTGAGAGAGTGAAGTGTGATGTGGAATAGAAATATGCTGAGGACTGTTATATGTAGGGAGCACATCTGACCCAGCAGGTTCCCTGAGATGAAAATAGCCTCCATTTGGAAGCACATTTGGACAAAGTGTTGTGCATTTGTTATTCCTGCCTTGCCCTGTCCTCTTTCCTACAGTCTCCCTGGCAATGGTGAAGACAGTGTGTAGCCCAGCTTTTTCTCTGACTTAACTGATCTCAGTTTTGGACATGATGTCCTGACTTGGTGAATAAGAAAGGATGTAGATTTTGACTATGGTTTAGTTGTTTTTTCCATGCAGAAAGCCTGGTGGACGTTTGAACAGCAGTAAACACAGTAAGACTTAAAGTAGGTGCCACATACCTGGGTCATAACCATAATCTTCCTGCTTCTACTGCCAGATTCCAGGGTCAAGTGTGGGCACTGTGGATAAGCAGAGGATGGCAAGGATGATTTCATTGTGCCTGGCTGGAGCACTGCAGAATCTGCCACTGACCTGCTAAATAGATGTAAGTACCAGACTTGGGGAAGTGTCCCTGCTCCACCCAGGTCTGCACAGAGAATCCTGTGGAAACGACTTGAGTAAACCCAGAAGGCAAAGAATGTTCTCTCCAACGTTTCCCCAAGTGGGAAGCAGGCACACCTCTCTGGAAATGGCACAAGAGGTACTTGGAAAGGGCATGGGAGCAGCTCTGGGATTGGAAGCAGCACACTCTGCCTGCCTGGTTCCAGCCTTTGGGGCTGACAGGGACAGGAGCTGAATGACAGAGTTCATTTGTGGAGGGAAAAGGGGTTGAGCAAGATAATTAGGAAATGCTGGCCTGGACAAGTCTCTGTGGTAGCAACAAAGAGGAAACTCCACTGTGCCCTTCCCTTGGCAGCAGAACAGCTCTGCTGCCCTGACTCACTCCTTGAGGATTGAGGACTGTTACATTTTTCACCCCTGACTTCACTCCTGCAAGAACCCTTGAAACAGCAAAATTAGCATATTACCATGATATTTTGGGGCCTTCTCCTCTTATTGAAGCAAAGATCACTGACTCAGTTCCCAGCTGGACAGGGCTCTCAAGGGATAATGGTAGGACAGAGCTTCTGTTGCACTTTCCTCTTTGAAACTCCTTAACCCAACTGAAGTGCTCAGGAATGCCAGAAGGAAGCTCTTTATTTTTCTTGGCATAAGTTGCTGGCTTGTGTTTAAAAGAACTGCTTTGGAGCTTGAATTTTAATTATTCTGAATCAACTTTTGGTTAATTTGTTGCTGTTAACTAAAGTATTCATGATCTGGAAAAGACCTTTAACTGGCTGGGAATAATTCTGCTAGACAGTGTATTTGGCTTTGGGCTTCTTTTCCAGGGAAGAGGGGTACATAAATCAAAACTTTATTCCGAACTAATTGCCTTGTTCTGAGTTGCATAAAACATTTGATCTTTTTCACTAAAAAATTTCAAGATAGAAGGATCACTAACATTAGAGATAATACAAAATGCAAAAGTATTTCTTGAACCTGAGGTGGAAGTTTCTCTTTGCATGATATTTTCCTTTTCCTGTTTCACAGCTGGGAATGATGGAGCAGCACTACAGCCATGAGTGATGGTGAGTTGCACCCATTTTGATTGAAGGGGTTTTTCTGCATGGTGAAAAAGGGTCTCCTGATGCAGAAAAAATAAAACAGGCTACATGTAAATTTTAGTAGCCATCAGTTTTGTCTGGAAAAGAATACAAGAGCTCAGAAAAAATAACCAGAGACATTTGAATGTTGTTAGAATATATGACACCAAAATGGTCACTCATATTACAGCAGACAGTTGAAAATAAGTTTCTTTTTATCACACCACGTTTGAATTGAACATCATCAGAGCTGTGACAAATGCACTATTGGATGAGGGGTGACTGACTGACAATTTTCTTCCAATCATGGTTAAGTTTTTTCTAGGAATGTGGTGGAAAGCCTTCCAGGAACTGTGCAGCATCACCTGTTCCTCAACCACAAGTGGCACTTGTGCTGTGCTGGACATTTCAGACAATTATGCAGCCACACAAAGTGCTTATCCACCAGCTCAGCTGTGTGCTGAAATGTTAATAATGGGTAATAAATGCTTCTACCTCCTCCAGAATATTACCAAGCCTTTTTTCTCCAGGTAAGTTTACCAAATCCTAAGTCATCCTGTGCCCAGACTGGTCATAAAAATAATTTACACAGGTTACAACAGAACCCTTTGTGTTGTGCCAGTTTAGGCCTTAGTCCTTCCTCCTATTTGCCTTGGCCCTCCAAGTTATTTGTACATATTTAAAAGTGACTTCCAACTGTAGTAACAAAATCAGTGACATAAATACTTGATATACAAGGGTCTGGTCATCAAATTTGTTTAAATTTATAAAGTTTACCTGTATGAGAGGTGTGGCTTTGAAAAAAAAATCCTTTTCTGGAGCTCTTTCAAAATGAAAATAAGGTGGAAATAGTTCTAAAAATGTTGCAGTTTTCACAAGCTTATACTGAATGTTTTATCATGTCCATACAACAGTTTGGGGGTGACTTGGGGCACAGGCACATGTTTCCTGACTGATAAAACTCCTCACCTCCCTCTCCTGCCAGTGCTGGTGTTCATTGTGTCACTGTTGTGAGAGATCACAATGGCAATCACACCAATAATGTATCAAACCAAAATGTAGGCTCTAAGGATTCAAAATATGGATTAGATTTGGCACAAAGAGAGCTTTGTCCTGTAGTTTTGTGGTGTTTCTACACCTGTGTTTGAACCAGTTTTGGGACAGTGGCACAGGAAATAAAGATGCAGTTGCTGCACATATAAAACCTGACATTGTAAAGTTTGAGACCTGAGAAGTTTGTTGGCCAGTGTGTTCATCAGTGATTTTCTGAAGCATCATCTTTTGGGTTCTTTTCCCAGCTTCCATATTGAGTAACTTGGTTACATTTTGAATTTCAGCTTTGTAAAGTGCTTCCAAACTTAATAGTCAAGTGGTTGCACCCATTACAAGGCAGATACTTTCCAAACACTTAGGAAATTCCTAATTCAAGTGATAAATGAGAAAAAAAATTACAATTAAGCCAGATCTAAGTCATACAAGTAACACACCAAGGAAAGGTCTGTAAGAGAATTCCCTCTGGGAGGGGGGTAAGGCTGGGTACCATGATGTACATCCAGGGCTTCAGCACAAATGGATTGTCTGTGGCAAGTCTGGTGGTGAGAACACAGGGCTCATTTCCCAAATGGAAGGTCTCTGTAATTCTGTCAGGCAGAATTCTGTCTGACCTGTAATTATGTCCCTGTGCTCTTCTATTAATTTACACTCCAGCTTTTCTTTGCTTGTGTTCAAGCAGTTCCATATTATGATGTAAATTTACCAGCACCACAAAGGCCAAGTTCCAGGTAAGTGTTCTTAAGTTTTTGTCATACCTGTTCAAATCACAAGTCAGGGGAAAAAGGAAGAAAATATGCATTCAAAGCATTAATTTAACATGTTAGTACAGATTCATTAATACAAACTTGCTGATGACCAAACCTTTGCAGTTTTTCTGGGTGCAAACTCAGGTTTCATTTACCTGTAAGAGAAGTTTATCCCTGTACTTCTCTTCCAGAACAGCTTCCCACTGAGTAAAATTCCCAGTATAAGCACAGCTCTAATATAACCCTGCCAGTTTATCTAATGTAAAAGGCCAGTAAGAGCTGTTTTGCATCTAACAAGCTGAAGTTTTTATATGTACACAGCTATTTCCAAAGAAAATATAGTATTAATCTAAATGTGTTCAGCAGCTTTGTTTCTTAGGAAAGGTGAAGAAAATGGTGTCTTTGGATATTGGATTTCTTAGGATTGCAAGTGAGGTACTAGAAATTTCAAGTATTTTGTCTTAAAATATGGTTTCCTTTGTAAGGATGGCAATTAACTCCTGTCTCGTGTCTGTAAGTGCAAAGGGCATTACAGAACCATCCAAAAGAATCCCAGAATGGTTTGGGTTGGAAGAGACCTTAAGGATCCCCTCAGTCCAACCCCCTGCCATGGGCAGAGATCTCTGTCTGCAAACCAGCATCACCCCCTCCATTTGTCCTTGGGACACAGGAGCTCGGGCCATACTCTGGTTTCACAGGCACACACGGGAGAAGGGGCAGCAACTTTTCCAAGCACAAACTTCACACCCCAACCATGTGTTTTATGTGGGGGAAAGCTCAGGGCACGGGACAGCCCCAGGGTAGCTGAGGGAACAGGAGGAACCACGAGAAATGATCCAAAGATGACCCTGCATCTCCTGTTAAAACCATTTGTCCCTCCCTTCCAGGGACGTGTCACCTGTTGTAATTTTTAACTATTCCAAGCCAATCTCCCAGTAGCCACAATCGATGCCTCCCCATTCCCTGTTTGGGGATTTGGTGATTTTCATGTTGACCAGATCTGCTCCCTGCCCGGTGGGTCTGGAACACCAAACTTCATCCTGACTGGCTCTGGAGAACCTGGTGGCATCTGCCTTTGGCGGTGGCCCTTTAAATTTCTTTCTAGACATTTCTCCGTTTGCTGCGGTTGGTAAAATAGGAATAAACCTGCTGTCACACACAGGGAAGCCCTAAAAGCGCTCCCGTTCCCGGGGGGTGCGGGCAGGAGCTCCGCGACCAAGTGCCCCCGGCTTTGATCGCATTCCCAACAATGGAGCGGGAAATAACTCGATCGATGACTTCGGTGTTTCCCTTCCCCGCCGTGCCCGCACCGAGGGAAGGGCAGGGCTCCCACCCCAGGACCCAGCAGTTTCCCGTTGCTCCTTCCCACCCTCCAAACGCCCCGGGCTCCTGCCGTTCCCTCCGTGTCGCTGTCAGGGGCCGTTTCTTGGCCGCTTCCAGCGGTAATTAAACGACTTTTCCGCAGTAAACCAGAAATGGGCGAAAGCCAGGAAGGCGTCAAACTTTTCCGCCGTGACTTTGACCGTGAGCGGCCCTCCCCGCCCCCCTCCCCCGGTCCCTCCCGTGTCCCCGGGGGGGGCCAGCGACTGTCCCCGCACTCCCCTCACCCCCCAACAAAGCGCCATCCGCTCCCATCTTGCCTTCAGAAAAGTTCGCTTTATTTACAAGGGGGGGCGCCGGGAGGGTCCCCCCTGTTTACACACACGCTTTTGTAAAATTAGCCGAGCCCTCTGACAAAAACGCAAAGGAACGGCTGAGAAATAAATAAACCTCTCCCACCCCCCGAGGCGGAAAGGCTCCGTGGCCAGCGGGGCTCTGCTCCCCCCGGCCCGCGGCTCAGGCGATCCTGCTGCAGAACTCGTCGAAGTCTCTCTCCATGAAGAGCTCGCTCTCCATCACATCGTCCTCGGAGGGGAAGTACTGCTGGCTCTCCTCCTGCGGGGGCCCCGCCGCATCGCCCCCGGCACCG
>WEIV01014390.1:642926-749597 GCA_013390005.1 Calyptomena viridis | reverse complement strand
TACAGGGACCGCACACGGAGCGCCCGCACCGCCCGCCGCCCCGCGCCCACTGGCGGCGCGCTCCCCAGCACCCCCCTATATATCAGCTCCGGCGCAGTCCAACTGCTGCCGCGCCGCGGGAGGGTGCCAGGGGAGCACAACCGCTCCTCAGCCAGCCTGTCCCCGCCAAACCTCGCTGTCCGCGCCCGGAGAGCGCGGGAGCTCCGCGCCAACACTGCTCGCGCGATCGCATCTCCCGCATTATCCCGAGTTATCCCGGGATCTTCACCCCCCTCGGGCGCTCTTTGGCTCGGCCCAGCGCTGCGGCCGCGGTGTTTGTTCATCCCCTATTCACGAACGCCGGTTGCGCTCAGCTGCCCGCGCAAGCGCCGTTGCCCTGCCCGCCTTTGCTGCGGCGCTACGCAAACTGCGTACGGCACGCGCACCTTACCCGGTGCTGCGCAAACGGCGTACACCACGCCTGAGGGGCGCACCGGCGCTGCGCAAACTGCGTACACCGCTCGTCCCTTGCATGGGCGCTACGCAAACTGCGTACACCGCCCTGAGGGGCGCTGGGGGGGGCGGTGAAATGGCCGTGGGGGCAGCGGTGAGGGAGAAGGGGCGGCCCGGGGCCGTCACCGGGCGCTGGAAAAGCCGCAGAGCTGTGTGCCAGTTCCCGCTGCCGCCCTTCCGCCGCAGCTCCAGGCTGGTGGCGGTGGTGCCGCCGGGGAGCGGTGACCTTCCTGCGGGTCCCACAAAATGGTGCCCGCGCCTCAGCGAGGGGGGACCGCGCCTGCCCCCTCAGCCGCCTCACGCCGAGAAAGGCCCCTCTTGAGGCTTCATGCTGATTTTTTTTAAATTCCTGTTAACCTTTCCAGCTAAATCGGTGCTTTTTCATCCGTATTGAGTGAAAAGACAGACATTCATTCTTGTAGTTTGGGGACTGCCTCCCTTACTAGTGCTGGGCTTTAGTCCCTCCGCTACAAATTTCCCCTGGTTTTCAAATCCGGTTTTTTGGGGTTTTTTTTGGCTCTGCATGTAACTAATCTGACAGTGACTTCCCTGTTCACCCCTTCATGGCCAATTTGTTTATAAAAAAATGAGCTCACTGTTACACTGTCACTTTATTGCTTAATAGTGAAGGGCAAAGAAGTACAAAATATTGAGGGGAGAGGAAGGTGAAAATCTGGATATGTGGTAAGTGCACATTCAACATTACCAACAACAAATTGTCAACAATTGTCTGTATTTCATTAAGTGCATATTTCTAAGTAGTGTTTCTTTTAAATTCCATTCAGGAATTAGGTAATACTCCATTTCAAAGTCAACTGGCCTTATCACCTGCATGTTTTACAAACTAAAGGCCAAAATGGAAGGAGCTGGCACTGGAGCAAGCACTAATTACAGCTGTTTAAAACCTACAGCCTCTAAAATCTGAGGGAATGTGAGAGCAGGGCGATGTTTATAAAGAAATGCCACATCATGTGCTAGAATCCAAGCCCTCCTCCCTTTAGTCCTGAGTTGTCATGGGCATTTTCGAGGATGCATTTAGACAGCAATAAAGGTTGGATCAACTTCTGCCACTCCAAACTTCCCTCCAGGATACAGAACATCCCGGATCTCTGTTTGTACAGGGGTCTCTGCCCTGGCAAGCACATGCCCCAGTCCCTCCGGTCCTGCTGGTCAGCCCTGCTTAGTCTGGCCTCAGTTCCCATTTTGTGTCCTGTTTCTCTAGTTGTGGTGCAGATTGACTCCCCCTTTAGCTGGTCTAGAGGGATGGATGAAATTCTGTGTAGAAAACTGTCTTGTGCTTCTTTGTGCAGGTGAGAATTCCAGTTAATGTGACTCCCTTCACGTCGGGATTGTCCCTGATCCACAGACTGACACTGCCCTGCATAGACCAGTGAGTTCATCCTCTACCCAGTACTGTAAATCAAAATCTAAAGCTTCTATTGAAACCCTTTTTTGATACCTACATTTGTATTAGTACAGAAGTTTTTAGAGCAATTGGAAATCATGACATGGGGGCAGCTGAACTGACCTGACCTTCATTCCCCATGGCCTGTTCTGTGGGGTTCAGGTGTGTTCCTCCATCACTTCCACCCTTCTCTGTCGAGAGCCTTCCCACAGCTGTTCTCAGCACTGGAAAGGTGGAGGAAATGTTTTTTAATGTATTATGAAAATATCCTGTAACTTCAGTGGTTGCCAGCCAGCAATATTGTTTTAATCTTTATATTTCCTTTGATATGTGAGAATGCATCTACAAGTTTAGTTTATTTTTCAGTTTAGCTGGATTGCAGCAGCAGAGGAGGGACTCGTGTTGTAGCTACAGCCTTGAGAATTACTATTTTCAGGTATTTCAGAGTATCCCTTCAATGGAGGCAAAGTCAAGCTTCTGAGAGCCCCTTGATATCCAGGTACTGGGACAAGCCCAGTGTGCTGGTCTGGCTGGGATAGAGCCGGCTGGGGTTATCTACGACACTCAGCACAGCTCCTGCCGGGGCCCAAACCCAAAGGTCAAGTTCGTCCCACTCTTGGGCTCTGTTTCATTATTTGTGTCTGTGAGGGGAAATCCTGTGGCGGGAGGAACGTTTTCACTCACTGTTCCACGCCCAGAGGTACCACCGCACGGTCACGCCGGCCGGTCTCCAAGCGGAGGGGTCCAGCAGCCCGCGGCGCTGCGTTTCACACCCATGAAACACCGTCTGACGCGTTAAAGTTTTCGTTTCGAACAGACTCGCGTCCCACCGCGGCCCGATCGCGACTGACCCACCCCCTCCTGGGCCCTCCCGGCCCCTCCCTCAAGCCCCGCCCCCCTTCNGCAGCCCGCACGGCCCCGCCGGCACCGCGGGCTCAGGGGGCGACCCCAGGGGCGCCGGGGGTGTGGGGGCCGGCACCTTTAGAGTGTCCTATAAAACCGGTGGCTTGTGGCCCGGTGGGTGCCGGTGCTGTCATAGGGGTTCGGTCGCTCTTCTGCGAGAGCTGGGTGGTATTATCGCTTTTTAGGCATTACAGCTCGGGTGTCTTGTGTGTCCAACGTCGTGTTTGTGTGGGTTCTACTCGCTGGGTACTGTGCGTTTTTTTTTGGGTTTTTTTTCTGGAAGTTAGGTATTGCTTAAAATAGGTATTTATTAAAGGTGGAGTAGAGGCCTTATTGCAGAGCTTAATACCGGTAAAGCCTTGATTTCATTAATTATTTTTATAAAGAACTTCAGGTGCCTTTCAACGTGCAATATGTCTTACACGTTCCCTTCAGTATCCTTTTAATAGAGGGGTTTTTTGATAAATGCACGTTTTTATTGCTGCAGCTGGGATGTATTTGGTATCTCCAGCAGGCGTTGGCTCCCCCACCCTGGGAACCTTCTGGAAACTGAGGAAAGCTTTTATTTTTTTCTAGCTTGGTGGTAACATGCTTAGGAAGCAGCTGACAGGTAATAGCACAATTTAGTTGTCATGTACCAGCAGGATTTGCTAACTCAGCTGACACTGGTTTGTGATTTTTGTTCTTTTTTAATACATAGTTCAAAAATAAAAAGTTATTTCAAAATAACATAGATTTATTTTTGTTGCAATGACAAATGTTACATTTTTAATCAAGGTACTATGATAAAGTTTCTTAAGGCATCATAAGATACAGGATAAAACTAAGTTCCTGCATAGCATGAAATGTCTGTGACTAAGCACAGCATTAATTGATGAGTCTGCTTGTTGCTTTAGCAACTTTTTAATTGACTTTTCAGTATTAAAGGAGCCACTCCTTGCTGGAGAACAGGTGAGCTATGGCCCATCTTGGGGAGTGGTGAATTAATCCTGATACACTTTCCCTGACCCATCCTCAGGTGTTGGGCTCAGCTTGAATAAACTTTATTTCCCTATTTGAAATTGTCAGTAGTTTCCCCCTTTAGTTTTCTGAGTTGCACACTTTGGGACTTTTTTTAAGTAGGAAAAGTCTAATTCCTTAGTTGTGTAACTCATTCAATAGAACAGTGGAATAATCAGGCCATTATCAGTTGGCCCCGAGTAGTATTTCTCTCAATTATTTTCTCTCTTATCATCAAACATAAAACTGCTGTGAAGAAAAACACATTTTCACTTCTTTCCAGAAGTATTTACATTTATAAATTGCAGTGTTGGGGACTCTGGTCATGGGGTGGCAGCTTTATGAGAAGAAAACAGATTGCTCAGGGTTTTTGATAAAGTTTATTCTTGCCTTTCCAACCATTTGGTGGGTTACATAAAGTGCTAGTTAGAATGGGGCAAGGCTATCCAGTTTAAAAGGAGGTTTTAAAGGTAAGTGTCCTGGTTGGTTGGGGTTGTTTTCTCACCCATCCTGAGGTCTCTGGTTAGTGTTGCAGTTTTATTCCCTGTATAAGGTACTAGCACAAGACTTTCAGAGGAAACGTTTGTTCTGTTGATTCAAATTCTGTTCCCATCCTTCCTCTTATTTTAAACTTGGGAGTTTCCATCTCTTCTAAAAATGGAGGGTTTTGATTATCAGCTGAACAGTTTAGACTGTTCTTACCCCAGAAATTGCCTTGTCTCAAAGCTCAGGACCTAAAGAGGCAGAATTGGGCTGCCAGGCTCTGTGTGTATGGGAAACAGTGTTTATGTTGGGAGGAGGCAGCTGTAAGTGAGAAAAGGAAGCTCCTTCTGATCTCTGGGGGGGAGTTTGGACTCATATAGAACAGTTTGTGGGAGAAGGTGACTGCAGCAGGAATAAGAGACTGATCATAAACACCTTGAAATCAGGAGACCTTCAGTTCATCCTGCTTCTTTATAGTCAGAACTTCTCAGTCAACAAAGTAATATTTTAAAATCTACTCTTTTAATCATGTATCTGTACATGATGTTTGTTAAATCCAACACGTTTCTGAAATACCGGTTTGATTTGCTCATAGTGGTGTTTTTATGGATTTTTCTGTGGCTTTTTAAAATAAATTTAATATTTTAAAAAAGCACATTCTGACTTACTTTTATGATTTTAATGCTTGGTTTTTTTTTTTCTTCCAGATAAGGAGCTCAGCATAAATCTGAGACTGTGGTAGTACAATCTCCACAGTTTACTGGACACCTTTCCTAGTGAATGTTGTTATCCTCCAGAAAAGTGAGTGTTCTTAAAAAAGCTTCCTCGGTGGTGCATTGTCTTAAACACTTCGTCAGCAAAAAAAAAAATAGTAGAGAAACCCCCTTGTGTTTACTAATCTCTATATAAATGTGGGGTGTTGTCCAAAAGTGTTGTTTTATTAGATGGATTTGTATAATAATTTCTGTAACATCATTTGTGACATTTTTGCTCAGTCTGTGTTCAGAGTCATGAGTTGTCCTTGATTTTTTCTGATTTAAAATACCAAGATTACTTATAGTAATGAGGATTTTTTTTTTGTTGTGGGTACACAGAGATATTCATACCTCTGTCTATAAATTGATTGTTAAATCTTGGCTGTGTGCTCAGCAAAATTGATCCATAGATTTTTAACGTGTCTTTCAAGCCGGTCTGTTAAAAATTCTCTTTGTAACTTGAAAAAAACCTGAGTTGTAGCGATGTTTGCCTAGGAATTCTCATCAGTAACATTTCCCCCTGATTCTGATGCAATAAGCTTTCAGAATTGCTCAGGGTGTGTGTGAATGTGTGCCCTGTGGTTACTGGGCTCTGCTCTGTCCGTGCAGTGCCTCAGTTGGTACAGATGGGCCCACAGTGACACTGTGATTAATGCGTGGAGTCTGTGACCCCTGAGCAGCTTCCACAGCCCGGTCACAGTCACACCCCACCCTCCAGCCTGGCTTTACCTTGTTGCATTCCATGGATTTGGCAGCTGGGCCAAACCTTTGCAGTTACCATTAGGTTGTGAAGGCAGAGTAAAACCTGAGTAAATCTGTGTAAAACCTGCAGATCCTCGGTCCTGAGGTCAGCTGGCTTGGAGAGGAGAAGCTTTAAGGCTGAATTTTTATCATCTCTTTGGTCTCTCTGATCAAATTACTTGAGATGACATGGCCTAATTAATGCTTTGTGGAGTGATTTGAGATGGGATGAAGTTGTGCATAGTGTCACTTGCTGTGCTGAGGATGGTTCTTCCCTTTTTAAGAACACATCCAGGCCTTGTCCATGTGTTCCTTGTCAGCCCATGCTTTCTGTGTTGCCTGGGCATCAGGTGGTGGGATTCTCATTAACAATAATAATATGATAATGATAATTTGGGTTTATGAGCAGAGAGAGTGATCTGTCATTAATACAAAAAGTATGAGTGGTGGGATTGGTCTGTGGGGTCTGTTTTGGGGTACATTTTTTCGTATGGGTTGAAGCATTGAGCTGGCAATCTCTGGTGCTCTGGGTTTCATTTACTTAAAGTATTTTGGAACTTTAGCAGCATGTCAGCTGTAACTGGAAGTATTGTCTTCATGCATTTGCATTTGTTGCTGCTCATGGTTAGTCTTTATAAACCTGACTAAATCAGAAGACTCAGTCCATGTGCTATTCCATGTAATTCTACAGTGCTGAGTGAAGCCTGAGGCTCAGCTGCTTCTGGTGTGAGTGCTCAGGAGCAGCAGCACTGAAGTTACAGGTGGGAGAACCTGTTTATTCTGTGCAGTTTATTCTGCAATCACTTATTACAACCTTCATAACCAGTCTTCTCTTGTTAGGGAACTCCTGTCTTGGATATCCTCATTCCCCAGAGCTTTTGCTTAGTGCTTACTGTTGCATTTTCTTGAGATCTGACCCCTTTGAGTCTTGTGGCAGGTCTGGACCCAGACAGCTGTTGTGTGTTCTAATAATGGGGAGAGTTCTCATCCCTGTGTTGCTTGTGCATTATTTTGCTTGTAGTGGTTTTCATTGGCTTACACAGAATTGAAGAATTGCTTTGGCTTTTGGTGGTCAAAACCCACCAAATAAAAAAATACTTTCAGGAAATGGGTTACTCCTTGCTGACAATTGTGGCTTAGTTCTGATGTCCTTTATAAAACTGAAGGGAAAAAAAAGAATGTGCCAGAAAGAAACACTGGTTTTGCCAGTATCTGGAACTTAGAGCTTTTCAACATTCACAGCTGAGATCTTGGAGGTTTTTCCCTATCTGCTTGAATTCTTCCCACATGTTCATCTTTCTTTACAATGTTTTTGGACTGTGCTTTCTGCAGCCTGGCTGTTTTTAGGGCTTGTGAGGATGGTGTCCTGGCCTGATGGAAAAATGCTGCTTTAAACACTGAAATGGTAGGAGTAGATGTACAGTGGAAAGGAGCCTCTTCCTCAGTAGTTTTAGTTCCTACACTTGAAGTCAAGACTGATGCTGAAGGGTCAGTTTGAACTTGGAAACTTTTCCTAAAGAAAAAACCCTAAACTTGTAACAGAAAACTAATTTGCTTTTTGACTGTTTTCTGTAGAAAATAGAAATAAAAGCATAATAAGAAGTGAACAGCCATAGTTGAATGGAGAATCCCTTTCCACTTCCAAAATTTGGGAGCTAATCTGTAAAAATTAGACCTCTTTTAGATTAGAGTACTTGCTTCCATATCTGCACTGAATTAAGCTCTTTGGAAAACTGAGTGATCTGGAGTGATTTGGTGATCTGGATTTGTAAGACATTAAGTTGTATTTGTGAAGTAAATCTTTCTCCCTTCTGTTCAGTATGTATTTTCTTTTCTCTCCTGGGTCATTGCTGGGAAAGGATGGTTCAACAAGTACCAGAAAACATAAGTTTTCCAAATGAGGAAGAGAAGATATTGAAGCTCTGGAAAAATCTTAATTGTTTCCAGGAATGCCTAAAGCAATCAAAGAACAGACCTAGGTAAGAATCTGTTAAAGGCTGTGTGTGACAGGGCAGATTGGCTTAGCTGTAACTCTTTTTTTGCCTTGGTTCTGTGAACAGCAGCTGCTCCCTTTGCCAACAGCAGCCCTGGCTCGTGCTGCTGTCCTTTGTATCTCACTTTGTGAAGAATCACCAGTGTTCAAACAGTAACAAACCTGTAATTTCCTGCTTGGTGGGTTTCTAAAAGGAATGTGTAGGTGAGCAAGGACTGCTCTTTCCCCTGGCTGCCAGCTGTGGAGCACCATGGGTGTGTTCAGTGGGGATCTTGGTGGGAACTGAACGAGTTGGAATGTTCCCTCTAGTCCTGCTGCCTGTGCTGACTGGTAATGGAAGAGAAGGCAATTGATGTTGTGCTGGTAAGACATAGGAAGTATAAGCTACAGATACAGACTTACCCTGTTTGAAGACCTGATGCTCAGTTTTTGCTGTAATTAAGAATGTTTTGTGTTGCAGGTTTAACTTCTACGATGGCCCCCCGTTTGCTACTGGCCTTCCCCACTATGGCCACATTCTTGCAGGAACCATCAAGGACATAGTGACCAGATTTGCTCATCAGAGTGGTTTTCATGTTGACAGGAGGTTTGGCTGGGATTGCCATGGCTTACCTGTGGTATGTGTCATAAATGTGCCCACAAATATTCCTGTGGGTTGCTGTTTCCATGTTCTTACCTGCTCATCAGTCACGTTTCTGTTGCCCTTATTCCTGGCTTGGTTGTTAAAAGAGAAATTCAGCTTCTGTGTCCAGTGTGTTGCTCTGGCTCTTGTGTGTGGTGATTTCGGGAACTTCCTGGTCACCTGCACTCTCTTCATTGGTGTAAAAATGTATTTATTTGGTAGATACTTCAGTATTACTACTTTTTTCTTCTAAAGATAGTAAAGAAACAGTCATGCCAGGGTGAGCCTTTGAAATCCCTGCCTAGTTCAGGTGCAGCACTCATGAAAGCATCTTGGAAGGATAAAGGAGACCCTTTAGCCTCATTAGAATGCATAGGACATAAATAAACCATCCAGGGGAGTCCTGAAGACTCTGATCTGAGGGTGGATGTTCTGTTTGGTTGTTTTCAATACTCCCAGGAATATGAGATTGACAAGACCTTGGGCATTAAAGGGCCAGAGGACGTGGCCAAGATGGGGATTGAATCCTACAACAACCAGTGCAGAGGAATCGTGATGAGATATGCCAAGGAGTGGGAGGTAAGGGAAGGCTCAGTCCTTGTTCTCCTGAACATTTCTAAATGTGTGTGTGTGCAGTTTTTCATGTAGAGTGAACTTCATCCTTCTGTCTGATTCTGTGCCTAAATCTCATGTCTTTGGCTACTGTTTCTCACCCATGATCCTGAAAGGGGGACAAAAGGAGCACCATTGTGGCTCAGAACAGAGACTTTTCTGGTGCCAAGGGAAGGTTACTTGCAGGTTACCTGGGGCTCAGGGTGTGTAATGAGGTGTTGACTAAATAATAGATACCTTGAGCATGTTCTCTTTCTTTGTGTCTTCTCTTGTACAGAAAACTGAAAGATCTGAATTTGGTTTTCAAAAGGAGCCAGTAAAGACAATGCACATTAACCTCCCTGCTCTTCTGCTACCCTTTCCTCTAGTCCTGCTTTCTTTCTCTTCATTGAAATAACAATTTCTTTTTCTTAACATCCCTTGCCTCTTGCACCTGGGAGCATTTTGAAGCCATGGCCAATATCTGAAGAAACTTAGAGCTGCCTTTGGTAGAAAAGCTGTGGCCTAAGTTGTGGCAAGTGTCTGGATGAAAAGCACAGTTTGTTTCTTCAAGTGTACTATCATTCATCTACACTCTGAAATCTTATATATCAACACCATCACAAATTATTTTGTTGCTTTTAAAAATAAAAAGAACAAGACTTATTCTGGTTTGTTGTGGTTTAACCCCAGCTGGCAGCCAAGTACCACAAAGTCACTTGCTCATTCTCCCCTGCCTCAGTGGAGATAAAAACAGTTTAATTGAAACAAAATTAAATACTATAATAATGCTAATGATAATAATTGTAGTAAGAGGAGAGAGAGAGGAATAAAGCCCAAGAAGACCAGGTGATGCCCAATACAGTTGCTGACCAATTCCCAGCCTGTCTCTGCACAGTGACTGGCAGCTCCTGGCCAAGTCCCCCCAGTTCCTACACTGGGCATGACTTTGTGTGCTGTGGAATATCCCTTGGCAGTTGGGATCAGCTGTCCTGGCTGTGCCCACCCAGCTCCTTGAGCACCTCCTCACTGGCACAGCACACTGAGAAGTCCTAGCTTAGGGTAAGAACTATTCAGCAACAGTTAAACCATCAGTGTGACCTCAGCATTATTCCCATACTAAATCCAAACCAAAGTGTTGATTATTAATAAAAGTAATGGAATTTGTTTAAATACCTTTTGACTTGTAACAAATTCAAATGTTTTGGACTCGTGCTAGGAGAAGAATTGCCAACATTCCTGTTGCATATAGTGTTTATTTTCTGTCTGGAGTGGCTGGCAAATGTTTGAGCTTTATGGAAAAAGTATAGAAGGTTCTTGGGCTGTGTGAAATCTTTCAGTCCTGAGACAAAACAGAATGCTCCAACTTTGTGGATCCTTGTGATAGTCAGTCCTAAGCTTTGGATCTTATTAGTGGAATGTCAGAGGCTTAAAGAATCAAACCTGATATATTTTAGGAGCTCAGGTGTTACATGAAAATGTGGAGGTGAGAGAATGAATGTGTGTTGTGCTGCCTTTGCTGGTTTGACATTCAGTGTGGGCTGTGTCTGACAGTGTCAGAACAGGTGTCTCTGGGTTGGCTGTTTCCAACCGGCTTTTGGAGAGCTGTGAAATGAGCAGAGTCCCACATTCCAAGTGAATCCCATAGCTGGCTTATTGCTCATTACTGGCCATCTTCTGTGCCAGTGGACGTGGCCAGAATGTGCCCTGAGCCAGGGACCAGCACCTGTCAGCCCTGTGGCCTTTGGCAGCCCTCCCATGGCTCTGGGAAGTCAGAGAAGGCAGTTGGCCCTGGAATACTCTGGTAACTTGTCACATATCACTTTCTTTCAGCATTTCTTTGTGTTCAAGTTACATCATGTTTTCATATAACTGAAAGCTGATAGACTACGTGTTCTGGATTTTGACTGTCTCTGCAACAAGTAGTTTTAAAAATAGCAGCAAGACCACTGTAATCCAAAGCAATTTTCAGGCATTTGAACCTTGGCTGAACCTTGAATGATCTACCACTTCTATTTGATGAATGATCCAAATGATCCATCATTTCTGCTGTCTTGAACACATTTGCTTGTTGTATGACCTTGGTTCTAAACAATTGTGCCCATGGTTTCATTCCTTCCTTAGTTTTGCCTGTTTAAATACACTGTTTGGAACTGTTTCCAGGCTAAAATATTTCATAGATGTGCTCCTTGATATGGGACAAACAGTACACTTAAAAATGCAGCTGTTTTACAGAATAAATATTGGTAATGTGTCATTGTCTTGGATTTTAAGATGTTTTTGAATCTCTGTGTCTTAACAGTTCAATGTTACCAGATTAGGACGCTGGATTGATTTTGAAAATGACTATAAAACTCTTTATCCTGAATTCATGGAGTCTGTGTGGTAAGTTAACCTACATGCATTGCACATATGCTTTATGAATATCAAATGTTTAGAAGGCTTCAATTATTTCAAACATGTGTTGGTCCATATATCACTAGAACTGTTCTGAAACGTGCCAAATGCAGATAAATATCAGGCAAAGTAATTAAAGTCATGTGAAGTCTCTTGATATCCAAGTGATGGAATTTATTAACCAACTTTTTTCTTCAGGATAGCAGGGTTTTGTAAAATAAAGTACAACAATACTGCTTTTAGTGAGCCCTGAAATCCTAATGCTTCATGTTAACTTAAAAGCAATTCTGAACACCTTCTGCCCTATTAATTAAACATTAATATGTTTGTTGCTTGATTTAGAGAATTACATTCTATCTTTACATTCAGGATGTTCTTCACACTGTCAGCTGCAAATGGGCACAATATCCAAGCTCAGTTTAGCTCCAAACCTCTTCTTCAAGCCTGGATTTAGAAGCTGTGAATCTGCTGTTATCTTTTTCTTGGCAGCACAGTTTGACAACTGTCTTGGACTCCTGGTGCAGAACTAAGTAAAGTTTGGGTATTTTGGCAATGTATTTAGGGTGCCTGCTGGAATTTTTTTTCTAAACACAAGACAACCTTAAGTGTTAAGGATAATCAGATGGGCCTAACAGTAAAGAAATGGCAATGTTGAGTCCTTCTGGTGATGGAATTACCAGGTGAATGGCAGAGAGAGGTTTAGCAGAGTGTGTGCTGGCAGAAAGCCATTGAAAAGCAAGTTATATGAATATCAAAGTATTTCTGATGTCCTTTAATATTAATATTTTCTAATAATCTTTAGTTGTGTAGTTAGTTATGTGTAGTTATGATAAGGGATTGACAGACCTGGATGGTCCCTGAAGCCCCTGGGGAGGGCAGAAGTGCCATGGAGTTTGCAGTGAGCTTTGAAAACATGGTGGGAAGGCAGCAGATGTTTAATTAACTTAGCTGAAGAAACTCTGCATAATTACAAAGCAAAAACTGACAAGAAACCTTGATTTTGTAAGTTAAAAAAATACTTAGTGGCACCTCAAATTCTGTTTTAACTACCATCTTCAAAACCAAACCTGACTTGAGCAAGCTGCAGGGTCTTTCAACAGCCCAAGCCTTTTCTTGTGGTTTGTTTCCCCCTATCTTTGAAAGACAATTTCTAGTCTTTCCCCTGGATTACAGAGACTACCTCCTCCAATACTTGCTTTGATACAGGCTCTAAAATACCAACTTTGGATCTGAAACCTCTGTGGTATGAGATTTCAGGAAGTATGTAGGCAGGCAGCCTCTTAATTTTGTACTTTTTTGCTTCCTGCTGCTGTTAAGTTTCTGTGTAATCATGTACTGGAACAAATTTTTGAGAGTCAGTTTTATAGATTGGGTTGTTTTTTTCTCAAAGTCTCCTAAGACTTGGAGGGACACGTTGGGATGCCACTGCTGATTTGCTGTCCAGCAGAACAGGAGGTGAAACCACTGGCGTTTGCACAGAATGGATGGAGGAGGAGAATGGGGAGGGAATGTGGGCTGCCTGTGTCAGGGCTGAGGGAGACAGTGCTTAGAGAGCCCTGTAAATGTAGTTAGTGCTACTTTTGGCAGGGTAATGCCCAACTTCTGAAAAATACAATAAATGGGATGGTTACTTAGGTGATCATCAGACAATGTGCTACTGAAGGTCCTTTTTGTGTCCATGTGGAGTGTTCATTTGAGCTGGAGATTCTGGCATGCTTCTCTCACAATGGGTTCTTTCTCACCTTTCATAATGGGATTGTTGGAAGTGACTGCTTTGTAACCATTTTGGTGCTGTGTCCTAGGGTGGCTGACTGAGTAGACTGAATTTTCAGTCTGCTGAATTTTGACTTGGAACAGAACATCCATTGGTAAAATTGTGGCATCCTGGCAAAATATTTCAGCATTGAAAGTTGGTGTCACTAATGGATTTCTTATGTAAGGATATAGTCAACTCCTCACATATTAAATAACTTAAAAAGAACTTTTAATGTTCTAATTCTGTAGAATTTGTACGTGTGTCCTGCAACCAGCTTGAATCTCAACAAAAATGTGTGTTTCACTGAAACAGTGCAATGAGAAGGATGTTCTTAACCTGGCATGGAAAAAATGTGCCTTATTTTTTTTGTACAGCTCATGAGACACATTCAGTGCAATTGAGAGGTTTGACATGAGCTTAAACTTTTTACTGATCTACAGTTAGTCAGAAAGAAACATATGGAAAAAAGAACTAGTAAATTATTATCTTTACTACTGGCTTGTTACATAGCTCTCAGGCTGGGTGTGAGTTTGCTCCTCGGGAGCAGTTCTCCCTGGACACTGGGAAAACTGCCTGTGGAATGCCGAGGAGATGATGGCTCTGGTCAGAGCAGGGATGTTCCTGGGGGTGACGACCAGGGCTCTGACTCTTTGAGTAGATTCCTGTCACCATCTAGTGCCCAAATCAGCAACTGCGGGCTGAGCCTAAATCTGTTTTAAAGACAGTCTTCAGCTCCACTTAGTGACAGAGCCCTGGCAGGAGACAGGGAGTGTGAGGCAGAGATGGACCTCTGGAATCCCACCCTGCCTTCCCTGGGACAGGGCACAGGATAGGGGGCATTCCCTGTCCTCTCTGCCTGGCTGCACACAGCAGCTCCAGGGTTATGGGGCAGTGGCCACAGCCTGGCACAGCACACGGGTCTCCTCTGAGACTTGCCCACTGCCAGGTGCCCTTTCCAGCAGGTGAGAGGCTCTGCAGTGCAGCTCAGCAGTGAGAATGGTGGCTCATGGAGCACAGAGGTGGCACAGATGCTAAGGAGGTGACTTCTCCCAAGGCACAAGCAATAACACAAGAGGAAATGGCCTCAAGTTCCTCCAGGGAGGGTTTAGATGGGATATTAGGATGATTTCAGACAGATTTCTGGGTCCTAATAGAAATCACTATTGCATTTTGGGTATTCCATGACTAAAGATTCTCTAGAGAGATACTGGTCTAAAGAACTCTTGTTTTCTCTGTTTTAATACTGGCTGCCTTCATTTGCCCACTCATATTTGTGTTTCTTTTGTGCATTAAGTTCTCTAGTCTCCTTGTTATCTTCTCACCATTCCAGTCCTTGTTGTTTTATCTCCCTACCTGGATTTTGAAGGAGGAATACACTGAATTCCTTACTTAGTTGGATAACCTTTGGGATAAGTCCAGCATCAGTTTGAGGTATTTTCTGCTGTAGAGGTATTTTGTATTTCTTGGCTTGATCCATAATCTTTCAACACACTGATCCAAAGATTACAGCTTGGAGGTTGGACCAGGAGCAGTATGATCTCTATATACTGGGATTTTAAAGCTTTCACTGGTAGTTGACCATAAAATTTGACAGCTTCTTTACTTAACCATTCCCAGGCCCTGAAATAAATGCTTTACCTGACTTTATTTTTCAAAGATGCTGTTCTAAAGACAGGGTGTATTTGTTGCAATTCAAGTTCTACTTATCTTTATGTTTTTTGACTCATGTCCAGTTTTTTTGGAGTACTTTTTTCAGGTGTTTTTTTTTCCTGTTCCCCAGCATACGTTGTTATTGTTGTGTTCTTTTTTATTTCATCTCTCAAGTGTGGTTCCTGAGTCCCAGGAAAACCTTTTCCTCAGACTCTGCTGTTTCTGGTGCTGTTAGGATGCACTCTGCTTGCTGAACTATATAGATGACAGGGCTTCTTCCATGGTGTGGTGTTTGTGACTGGGTTTGTTTGGTAAGTCTGCAGAGGCTATAAAATGGTTGTTTTATCTGGATGTGAACTGCTGTGGGGTCACACAGCAATAGTTCTGTTCATTTATCTATAGTACCATGGATATGTTGAAATCCCACACCTCTAGATCCAGCTGCCATAATGTTCTGCCCACCTTATATATATGTCTTTGTTAGTAACTGAGTTTACAGTTCCTGATGGTTTTTTCTTGGAAAAAAGAGAGAAAAGCACCTTTTATGTGTTTGAAAATAATTTATCAGCGTCAGTACTTTAATTTTCTGGAAAGCTTGGAGTTCTCAAACCTTAAGAACCTCTCAGATACTGATCATGGCAAACACAGCCACTTGATCCCCCAAAGGAAGGGCATTAAGGGCTTGGGAAGCTCCAAAAATCAAATGGTTCTCCTTGTGAAGTGAATGTATGTGTTTGAAGAAGGCAACTTGCTTTTGCATCTGCTGGACGATACTGAGAGATGTTGATTTTGTGTGGGATGTCAGGGGTGTTTTGAGTGTTGCATTGGCTAATTCAATATCTTTTGGAAGCAAAATCTCCCTTTGTAGGAGTTTTATGACATCCATGTGCTGTTTGCGTGGGGTGTGTGTGACTTGGATGAACAAACACTGTAGAAAGGTTCAAGTTTCTTGGATGTTTTGCATATGGAGAGAGTAACTCAGGCTTGGAAACCAGTTGCATCATCCCCTCCTGGCTCTTCAGTAACAACAAACTGTTTTTAATTGGTGTCATTCCTTTTGGAAGTTAAACTTTCCTTGTATCTTGAGGGACCAGATTCTCTGTTAACGAAAGGCTGAAATGTGCATCTTGAATTTACCTTTCCTGTAAGTGCATTTTTCAGTAAAGGGGTGTGTAAAAGCTGTTCCAGCAGCCAAGGGGATGGAGCTGAATTTATTTACATTTGAGAAATTCAGCAGAACTAGAGGACTAGGGTTTGATTTCTCACTTCTGTGAGTAAATGTTTTCTGTTTGTCAGTGGAAAGGAGCTCTGTGGTTTCCTTAGGTTACTGTTTTTTAGAAAGCACTGCAGTTTCAATTTTGGCTTGCAAACTTGGGGCCCCTTTCTTGCCAAATGTCAGTTTTGCAAACATCAGGGTTAAAACATGTTTTGTAACATTATTATCTAAAATATCCTGTTGAATTTTTAAGCAAAACATGGTATCCCCCTGTAAGTGAGTCTCAGAACCAGGTTCATCTTTGGCAGGTGCTGTGTTTTAGGTGGGCAGTGCTGCAGGGAGAACTCCTTTGCAGTCTGATGGTCACACCCCCACAGCACAAGAGGAAATGGCTGTTAAGAGAAACAATTAGGTGTTTTTGAGAACAGCTTTTTGTAGTGGCTTTGGCATCAAGCAGCAGTCTTGACTGAATGATAATTCTCTTTATCCCGTTGGAATGGCTGGCTGAGAGGAGAGGTTATGATAAACTACAAATGAATGGTCGCTGTGACCTGCAAGGAGCTGTGGAGAGGGTTGGAAGGCCATCCCTGCTCAGTGCACAGCTGGAGCCCTCGTTTGCAGTGGGATGGGATTGCCACAGGAGGGAGATGCTGGCCTGGCTTGGGAGCTTGGCAGCTCCGTGTAGTGCTCACCTTTGCTGAACAGCTCCCCGAGTTTAGTTATATTTACTGGTGAATTAGATATTCAGTGTTTCTCTGAGAAGTTTTCTTTGTGTTAGTAGGCAGTGCTCTGTAGAAAGCAGAGATAAAGCGAAGCTTTTTTCTATAGGTATTTTAATTACTGTTTTTGAAAGGCAAATAGAACACCTTCACTGGGAATGCTGTCACTTGTCACAGTCTGCATTAATTATGCTCTGAGGTGGTGAGCATACATTTCAACTTATTTTTGTTAACTCCCACAAAAACTTCTGCAGTTAGCCAGCTCAAATGTATATGCTGAAACTATATCTAGGGATCACTTTCATGATTTGTATTTATAAAAGTTCAGGTTGATAAATTTGAAACCTCACTTGTACAGTAGGTGGGCTTGCTGCTGTGTTTGGAATTTGGGTGGGGGTCAGGCAGCCACAAGTTGCCTGTGGGTGACATTTCCTACTTGAGCAGGGTTCCCTTGGAGCTTGTGGGTAAGGGGAGGCACCTTTGGAGTGCACAGCTCTGGGACACTTGTGGGTTTGGTTCCTCTCTGGCAGAGGGTCTCTGAGGCCTTTTCCATCTTAGACTTCAGATTATGCAATTTTTCTGACATTAGTGACCACTCATAGGGAATTATGGGCTTTTGTTGGAGGCCTGTGGACGGATCTGAGTGGACTGCACATCTTCCCATAGGACAAGTCTGTATTTTCTCCAGCTGCCTAATCTGCAGAGTAATAATTATTCTGACTTAAGGCACTGTATGATTTCCATGTCAGCATGCCAAGGCATGTCTCTGAATATTCTTATTTTGGAGAACAGATACAATCAGTGCAATAGTCTACTTGTGTTGTATGTTGAAGATGATAATTCCAAACATAAAAGGCAAGACACTGACTGAAATATGGCTCCAGATTCTCCAACACAAAATGACAGCCTGCAGAATAAAGTGCTGCTTGCCAGGATGGGGTTGGTTGCTTAGCAATGAGCTATTTATCTGCAAAGGGACCCAGAAAAGAGATCAGGATGGTTTGAAAGCATAGTTTGAATAAAGGAGCTTTTAAAGTCAGCAGAGTTTTAACAATGTGGATGTGGAATTTGAAATGATGAGACTGCAGAAGCTCTGATTTGTGAGTTGAACTTGGCACGAGTATTGAAGGCTTGCCCTCTGCTGCCTTACAGCCTGCAGGCTGTACCACTAAGTGTGCAAGTCCGTGAGAACTCATAAAAGTTGATGATCCTTTGGCAAACCCTGCAGTATTCAGGTTTTGTCCATCACATGGACACCTGAAGAGTTGCTGTGTGAAGTTTTTCTCTTCCAGCTTCTGTTCCTGTTGAGCACTGACTCACTTTGTCATTGTAACATTAAGTGCTGTCTTGATTATTTCAAGAAAACATAAGGATGCAAGTATTCCACAGGCTGTATTGAAGATTTCTTAAACAGGGTTAAAGCTTAGTGTGAGACTGTGATCTTGGAGAGGAACTGAGTCCAGAGGAAATATTAAATTGTGGGACCATAAAAGTGAGTTCACTGTTTTATCTGTGCCCTCTGGTGAAAAATGCTCTTCAGATTGTCAGGATTTACTTGGGGTGGGTTGCAAGTGTCTTTGACCTGTATCTGCCTCTGTTCTGTAGCACTGGTTGCTGTAGTGGATGCTTAAGCTGATGTGATAAATGAGCAGACATGTCACTGCATGTCTGTTCTCTAAGTTATAGCTGATTACAGCCTTCTTAATAGTTCACATTTTGGGTGATCTTTGTATTCAGGAAATCTGAGAGAGATTATTCAGCAATACAGATTTCTGTTTCATCTAAATACTACATGCTGTGCAGCCAGTGCATGGAATACCAAGCTGCTGGAATCAGCTAAAGCTAAAAATGTGCTAGAAACACAGTTATAATTTATTATCTCTTTCCTTTTGACTTGCAAATATTGTCTCTAGTTGATGATTGATTGTTTAAAGAAGGTGTTGTACAGAAGGGCACTCCAGCTAGAGCAGAAACCCCATTTTGCTGTTTATTTACTGAATTTGAAACACCAAGCATTATTCCATGTTCCTCGTGTACTTGCAGGTGGGTTTTCAAGCAGCTGTATGACAAAGGACTGGTGTATAGAGGTGTTAAGGTCATGCCTTTTTCAACTGCCTGCAACACCCCACTGTCCAACTTTGAGTCCCATCAGAACTACAAGGTAAGTCAGTAGATGTGTATTTTATAAGTTGCAGTTATATTTCTCTATTGTTTTCAGTTTGGATTTGGAAAGCCTTATTATTTTTTGCTTGGTGATACCTAAGCATGTTATTACACCCCAAAACTGATAGTAAAAATTCAGGTACATGGGTTAGTGTTTATCATGCTTTCCTGGATTTGTTTGGATCACTTGATTTTAGCCTTCCTTCTTGTTGGTTACTACTTACAGATGTTTCAAGTACACACTTTGTGTTATTCTGTAAATTACTGCCTCTCTGTGCTCTTGAGCTGAGTATTGCACTGTGGTGGGTTTTATTCTTGATTTTTAGAGGAGAGCTGCAGCTGTCCCTGTCTGTGCACATCTGAAAAGAGGAGGGTCCTTGGCACAGCTGAAATCTCCTGTGAGGGGATTAATCAGGGATGTCAAAGACTGTGTAGCTGTAGGATAATGGCTCTTCTAAGAATTACTGGTTTAGATTAGAAAATTCCAGGCAATGATTTTATAAATGTTCCTTTAGAAATTGATGACCAGATATAGTAGGTGCAGCTTCTCATTTGCAACAAACTTGTATTAACATATGTGAAGGCAGAACTTGTCCCAGTTGTCCAAATTTCATATTAGTTTGTGGATAGAGGTTTTGTATCCCTTCCAATCCTGCCCCAGGCCTCTGGATCCTTCTATGGTAAATCTTTCACTTACATTGTTATAGCACAGAACTAGCACAGATTGTACATCTGGTCTTTTTTACATCTTGCCTAAAAACAAGGCCAGTTTTCTGGCCAGAAGTAGTGTTTTTAAAACAAATGTTTAAATAGAGTTGTAGTACAATGCAGCCCACAGATATTAAAACTTTTTCAGTATTGCTGAGGGGTGTTTATGCTGAAGAATAAAGGGTTTGTGATTTGTGAATGTCAGATTTGCAAAGATGCCATGGTATTTGTGACTGTCTGATAAATGAAATAATTATTTTTCTTGTGCTCATTAACTGACATTTCATATAGGCTCAGATTAATGAGCTTTCTTTAGAACAAAGACTCTTGGGGTTTCTTTTTGTTTATGAGTGTGCCCCTTTTCTGTAGAGCAAAGCTCTTTTGTCTTGAATCTTAATGAAATATTTAGATGCTGTTTCTTAGTCTGGAACCAACAGAGTTGTGTGTGTGATGCTGCTCTGCCACTTGATGCAAAAATCATCTTTTTGTCTGCTAGAAGTGGTATTTTGCAGCCTGAAATGTTGAGGATCTGTAGCTGACATGATTTGTTGTCAGTGAGCACAGTTGTTTTGGGGTGGAAGGCAGCTGTTGACTTTCTCACTGTGGCAAGCAGCTTTTGGCTTCTGTTTATTGATCCCCTGAGAATCTGGACACAGATCAGGAGAAACAGGACACAAGAAACACGTGTAGAAATGGAGTTGGGTGTTTAATGTACATTTGAGTGAACAGTGTCAGCAGCTTGGGTTACACTGAACTCAAGGAGTGTTGTCTTGAGGTGAAACTGTAACAGATAAAGCACTACAGTGCCATTACCTGGCAGCCTGAATGTTAATTTTTCGTGCTTTGCCAGTTGTTTTTATGTACCTGGTCAATTCAGTGCTTCAGAAAATGAAGTGAATACCCTGCGATGCTGCTTAACAATGGGGAGAGCCAGGACTGTAGTGAGAGCTCTATCTTTGCCTGGTATGGAGTGCAGTCTGTGGGTTATGTAATAGTTATATTTTACTGTTGACTGCACCAGATGTTCACAGCAAATTCCCTCTGGAGCAGCCCTTAGCTGGGACATAAATAGCTGCCTGTCCCATGATGGCATTAAGTGTTCCATGATGCTGGATGGAAAGCGGTGCCTCGCACGAGACGTGCTGAGGTGACAGGACCTACTTCTGTGTGAAGGCTCTGTGTGCATGGCACCCTTTTCTTGTCTGGCATTTAAAGTCAAGAGGGAAAATTTCACATTGGCAGGATTAGGCTTGCTTTTACAATCAGCTTTTCATAATAGGTGAAATGTGAAGTGACTGAATAGGGTTGTACTTGGCTGAAAGGAACTTGTTTTCAGGGGATTGTTTTGACTCATTTGAAGGTGAAGTTCTGTAGAGTAGCTGACAAAGGTCTTCTTCTCTGAGATTATTTTTACTCCTAAATATTGATGCACTCTTGTTTTTAAGTACTCCAGATTTTTTTCCTATGTTTTTAACACCAGCTTCCTAATAAGAGATGAATCATTTTATGTGATGGTGGTTTTTCTTGATCCCTGATTGTAGAGGAATATGTGGAAAAGGCTTTGTGCAGCAGTATCTGAGAAGCTGCTGGTCTTCTTGACACCTGAGATTGCTTCTAAACTTTTAAAAAGGGACTATAACAGGTACCAGAGGGAACTGGCACTTACCTCTCTTGGGGTTTTTGGCAGTGAATTGCCAAAATCTTGCTGGTAATCTGAGTTTTTAACCCTGTGGCCTTGTTGGACTGGTAATCACAGGGTTCCTCTGTGACTGGTGCTCTCTTCTGACTTTGTAATGCTGCCACTTCTCCCAGTACAGTGATGAACAGTCTGGTTGCAGGATAGGTGTGGGTGGATGGCAGTAATAGTTACTATGCCTTAGATTTGCTTTTTGTCACCAATACAGGCAGGAAACCCTTTTTTCCCTGCTCTTTCTTACCCTTTGGCCTTACCTTGTTTTTCAGGATGTTCAAGATCCTTCAGTGACCGTGAGCTTCCCACTGGAAGAAGATGCAAGTGTTTCTCTGGTAGCTTGGACCACTACTCCCTGGACCTTGCCCAGCAATTTGGCCCTCTGTGTTAATCCAGAATTGCAGTATGTAAAAGTGAGAGGCAAGTGTTAACTGAAGGTGACATGGAATGAACACTTCTTCCTTCAATGCCTGTCAATATGTACTTTTTGTATTGTAGACTGTTTTATGCTGAATTTGAGGCACTTTGCTGGGCTTGGATCTGTTAATTTGAAGAGATGGATTTTGTATGTATGTGGCCAATGATTTCCAACTGCTGTGCTCCTGTTATTTTAAATGTATTGTGGGGACTGTTCCTTAAAAAATACTGATGGATGAGAGGGGAGACCAGGAAGTGTGACTGGGTGCCCAGAGCTGTTCTCTCTCCTCCTTTCTTGGGGCTCAGACTCATGAACAAGTTGCTTCTCTGTGACAGATGAGTTGCAGTAACTGAACGTCTCTGCACTCAGAACCCATGACAGACCCAAAATGGCACATTCTGGTCTCAGCCTGACTGGTTTTAGCACAAAGTGAGGCAAGGTCTGTTCTGTGGCTTCCAGTGTAAGAGTACCTTTGACAAAATGCCTTGGCTTACTGCTGGACCAGCTGGTTGTGCCTGGCTAAACAAGCTGTGCAGGGAGGTGATCTCTTCCCCAGCACTGCAGGAATTGTGTGAAAGGACCACATAGGGAGCCTGAACAATATAGGCTGTTACTTTTCTCATTACTGCTTCAAGGAGTTTTCCAGGGTTTACTTTCCAAAGAAATCCAAGCATATAATTGATTGGAAAAGTAAATCTCAAAGGCAACAATAAAGTGCAATTGTTACCCTCAATGTCAGTTTAATAATATTGATTTTCTGTAGTAATTGTCCATCTTGCAATTGTTTCCTTCTCTTGTAGTTTACACATACTGGAACTTTTAAATTGCTTTTTTATTTGCCTCAACAATAATAGACAAAATGGGATATTTCTGCCTCTGGAACAGCAAAACACATTGAAAATCAGTGGACTGGCTTTCATCCTGTGGTTTCTGTTTAAACTTAACTTGTGGAAAGTGTTCATTAAGTGACTGTATGGGGAAGGAGTAGCTGGAAAGTGGTGGTTGATCAGCAGGATTATTCTGGGCAGTTTTATAGCTACACTGATATCATCTTGCCTATATTGAAAGATTTCATAGTGGTGCAAATAGGGGATTAAACTGAGATTTGTGTGTCTGTTTTTATTTTATATTGTAGATAATGCCACAGGGAAGATTTACATTTTGATGGAATCCAGGCTGATAGCATTGTACAAATCTGACAATGAATATCAGATACTTGACAGGCAAGTACATAAATTATTACACTGCCTAACTTTCAGTATTTTTCTAGATCAGAAGTTAAATGTTTCAAGAAGGTGGATTTCCCTACATGTGTGTTTACATTGGAGACATGTATAAAGAGATTGAAATTTATTAGGACAAATTGGTTTGGATGTGAAGCTGCAAATAGGTTAAAAGTTTCATTGAATCATTGTATTGGCTTCTCTTAAACCTTTTGTATAAAACATCAACCTGTTAAAGAGGTAAAATACAACAAGTATTTATTTGCTCACTTAATTCAGACATGGGCAGTGGGTAAACAAACAAAGAACTCCAACAAAACCCCATACAACACAAAACCACAAAATAAAAAAGTAAATCAGAGAGTAGAAGACTTTGAGAATAATACCCTTCTTCACAGGCATCAGTTATTTTTATTTTTAACTTTTTTTTTAACAAGCAGCTGAAAGCTTTACATTTAAAAAAGGAGGCAATGTCTCTTCAGTTAAGCAATTGCATGTGCATCATTGAATTAGAGAAATACAGAGCTGGAATGTTTGAGATGTTGCCTACTCTGGCTTATACTGTGACAGTTGAATAATTACTATTTCCTATTCCTACATTGATTCCCCCTTCCCCCAGCTGTACTCTCTTAATCTCTCTGTAATATATCTCTCAAACTTATTCTATAACAATTTTTAAGTTGTACTCAATTTATAAAGATTATTTTCAATGTTCTCATTCTTCAGGATTGGCTGAACTTCCCATCTCCATCGTTTTTTCCTCCCTTCTGAGTCATCAATAAAACAATTGAATAGTGTCTTAAATGGAATACTACAAATTTACCTTCAGTCTGGTTGCAGTTGTTCTGTATCAAGGAAAGCACTGAACAGGTTTTGCTGGTTTTGGTGTGGTGTTTTCTTCAGAACTGTGAAAAACTTGCTCTTTAAGGCAAACATACACATTTGAGATGATGTTGCTTATGTCCCTAACACCACCCCCCAAGCTTTGATTATTTTTTAAACATTTCCTTTTTTATTCCTCTTTCTATCCATAAGGCTGCTGGCAGTTTTTATTCTCCTTGTAGACCAGTATAT
The DNA here is from genome assembly GCA_013390005.1 of Calyptomena viridis. Classification (NCBI taxonomy): domain Eukaryota; kingdom Metazoa; phylum Chordata; class Aves; order Passeriformes; family Eurylaimidae; genus Calyptomena; species Calyptomena viridis. The sequence goes on along the minus strand of WEIV01014390.1, from coordinate 725,599 downwards.
TTTTCTTCTTTCTGTATTACTGCTACAGTCTTCTCAAACTGAATTTTTTTTTGGCTATGCTCCAATTTTTGTTATGTAATAAATTAGTTCTCCCAAATGTGAAATGTGAGACAATTAAGAGATAGCTGGTAGTTGAATGGATCTTGAAAAGATTGAGATCTGTGGGTATATAAGGTCATGGAAATGAACTTTGCCATTTCTGCTCTTTTTTCTTTCTTTTACTCCCTTCTAAATTCTTAAGCAGCCAGGCCCTTGAGGGGAGAATTCATGCAACTCCCAAGTGCCAGGCTGAGGTCAGGGAAGGCTCTGGTTGAAAATGGTCTGTGTCTGCAGTGACCTGAACCTGCTGGCTGCTCTCAGCCTGGCCACCCTCCCTCAGACCTGACTTTGTTTTCCTTCTTCCTCCCAGCTCTTAGTGTGGGAATCCTGATTCCCTGTTTCACTGATGAGGTGGATTCCACCTTGATCAGGACACTTTTGGCTGCTTTGCCCAAATGCATTGTTTTATTTAGCAGTGGTAGATAGGAAGTGATTGAGCATTTTCCTCCCCTTGTGCTGCATTTCAGTCCTTTTGCATATTAAACATTTAATTTCTTTACGCTTGTTTTCCACTGTTGTCTCTCTTTAGATTTTGGAAAATGTGGATTCCAGAGAATCCAAGCTAGAGATTTTTGATCTCTTGAGAGTGAAGAATTACTATAGTGCACTATATAAATGAGTCTTATAGCTTAGGTTGACTCACGGAATAACCCTCACAATTCTAAATTGTAAGAGAGAGATGTTTTATTCAGCTGAGACACATGTGGAGTCATTTCCCAAAGCCATGTGTACCAGTTAAGGCTGAATGCCTTGCTTATATCAGTCAGAGATATACATATTCACTAGAGTTCTCACTTCACCTATACATATTAATATCTTGTTCCTGCTTTCCTTGCTTCATATTATAATTAGCTTTTGTCAGTTCTGCACTTGTTCTGTGCCTCCTGGTACTGTGAGTAGTGGTCTTTTTGATAGATTCCAGGGTCTTTTTAATAGATTTCAGGGTGTCCTTTTGATGACCTCTCCTTCTATGTAGGTGTGTAAGAACCTCGGTTTGTTGTTCCGAACTCTGGACTTGCTGAAGAGCTGACTTGGTTAAGTTTGCCTTTCTGTTCTTATCAGGAAATATGCATTTGCTTCAGCTTATACCAGGGTCGAGGTGCACAGAGTGGGCTTACTTAGTAACAAAGTTATTTACTCTAGCTACATGATTTTTAACAAGGCTTATACATAGTATATATCACTTTAATCATATGAATTTTTCTAATAAATTTATACAAGCTTCGCATCAAGGTCACAGGAAGGCAGCACTGTCCATGTTTTCAGCTTGCAGTTCAGGACTTGGATAAAACAAGTATTTCAGATCCCAAAGTGAAAATCAGGAATGTGGTTCATAACCTTTACCTATCACTGACTTCTGTTAAATAACTATTTAGCTACTTTTTTTAAAGCCAGTCCTAGTGCCTCACACTCTGCATCTGAGCATTCCCACATCTGTGTGGCTGAGCACTGGTTTGCTTTTCTCTCATCTGATCCCGATTAAGCACCTCAAACATTCCTAAGGCTGTTTGTAATATCAAATATATAAACCATCTGCAAAGCTGTGGCTTAAAATAGAAGTCTCCCCTTTTCCTAGAGGATATCGTGTGTGCTGAGCTGAGGAGTCGTGCTCTTTAACTTGGCATTAAATACTGCTTGGGATCCTTTCTGTGCAATGAAACAGCTTTGAAGTAGTCAAGTGTTTTATGGTTTGACCATTGTTTTGGAAGCTGTAGAGTATGAGGAAAGACCTCAGCTGTGACACAGTTAGAGCTGTCCCATCTGTTAGATTAAATTGTGTTTTAGCTAGATTTTTTCCCCTGAAATTGGATGATTTAAGTACTTTGAGGAGAGGTCTGAGCTGTGAATCCCAGGCTAATCACTGTCTTTGTCAGCTTTTGTCAGAAGCCTGAAGGGGGCCAGATCTACAGGGCTGTGTCTTACATTTCTTGTCTGGCCCAGTTGGTTCCTCAGTGGTTCCTGTCACTGTTGGGTTGTTCCCTGAGATGCCTGTGGAGATTTGGATGCCTGGTTTTACAACAAGGGATGAGGCATCTGAGCTTTAAAGGCTGCAATACCCTGTTTCACACTGCTGTGCTTATACCTTGAGGTGTTTTGGATCAGGGCTTGTTTAGTTCTGTTGATCATGCTGAGCTGGAGGGCTTTGTTATGAATATTGTGTTTTATCCAGAAGCTTCTTGCCTAGTTCTACCATAAAGAGCTCGTCATTAACTTAATGCTTCAGTTCTCCATTAATTTACAATGCTTGCTTGATTGTCCATCAGGCACAAGTGTACCTGTTGAATGATGGCAGAGATGCATTGAGAGACTGGGTTTTTTCCAAGTCTAAATTGGCAAAGAGGCAGGAAGCAAAATATTAAGGAAATAATTTTTTCTTCACTTTATGAAAACGAATTTTGTCAGGGATGGGGAAAAATTAATAGGAAGAAAAGCAATTTTCAAGTTGTTTATTTGGATGTTTATGTAAATCTTTGCCCTCAGGTTTCCTGGCATTGCTCTTAAAGGCAAGAAATATAAACCACTCTTTGAATATTTTATTCAGGTAAGTTGAACAGATTTGCTGTTTGATATGGGATACAAAAATAAAACTAATTCTCAGAATTCCTTGTTTATAATGTAAAAATCTTTTGTCCTAATAACAAACTCCAGGTTATATTAAAGTACTTTAAAATCCTGATGAAAGGTTGAAAAACAGAATGACTTTTTTTCTGTATTTTTCCCTTAAGTCTCAAATACACCTCGAGTAAAAATTAAGTGATAAATTAGAAATTTGGTTTCAGATTGCAGAGGAACTTTCCATACACATTAATAAATAGGCAGTGTTCTCTCAGCTTCTCATCTGGTGACCTGCTGTTGTCAGCCTGTTAATTCCACAGGTTTTGTCTTGTGGACACAACACACAAGGGAATGACCTTGGCTGTGGATAAGTCACAGACTTGTCATGTTTTTCATTGAAGAATTAAAAGCCTTTGCTAAAAACCTACTGATGTGTCAGATTTATATGGATACAGCATTTAAGCACTGCCTTAAGTGTAGTGTAGTTAATAGCACCACAGATAATAGAATATGTATCAATAGGAGATGGAGTAGAGCATTTATATATTTTTAAAAATAATCTGATTAAAAATAGATTAAATTTTTCCAAGAGAAGTGGATTACAGCACTGCTGGCCAGGCAGCTGTTAACTCCTGTCAGGGATTTGGTCATTTGTGACACCATCTGCTCTGAAGCTTGTGCCCAAGTCAGCAAAGGTGAGAAAACCTCTGTAGGGAGCAGGGTCTGATATTTCCAGAGAATAGTCAAACACAGCTGATTGTGAAAAATTGGATTGTGGGTGTAAAATTGTGGAGAGGACAAATTTTGTGAGTCCTGCTGTACTTGTAAGGAGCAGATGGGCATCTTCCATTTTTTATTTTTTATTTAGAATGGAGGACTTACCTCAAAATATCTATCTTCAGAATGAGCCAAATCTAATATTTTGTAAGATACATGGTTCAGCTGTGACTGCAGTAATATTTCTTTTACTATTTTTGTATTAAGGAATAAAAAATTAAGGTTTATTTTTCATTAGGTACATACCGAACACACTGAAAATTGTCAGATCTTGGCAATTTTTTCTGAATTTTCTCCTCTTATTTTTACTTGCTATTTACTACTCTTTTATTCTCTGGAGGAAATAAGGGAAATGTATGACTATAAAAGCAAACTTATTTTGAATTAAGAGGTATAGTGAACATACAGAAGTCCCCTTGCACTTCTCTACCTTTCTTGGTTGTATCTTCCTGTTCAGGAGTTAGTGATTTGCAGTCTGTTAAGCACAGAACTGTGTGAAGGTCTGTGGCTTGAAGAGTAACTGACTTGGAGGCCTTCTGGAGAGGTGTCAGATGTAACCCCATTTGACACTGTTTAAATGAAGTTCACAGCCTGGGTGTCTGGGCTGTGGGAAACCATCAAATGTTAGCAATGTCACATTTCCCTGTGGCACTTGTTTCCAACGCAGTTCTTTAGTCTTGTGTGGCTCTTCCAGCTTCTTGAGGCTTCTGTCTTGCTGTATGTGTGTGCTTCCATAGGAAAAATACCTTTTTGTGTTGCAGTGCAGAGACCAAGGGGCCTTCACTGTGGTGGTGGATGGTTACGTGAAGGAGGAGGAAGGCACAGGTGTTGTACATCAGGCTCCTTACTTTGGTGCTGTGAGTATGAGCTCTGCCTGTAATGTCAGCTTTGTCCAGCACACTCCAGCTGCTGGGCACTGCTGGGGGGTTGGTGTTAAACAATCCTCCCATTTGCTGCTTACAAATAGAGGAACACCACGTAGCCTTGTATTCTGATGGGCTCTTCCAATCACTGGTGCCCTTTGTGTGCTGGATTGGAGGTTTTTAGGTGTCCTTCCATCTGGTTATTGTTGTGATAGGTGAACTGAACTCACCACTATGTGTTCTGAGTGTCATTGATCTCAGCTTTTCTCAAAGTCTAAAGTTAGAGCTTTGAGAAGGACTGATCTGTGGCACTGGTAGCCCACACTGGCTTTGCTAAGTGATAATTTAGGATGGTAGCAGCAGTTCTGCTCAGCACACTGCCCCTCCTCAGTGTTTCAATTCCATTACTCACTGGGCTTTTAGAGAATGAGAAAATGCTTTCACTGCTTTTGTCCTGAGACTTTATCTCTTGGCATGAAAGGATTTTGTTGCACTCCATCCTTTTTTTCTGTCTTTATTGTCCTTTCCCTCAGTCTGTTCTTTTCAAGGTTGAGAAGAATAATTTTTCATGGATTTAATCATTCCAGTTTTTAGACACATGAATTAAATGCACTACTTTAGGCTTATTGTCCTTTTTGTATAGTGTCCTGTCTTCAGCCATTATCCAAAGATGCCCTCAGAAAACTTGCAGTAGAGCTGCCAGTGCCTAGCAATTAGCAATCCTTGGATCACAAGCTCTGTCATAATTTCCAGAACTGTTGGCATTAGGAACAGACCTCTTTGTATTCATGTGAAATAGCCCATCCTCTTCCGTCCCTTTTTCCCTGCTCTTTTCCCAAGGGTACATCCATTGTGGTGGTGGTTCCCTTGTCAAGATGAACACTGATAGGACAAGATGTGCCAGCTTAATATAGCTGTGAACAAACAAAATTAGACTGGGCTATGTTAGCAGTTATAAAGAAATTAGTGGTAACTGTTGAGGTGTCCTAGGGGGTGTAAAGCCTGTCCCACTGCTGCTCCTCAGGCTCTCCCCTGTAGCTAAATCCTGGATTTGCCAGAGGGCTGAGGAAGCAAGACTTGGTTTTGAGTCAGGAGCTCTTGCTGTAGGAGATGGAATGAAGGAAGGGAAGAGGCTGCCAGTGGAGAAGGAGTTCTGAAAGAAGCTGTCCCTTGACTGCTGTGTTGGGGGCTTGTGTGTTTGCACAGAACAGCTAAGTTGTTGGAAACAGCTGTTGGAAAGGTTGACTGGCCAGTTAGAGCAAGGATTATCTGCCTTCTTTTATTTGATTTTGTTATAAGCCCCCAGAGGTTTGTAAACACAGAGGAAAAAAATACCTTTTGTTTCTTTCCTGTGAAGTCAGCAATTTTAAAACTTTTTTTATTAAAATAACATGAGAGTGTCAGTTAAATGCTTTGCAAAGAAAAAGTACTTAGAAAAGTAAAAAAAGTACTTAGAACATTTTTGTGAGAAAAAAGTACACAGACATCACAAACAAAACCTTGCATTCATCATCTAAGGAGGGGTTTGACTTGATAATGCTTGATACATGAACCTGAGTCACCAGGCTGTGCTGCCTTTGGAAGGAAATTGCACAGTGTATGTTGCACTTCCAGCTGCTGCCTTTTTCTTTGGGGATGCACATAGGTCAGTTTTGAGAGCCCACAGATTATTTCTGTTCCCAAAGGCTCAGAGTGTCCTGGTTTAGTTCAGCAATTCATTGTACTGTAGGCTCTGTGGAGAGCACAGTGTTAGTGTTGGCCTTTAGACAGGCTTAGATGAAGGAAGGGAGATGGTTCATGATTGCAGACAGGACTGTCTTCCTAATTAATTGTCTCTATTCCTTCCCACCATCATTGTAAATAAGTCCCTTTGATAAATGGAGATGCAATGTAAGTTTGTGGTTTTTTCTTTAATTCTTCTTACTGACACATGATCTGTATTGCTTGGAAACGTATCCTTGTCCAACAAAATTGAAAGTAAAAACTCACCTTCATTTAGTTCCAGGATATGTAGTTTTATCACCTTGTGTGATGCATTTGCCAAATACAAGCTGACACACAATATCAAAGAACTCTATTTCAGTTCAAAAGACATCAAAATCAAGGCTCACAGAACAAGACAAACCTGTATTAAAAACTCTGTAAACTCATTGTACCTTCAGATTAACATGACACTAAAATTCAGCTACTTAGGCATTTCATCATGTAGATGTACCTGCAGTCAACTTAAAAAGCTTTAACATTTTAATTTGCATACAGATTTTTAATTTGCAATATTTCTAGTGCCTGCTCAGACTGTCTCACACAAGTTTCATAGACCTGTTACTGATGCAGTCTTTTCAATACACTGCAAAAGTGTACTTGATTTTTAAATGGTGCTGAAGGTGAACCTTTGACTTCATGTTTTTGTTTTGTTAAAATTTCCAGAAAAGCTTTTGATAGTTTCTACTTAGACATTTTGTGTATTGCAACTTACATGTGCAACCTTTTGACAGATTTAATTGTAGCAGAGATACAAAAGTGAACACTATGACTTCCATCCTGGAAAGAATTGGTATTTGTCTTAAGTTTTATTTGAGTTTAGCATTTGTGGATTTCTGTGTGTCTGAATATATTCTTCCATTGTAGTTACTGAAGCAAATCTCCATTCAGTCAAGTGGCAGGTCAGTCTGGAGAGCTTTTCCATTCAAGTTCTTCCAAAGACAGGAACCAAGTGTAGAAAATGGAGTAGCAAAGGCCTTTCTGTATCATTGGCTGCATCAGTGATGCAAATGGAACTGAAGTACCTCTTGACTGAGGTCGGGCATGGTGGCAGGTTTGTTGTGATGTCTTGGCAGGGTTGTGAGTGTGCCAGGCTTTGTACTCTGTGCTGGCTGCTGCTTCAAAGCCTTCAGCAATTCTCTGCCAAGTCAGGGCTGGCGTGGGCTCTGTCACCTGGCCCTGCAGTGCCTCAGCAATAACAGCTGGTGGAAGGGCAGAGAATGGGCTTATCTCAGGTACTGTTGACTGAAGGAGACTAAGTCAGTGGCTTTGTGCAGCTGCTGGAGAGTGGGGAGAGGCTGTGATCTAGTGTAAAGGATGCTGCAGCTCTAGTGCTTTGTTGTTGCTTTGTGCAATGCCTTGGTGCATGAATGAACCAACTTCACCAGCTCTGTGTACGTGTTTCATCCTTGTAAAATACAACAGGCAGCATCTGCCAGATGTCTGGCTTGAGGGAACTGGGACTGGTGGGCAGGGTTGGAGGTACAGGGTATGGCCACTGAAAGGGTCTGGAAACATTGCCCTGGCACTCAGAGCTGGCACACCTGTGTTGGTTAGGCTTGGGGAAGGAGAATTCAGGTGGCTATGGAGCACTGGCCTGTGGAATCCTTATTTACACTTGGGCTCCTTGGTCAAGGTGGACAGGCTGCTTTGGGGTGCAACTCCTGTGAAATATGTGTTTAAGGAAAGGGAGGTAAACTCTCAGCACAGAGGAAGTAACAGTGCTGCTGCTGCCAGTTTGGGCAGGTGGGGTCATTGCAGCTTCTGTTTCACACTGTATAAACCTTCAGGTTTTGTCTTTGGGGTCTGTGGTTTCCTCCATGTTGTCAGAGCAGTGATACAGGAACATCCAAGACTCCAAAAAACAACGTGAGTGGCTGCAGGCGTAGACAGGCCTTTGTTTGTGGGGACAATCAAGTGGTTCTGGGAATGTGCTGATCTGCAACTGTTCCCTTCTCCCCTCTCCTCCCACCCCCGAGAATATTTTCTAACCTCGGGGTGACAAATTGGGTAATCTGGGTGATAATTGGTTAAGATGTGGGTTTACTGCAACATCAGACTTAAAATTTCTTTTAACTTAAACCTTTCTATCCCTTTACTCTTTTTGTTTTAATCTTTTCTATGATAGCATTGTTGTTTATTTATGTTTGGGAAGGTCTGAAGTGACCTTTTTTTATTTTTTTTTTCTCCTCCCTTCTTACTGCTACAGGAAATTAAAAATTTTAATGGAGACTGTCCAGGAAAAAAACAGTGATGTTGTCCATGTGTGGTTCTTGGTCAGTAGCGTTGCCTGTGGGCCAACAAATATTGAGAAACACAGATTTAAAGGCTTTGGATCTTTTAAGACACTCAGAAAATGAGATTCCTTACGTGAAGTGCCAGAATGAGATTGATTAAAACAACCTGCCTTCTGAAAAATGCTGTGTAGGCTGGTGAGCTGAACAGAGCCAGGCTCTGGCTGGGACAGGAGCATGATGTGGTGGTTGGCAGGTCCTTTGCTATGCCATGGTGACCTGAAGCTGTTCACTCTGTGTGTGTACTTACACATATGAAATACGTGTGCCTGTATATGCATCTATGTGCATACAAAAACATGCACATATCCCTTCCCCTGAGTGGCAGAAAACACATATAGTCTCAAGAACTCATAATTTTTCTGATGAATAAAATTACGATCCTATGAAACTGAATCTTTTCCTTGCACATTTGGGATTAGCAAAGGCTGAGTATTTTGCTGGTTTTGTCCAGTCATTGCATTTTGTATTTAACATTTAATTTCTTCTTCTAGGGATGGATATTTTAACCGGTGTTTTGTATTCCTACAACTTGGTGCTTGTCTCTTGTAGGATGATTACAGAGTCTGCATGGATTTTAATATCATTCAGAAGGATTCTGTGCCCGTGTGTCCTGTCGATGCATCCGGCTGCTTCACAGCAGAAGTGGCTGACTTTGCTGGGCAGTATGTGAAGGTCAGTGGTCTTGGAGACAGTAAACTACTGCTTTAGTCAAGATAAATTTTATGTGTAGTAGAAGCATTTTTTTTCCTTAAGTGGGTTTGTCTTCAGTGAGTATCTGTTATCTGGATAAACTGTGTTTTAACATTTGCAACAAGGTTGGAATTGTTTGTTATAATAGCTGAGAAATAAAGGATTTGAAATGCAAGTCATATTGTGTATCTGTAGTGAAAGGGAAAAGGAGTATCTCCTGTTTGCATCTGCTGCAGAAAGAGCCTCACTCCCTCCTTTTTCCTGACAAATGTCATTACAGAGTCTGGGCACACGTGCCTCCCTTACTTCTGGGTGACTCTGAATTCACAGATGTCGTCATTAAGTTTCTACCAGTCAGTTAATGGAACATGACCTGTTAGAAGAGAGAAATCCAGTCATTTTCCCTACTTGTGGGATGTGTTGCAATGTGAATTTACTTGCCAGTAGATGCAAGAGAATCCCTGTAGAAAGGAACCTGCAGGAACTCCAGATTGCTACATCTACAAATTCCCAGTAGGGAGTGCCTCTTAAATTCCATGTCCTAAGAAAACAAATTGGTTTTAGTCCTGCTGTTACAGTTTGATAGCAAAGCATGTTCCTGTAAACACAATTTACTTGAAAAAGACTTAAAAGTCTTGTATTGCTTTTGAACTTAATAATCTGTTGCTTCCTGGTGTATATTAAAGCAAATAAGGAGGACACTGGAGGCTCCATCCTTGGCTTCTTACTTGTAGAAATCTGAACTTAAGGCTCTTGGAAAATATTCTTATGATGATGAATTTTTAGCATGTGGATATTGCTGCATCATACATTTTTGTCTTTTTTTTCCTTTCTTTATGTTGGCAGTTGTTTGTCTAAAATTATTAATACACAACTCACTTCCAGAGTAGCATGTAAATCCTTGTAAGTAAGGCATTATAAAATATGCTTCAACTTCTGAAATTTAGTCACATTAGAGGAATGTGGCATAGGGAAGTTTAAATATTAGGTAAAAAGCATAATGTGACTTCCTGCCACAAAATCAGAAGACTCAATAAAAGATTTAAGATATTTAATAATATGAGTTCTGGCTTTTATTTGTACTACAGAAAACTTGAATTTTGTACATAATTGTGTGTATGTGAAAACAGAGCTAAGGATAAAAAAGGACTGTATACCAGGATTTGGAGAGCAAATAACTTTGGAAGTTTAGGGTTTTATGGTGTGTCTGCAGTAAATGTATAAACTGTATAGAAGATCTTTGGCTTTTTTTTGTGTGTGTGTAAATGCTGCATTATGTATAGTGTTTTTTTCATTCATTTGGGTATTAGAGACAAATACCTATATAGTTCACTGGAAGAGTGAAATTTGCATTCCAAGGCAAATCTCTTGTTCTGTATTTTTAGGATGCAGATAAGAACATCATTAAATTACTGAAAGAGAAGGGCCGACTGATTCACAGCAGTAGTTTTAAGCACAGCTACCCCTTCTGCTGGAGGTAAGGACAGAGGCACACCTGGCTGTGATGTGGAGGCTCTGCCAGAGAACTTCTTCACTTGTGTCTCATTTTTACCCCTCTCTTGACCTACTGAAGATTGATTTAGGAGAGCTCCAATTTTGGTTTAGTAATCAAGTAAATTAATTTTTTGTGGGCGTAAATCTGATGAATTTAAGTGTAGCACTGTCATTTTATTCTATTATAATTCTACAAGTGTGTTTTTGTAGGTTGTGTTTCTCACTCTTCTGTGTTCCATGTAGTACTTCCAACTGCCTTTTGAAGATGGCTGTAAAAAGTCTAAAAAAGCTGATTTTCTAAGGAGCTGAGTGGTGGGAAGGGATTTTTTGGTGCACTTTGCATCCAAATAAATATATCACAGAATGTTTTTAAGGTGTTGGTGTTAAAACCTTCCATGTTTTGGATAAAATGGCTAAATTATAATTGTTGTAGTTAGTTCTTTTTAACTCTGTAAAATGACTTGGTTGTTTGAAAGAAGCCCAATTGCTTTTATAACGTGGAAACATCTGTATTGTTAAAATCCAAGTTCACATTTAACACTGCAGGGGGGGTAAATGTAACACACAAATAGGCTTTTCTGCTCTCAACCTGGGAATCCTGCACAGGACTCCCTGTGGAAGTCTCCATGAGTCCTCAGTATTAGTGAACAACCATAAGAAGTTCTGGTTATGAGGAATACATGATAGACACATTTAATCTAGAAATTAATCAGGTTTTTATTAGCATATACTCTCTGGTTTGAAATGTATGCAATTGCTATTGCAAAACTGAGGGGAAAAAATCACTGAACAATGTCAAATTTAAAAAAAAGAATCTTCAGTAATCTTTTAGTAGGAGTATTACATTAAACTTTTATTACAAGTAAAGACACACTTAAAATAAAGTATCTAATTATCTGAAATGACTTGAAGATTTTAAGCCATATCTGATGCACACAGCACCTGTACTGAAATAACTGATAAAAGCTCTTCTCCCTGTGTAGCTTTAATACTACCAGCTGAAGTGTTTTAGCAGGATGCATTTATCTTTCTGTAGCAAGAATAACCTTTGTGTGCTCTTGAATAGCAGGATTGGTTTGTTTCTAACAGCTGCCTAGAGGAAGAAAGAGAATTACTCTTCAAGTGTTCCCTCCTTGATGCTTTGGGACAGATTTTGAAAAATGGCAGCCCAAAACCAAGCAATGCTTGTGTTATTCCTGTGTAGCAGTTCAGATATCCAGTCCTGGCCTTCTGAGACAAACCAGGAATGCAGAACTGCTGGTTCTGCAGAACATCCTTAATCCTGCCACTCTGTTGACATTTTTGTTGATTGATGATAAGTTGCAGGCAGCACCTACCAGCAAATTATCTGGTGGGAAGAACAGAACAATGGATTCTACTTGAAAAGCTCATTTCACTGCCATCACAAATCAAACCGTAATTGGAATATGCTAAAAGTAGAAGAGTAGTTCTTAACTTTGAACATAGTTAACAGTTATTTTGATTAATGTAAGAAAACTTTGAAATCAGACTCTTCTTCTTAATGTCCTATGGTTCATGTTTTTCCCTGAAACCAGGCAGCTTTCAAACCCTCAGTATGCTGAGAAATTGGCCTTTTCTTTTACATGTCATGAAATTGGGGTCCTTGTCTGTTTCCTTGTTACTGTGTGATGTAGTAATTTTCTGTCAGCTAAAATAAGAGAGGAAAACAACAACTCGGTAAGGACACAGTAGATAGACAAATTCTAACTGAAGACTGTCTTGGAATTGCTGAAGATGGAGAACATTGGTCAAATCCTCTCTGTGCATGTGAGATCTTGAGGGTCTGTATGGTCTGGGCAGCAGTTTAGCAACTGGAATGGCAAAGCTGAGGAGCACGAGGGCCATTCCTTTGGGAAGCTCTACCAATGACAGATACAGAGCTTTGTCTTTGCTGAGCCAGTGAAGGCAAGGCCAAGAAGCCTCTCTGATAGCACGTGCTCAATTATTGATCATTTGGTTCCTAAATTACAACGAAATGAAGTAGGAATAAGATCACAAGTTACTGTGATTTGATTCCTCTAATACATTTTTAAAGGATCTGTTTGTAAGGGCAACAAAATTTAGTTCAGTTGAGACAGAGTAAGGTTTAGGCAGGAGTTTTATAAGCATCAGTCTGTTTTAGGGTCTGTCTGGGCCATTTTTGCCTTGTATTGGTGGAAAAAACAGTTCTCATTTAATTCACAGCAAAGAATTGAGTCTGGATTCCTCAACCTTCTTACAAGTCATGAGAGACAGGAATGTGTAAGATGTCACTGCTTGTGCAGACTTTAGTGTCTTGTTCTCTCTTGTCTCCTGCTGAGACACTGCTTGGCAGCACGGATAGAATAAAAAATATTCAAGGAAACTTTGCCATCTCCCCATTCTCACTGCCTTCATGTAGGTGGAACAGCTCAGGGGGTGCTCTGGGGTGGTTATCAGATGTTACAAACTCAGGGGCAGGTGGAAAGCCTGGGAAGTGGTTACAGCTTGTCCCTTTGTCACCAGTCTGAAGGTACTGAAGGAACCCCCAGTCTGAAGGTACTGAGAGCCCCAAGGCTTGTGTGCAGCCAGCCCTGTGAGCTGGTGCCTCCCCACAGGGCCTGGCTGCCAGTGCATTGTACCAGCCTGCTTCCTGCAGTATGTTAACACTGTGTGAGAAAATGTTGTTATCAGCTTTCATTCTTCTTGCTTCCAGTTACTCAAGACCTTGTGATGGCAATTCATCATTGTTTAGCACTTCTGAAACAGGATGCTCAGTGAAGCTAAAATATTTCTGAAGTACCTTGTAGCTTAGGGAATACTTTCTTTTTTACTGTGATCTTGCTGCTGTGTGAGGAGTGAACTGTTAGGCCTTAAATTTGAGAAGAAAACCATCCTGTCTAGTACATTTGCATTTAATAGCTGGGACATGACTACATTAATATTACTTTGAACTCTTACTGTTTCCTGTAAGGTTACAGATACTTTAACACTTACACAGATTGAAACATATAGGCTATAGTTACAAGGAAATACCTTTTGAAATACAGTATTAAAAGAAACTATGTAGTTTTTATTACTGGGCTTTGTGCACTGGATGCAAGTTTTGAGGTCTGAAAAACCTTTGCTGTAGGTTTTCTTCTGTTGGTCAGGCAGGTGCACTTATAGCAAGTGCTTGGGCAGTATGATTAATTTTAATTTGCATTACAATCTCCCAGTAGTTTCTGCATTCCAAGTGAGTCCTTGCTGTGTAAAATGAATTCAACTTTCAAGGTGGGTTGTTTGTAGTAGTGACTGCACACAGGAGATAACAGCAGTTTCTCAGGGTCTTTGCTTGTGAGTTATTGTTGAGCAAGTGTATTGCCAAGCTGTGTAGCAAAGTGACTTAAACAAAAGGAATGCTTAAGAAAGACTTTGTGGGTGGATTGATGCTAAGGGAAAACAAGCTTCCTGTTCCTGTGTTGTTGATGTTCCTCTGTACCCATAGACAGATTCCATCTCCTAGGGCTTGGTCTCCCTCTTCAAGTTGGAATAATGGGATGGATATGAGGGATTAGAAATGTCTGAAATCTCCTGTAGTGACTTTTTCCCACTGTTTGATCACATGCTGTTTGAACAGTTGGTTGAGACCATAAGCAGTTCTGTTATGGAACAGATAACAAGAGACTGTTGAGACACAGTGCAGTCACAGGCTTAGAGATCCTAATTTTACCAAGTAATTTGGGGAATTGCTCAGTCTGTGTTGTGTGCCCTATAGTGCTCCCATTTCTAAGCAATCCTAAATTGTGAAACTGCTCTCCTCCCATGTGGGTTTTGTTTCATCGAAGTAAAAAGTATGTTAAGATATCTTTAAAACTTCTTTTGTATGCTTACCCAGATCTCTCTTTCCTTCTCCTTCTGGGTTGGGACATTCTTCTACTTAACCCTGGGTGCTGTTACTTCTTTATGATTTATGATTTTTCTTTTAAATGCAAGCAGTAAAAACATAGCATAATGTTTCCTGGTTTTTCAGGTCTGTATACACATAAAAAAAAGATACAGAATGAGCTCATGAGTGGAAGACTCAAATATGACTCATTTTAATAGTCACTGAAGTTCATATTATTGTACTATGTAGGAGCACAAATTTCAAATTCAAGTATCGTTTGAACAGTCTCATGATTCCTCTTGCTACACAAATTCCTTGAATTACTGTGTTTGAAGGCTATTAAAACTTCTTTTAGGATTTGATTTTAAAATAGTAGCTCCCAGAAATGTAGCATTTAAAAAACGAAACAAACCCCAACCTTTGTAACTGTGATAATATTCCAGGAACAGTGAATTCCTTTACTGAAAAGGGGACTTGGGATGTACAAAAATATATACTGAAATGCACTTTATAAATAATGTAGCACTTAAAATGTTTTTGTTTGTTTTACTCCCTTCCCTCTGCAGGTCAGATACTCCATTGATATACAAAGCTGTGCCAAGCTGGTTTGTCAGAGTGGAGCACATGGTGGAGAAGCTTCTGGAGAATAATGCCCAGTGCTACTGGTAATGTCTCCTGCATCTATCTGTTTTATTTTTGCCTGGAGTTGGGGGTGTGTGCTGGAACTCTACAAACCTACTTCA
Organism: Calyptomena viridis; assembly: GCA_013390005.1. NCBI lineage: Eukaryota > Metazoa > Chordata > Aves > Passeriformes > Eurylaimidae > Calyptomena > Calyptomena viridis. The sequence goes on along the minus strand of WEIV01014390.1, from coordinate 710,472 downwards.
CTGTTAGTGTGCTAACTCCATATTTCCATTGGGTCCTTTTGAGCCAATGCTCCTGGAATGGGGCTGGGACCAGTTTTAAACACTGTTTTATTTTGGTTTTATCAAGTAAGGTTGAGTACTTGTAATTTACAGTGAAATGCACTATGGGAATCATGTTGTACAATCCTAAGTAATTCAACAGGAGAGAAACTGCAGAGGGAAATCACCCTGCAGAAACCTGGAAGTGCACAGTTAAGCTTCCCAAAAAGCTCCTCCTGAGAGAAGAATATAGGCAGCTAAATGCTGGGTTTATCTTGTTCCAAATTAAACTAATTTTAGATTTTTTTTTACTCTAGTCATTATAGATAAGTTTGATTACTTTGTCACAGGTGCATTTGAAGGAAAAAACCCTCAAAACACACACAACGAATCCAACCCAGCTGCTGTAGCTTGTGTAATTTTAAGTAAACTCAGTTTCACAGGTTTAAGTAAAAATTTTCTACTGATGGTAAAAAAATCTTTACATGCATATAGGGAATGTGAAAATACTTGTGTGAGATTCACATAGAAAACAACTAAGTTTTAGATAACTTAAATGCATTATTAAATTAGTGAGAGGGAACTGTTGGTGCTGGTGGCCTTTGGAGGGTCAGTCCTGGGTTTATGGTGTAAGCAACAAAAACACTGTCATCTCCACCTTCATAACCTTTATTTTTTTTTTCCCTTCCTCTCATCAAAACCTTGTCCCTGGGAGGCTGAAACCAAGTGAGGAAAACGTGAGAGATTAAAAGCTCAGTCAGTCTTTGCTTGTGAGGAGAGTTGGGCTCCCACACAGAGGGAACTTGAATGATGTCAAAGGAGGTGACCCAGCTCCCAGTGAGCAATTACAGCTTGTGCTGTGTGTTTGCATGGACAGGAGTTGGCAATTAAATTCTCCATGAGCAGCTCTTACATAACTGCTGACGTGGTACAAGCACTGTAAATATTGAAATATGTGGGAAAAGTTAGTGATCCATAATAGACTGTCCAAAAATGCTGCAGCGTTGGTTTGCTCATCTGCACATGCCCAGTGTGGGAATGGAAGAACAGTTTATACATTACAGTGTGTTGCTTGCTGTTTTCTATAGCAGAACATACTGTGATCCTTCTTTGGGGGAAAAATAAGCTGAAGAGGGGGTGAAAGTGTTTGTTCTTGGCTTTAATTAGCTTTCTCAAGATGCTTCTCCTGTTGGGATGACAGTAGACCTGCATACTTAATTCTCACATGAACATGAGAAAAATGCAATGATCCTATTAAGGAAATGTTTGAATGGATGGGTTGATTTTGCTTTTCCAGAAGGCAAAGCTTTAAGAAGCTGCTGCTAAGTGACCTCCATTCATCCAGGAGACATTAGTAGTAAGGGTTAGTCATCAGTTTAAACCCTACCTCTTACATATATTTGGGTTTTCAGTGGTGCTTTTTGTAAGTGCTGAGTAGTGGAAGCAAATGTGGGAGCTCCTGTTGCAAAGGTTGGGTGAGAAGGGCAGGAAATGAAATCATTGTTAGTATTGCACATGCTTGGAATTAAAGGAGCCATTTGTCCTTCAGGCAATTTTTGTTTCAACATAATTCCATGATTAAACATAAAACTGATTCCTCAGGACTTCTCTCAAAACAATGTGGTCTTAGGGATTTTGAGAAGCTTTTGGTTGGCAATATGGCTATAAATACAGGTGTATTATCACAAAATGTTTAATAATATTAGTGCATATTTCCAGTATGTGATTTCATAGGGGTTTGAATACCGTGACCTTTGTTCCATAAAGTTGGCTTTTAAAATCCAGCTTTTGACAAGAATAAGGCAATGTTTTTCAGGTTTTCTTTCTGTGTTCTCCAGTGATGTCAGTTTTGTTTGGGCTGTAATTTCTGAAGTTGGCATTGAGACCAACAGCTTTCTTCAGTATTCATTTATTAAAATTTTGGGTGCTCTGTCCTTCTCAAAACCTACTTTTTTGCTTTTGAGAAGACTTGATCTCTGAAAGTGTCACAGGAATAATATGTAGCTTTTTAAAAATTTATTTTTGGACTCTCTGGGGCTTCAGCGTGTCCTGAAAATGAGAAAATTGGGGATAAATGCTTTTTGGACTATATTAACCTTTGCAAAATGAGTTTGACTGCATTGCTTTTTTATTCCTATAAATGACTGATAGATGTATTGTCCCTTAAGAATAGCTGTCCTCATGATAGATATCCTTCCTGATGAAATAGATTAAACATAGTTGGACAAACTTTGCAACCTGATTGCATTTCTAATTAGTTTTTTAGTGAATTACCCAACTGACAAAGCCACAGTCATTCAAAATTTAATAAAGTCTACAACTGTGTCTTTATTTTTCAGTTTAACTATAGATTTCCAGAATGGTTACATGAGTAATATGCCAGCACTTTTGTAAAACCAGAAGCTAAAAAAACCCTTTTTCTGTCTCAACTTTGTTATGGTCAGAGTGGCAAGTAACTTAGGTTGGATGTTGATGAAAATGCAGAATTAGAACAGCATTTAAGAGGCCGTGTTTCAGTCTTTAATTCAAGTTCCTTTAGTAAAAGTTCTCTACCATGTAACTGAGATTATTTAAAGGAAAATTCAAATTAAAAGAAGTGTCTTGTCTTTGGATACCTGCAGCTGTGGTCGTTGAGATGAAGAGGGATAAATTTGGCTGCTGTAAAGTCCAGGCCTGTCAGACCTTGGCTGACTATTATATTGATAAGGAGAATTAGATGCAGTACCAAAGTGCCTGTCTGGATTTCAGCCTTAATTGTTCTTACTATAATTTTATAGAACATTTTATTGAAAGGCTTTTTCTGTATAAACCAGAGATGAGTGACTAAACCATGGCACCTTAGATTCTGTTCTATAATGTAGGACTGATTCCTGTCATCAGTGTTGGTATACATTGCAAATTTATAAGTTATTGGAAACAATAAATTAGTACAATTTATGTTTCTAAACTGTTGTAGCTCATACTCCTGGCAGTGTATGTAATATTTGCATACTTGCAGGCCAATAGAATAGATTCTGTAGACTCTGTAATTTGTGTTTAAATAGCAGCTTTGAACTTTTTTTTTTCTTTTAAATCTCCCTCACTTAAAGTTCTACTTCAGTAACTCCTGAAAGATTTACTGGTAACTGTTGCCAAGTTTCTAATGTTGGAGATATTGTGCAGTTCTGACACTGTTTGCATAAGATGGACAGCACTTGGTGCAGTGGAAAAATGAGCATCAGTGGAAAGAAAGCAGTGATGCAACACAGGGACTTCAAAGAAGCCAAACCTTTTGTTCTGGCATCTTCTCACCATTGAAAAATTCAGGCATTGTAATAGAGCCTGATTTATAGGGCCTTAGTTGAAGGTAGTATTTTTTTCCTTTCACCACTGCAACTGTTAGTTCTTGCTGAAAATACCACCCAGAATATTTTGGGTGGGAATGAATTTCCTGGTTTACAAGTGTGAGTTTTGCACACCCTTCCTGCAGCTCCTATTTGAGCACTCAGAGCCCAAGTCTCAGACCACCAGATTGTCTCCCACCTGTGGAAAGGTGTGATATGATCAGAGATTAGACCTATTTGTATAATAAACTCTAAGGCTGGGTGTGCAGAGGATGGGCTGTAGAGCCCATCTGCAGCAAAAGGCAAATGTTCTGCTCAACTTGGCATTTTTGCACACATGAGGAACGAGTCTGTACAAGGCAATAGAATTTTAAGTCATGACAGAATTTTTTCTCCTTTTGTCTTTCTTCTTTTAGAATGTCTCAGAATATTTTCTTAGTTTGTTAATATTAATACATTTTATCTGAGCAGTTTTAAATGAGTTGTGTGTATAGATTTTGTTCCTTTTTTATCACCATGTAGTTGTAACTGGGTTTTTTGAGTCATCAGTCACACTTGTGTTACTCAGGAATTGTGAATACAAATCAGACCTTTGTAATTGTAGTGCCTGTCGTGTAGAGCAACGCGCAGTCACTAGATGGCAACATTTTCCGAGGAAAAATCCAAATTAGTGGCATTGACTACAACAGGAGGTGAAAAAAATTGCTGCAGGGTTAGCCTTGTGTTTGTCTAATTTAGAGCAGGGTGAGGCAGGAGGTTTTATTACTCTCTTAGACGTGGTCGAGGATTAGAAGTGAATTTTGAGGCTTCTTCCAGTTGATTTTGATGGCTCATGTTCTTCTGTGCCCTAATTTTGCTGTTGCCTCTCAGAGCCTCTACAGCAGAGATTGCTGATGGTGCCATGAATGGAGCAGGGACAGTTCCAGTCCCAGGGAAGGGTCACCAAGAGCTTGTTGTTGTTGTCAGGTAAAAGCTGACTAAATAAAACCCCAAAATGCCAGTTCACTGAGCACTTCCAGCACAGTGTAAGTGAGCAGCTGGTGCATCTATGACGTGCAGGATATGGAGTGTGTGCCCCCGTTACAGGAATGCAGACATATTTATATACATGTATTGAAATGGATCCCGGGCACTGATGCCCTATAAAAGTACTTTCTGCCTGTACACCTTAGAACATTGCCGAGGAAACTATGCAGCAAGGAGGAAAGTGAAAGCTTCCTTCCTCCCTGGCTTCAGGCTGCAGGGATTATTGATAAGATCAAGAATTTGAATATCAGTTAGCACAGTGCCTGGGTTGGACAGGTGGAGTAGAGGGGCATTTCTTTGGGGGTGTGACACACTCCAGAGCTCCGGGAGCAGCTGCTGACGGGGGATGATGCAGTGGCAGCAGCATTGCAGTCACACACCAAAGGGTGTGTTGCCATGGGAACCAGGGGACAAGAGTGAAGGCACACAGTGCTGCATCCCAGGGATGGAAAGCACTAGTGATTTTGCTGCACTAAGGGATCCTGCAGTGGTGGAGGCAGCCCGGCCTCGGGCGGGGGGGGCTTTTGCACCACGGAATGGGAGGAGAGGCTGCTGCAGTGGAAACTGTGTGTGCTTGGCAAACAGCTGACCTTTCCTCTCTTCCCCTCTCCTCCCTCCCACCTCCCCCCATGTTTAATTAGGTCCATGATATAGATTGGCGCTAATTAAAGTGTCAAAGGGGCATGAATAGATGCTTATTTTATCTCCTTGAATTAAAAACCATTAAAAATCAATTTGAGGGCATGTTGAAGGAGGCTTGTTATTAGACTAAATTAACATAATGGAATTTAAGGCTTTGTCTTCTAGGGGTTGGTTAATGTTTAAAAGAGAGCCAAAATCTACACCTAAAATGACCCCCCCAGCTGTTACGCTGTGAATTTAACTAAATCTGTACATATTTAGTTAAATGACGTAAGTGCTTAATCACTTTTGGTGTTGCTGTAACAACTCAGCCATCTTCTGGGAGAATGATTTTCTCTTTGCCAGGCTTAAGTGGTTCCTGATTTCAGGTGTCACTTAGACTTACCAGCTTGCTAAATGAAGGGGTAGGTATGGGACCATCTTCTCAGAGCCAAAGCTGTATTAGATTTCTTAATCTGGTATTAGATTCCCTAATTCTTATCACTTAAGGTAGTGTTTTGTTTATCAACTTTATAGTCTGACTCTTATGAGACTGTTTTTCAAATAATTGATGAGCCAAGAGCTTCTTTCAATTAGCAATTATGAAGTAAATCTTATCCAATACACAGAGAGCAGTGGTTTTGCAAAGAATGTCAAGAATAAAATTGATGATAAAACGTGAGGTTTGTGCTGTGGCAGTTTTTGATGCCTCTTTGTTTTTGGCAGTGCTGTTTGTGTTTACAGAAAAGAGGGACAGAGCTGCATCCTGTGACTGGGGCACAGTGAGCCAGCTCAGAGTCATGCTGAGCACATCTGAGCTGTGAAATGGAAGAATAAGCTGAATTCAGTACTTGCAATTGTATTATGAGCACAGGAGATGCTTCAAAATAAACACACGGAAAAGGAACAGATGTCTTAATCCTAACAAGTTTCCTTCTGGATTATGTAATAATTTGGAATGTTTTCTGTTTGCATCCTGCACACTTCTCTTCTGGGTCTCTTCTGGAGACAAGAGTCAGAATGTAAATATATTAATTTTAATTGATGCTGTTCCTTGAGTATTTATTGGTGGTGAGAACCCACTGGGTCAGCCTGTGATTGCTCGCTCTGGGATGGAAGGTGGGCACTAATTGCTGTTTTCAAATCCATGCCCATGTTACTTGTGTGACTTGGATGCTGAGTGGTACAAAGACTTTGAGGGCAAAAAAATGGTTTCTGTTGGAATAAGCTAATAAATGTTGTTCAGGGACTGAATTTGGTTTTACTCTTCATGGGGTTCTTTTGCTTGTCAAATGGAATTTTTATTTTAGACACTAAGAAAATGAGTAGCTACCAAGAAAGGATGTGGGAGTTGACTGTGCAGAGGACTTAGCAATGCACGAGTTTAGCAAAACCCCAAATTTGCTTCAAAAATAGGAGCAAACAGTCAAAAATAGACATGGAATTTTGCAGCAATTGAATAATTGTCATTATCTCTAACTTGTATGATAGAGTTGTGATGTTGGGAAAGTAAGACAGAAAAGAGCATTCAAACAGGTTGGAACTGATGTACTTTGATCAAAACCTTTCTAATTTATGTTTTGACCGAACAATATTTATTCCTTTGTGTTGTGAAGTTTAATTCCATGAACTTCCCAACTGCTGTAATGTCTGCATCCTGAAGCTTATTTAGTGCACTATCCTGGGTGCCAGGAGGAAAAACAGCTCTTGTCCCACACTCTTCCAGAGGCAGGATTCAAGAGCTTCCTGAGCTGCTGAGACAGCAGTCTCCTTCACCTTGCTAAAGGCTGGAGAAACAAGTAGGAAATCCTATCTGTGTCGTTCTGCAGAGAATTGTGAAGGTCAGACTCAAACAAATGGGAGGCTAGTTGGGAAATGAAAAAACCTGCTTCTCACAGCTCAGTTTTGGGAGCTGCAGCACAATTGCTTTAGGAGAGACATGGCTGCTTTGATTTCACCTGCAGCCTTGTGGAAGTATTTGATGCAGGAGCTTGACCTTTTCTGGCATGTGAAGGTGCTCAGTGCCAGTAGCAGGGGTTGCTCTGCACAGACTGTAGCTCTGGTCACCTTCTTGTCAAACCCAACTGCAAACTCTGGTCAGCAGCAGAAATCTGAAATCTGTGCTTTCAAGCTGAAGGGGGTTTGTGATAGATGTCTGATTAAACATTAAAAACATATGCATTTACATATGGGAGAGAGGTTTTTGTTTATCTTTGAGTTGCTCTGTGTAGATGGAAGGGTAAAAAGGCTTCTTCAACTAATACATACCTGTGGCAGGATGATATCTTTATTAAAATTTAATAGAAGTATACCAAGAAAATATCTAAGAGGATTAAAAAGAAACTGAAAAAATCTGTAGGAACACTAACCTGGAGTTGATGTAAATAATGATCAGGTGTTAATAACACCATTGCTGAGAATACTGTTTTGTTTTCCCAGCCTAATGAAATATTTAAATAAAAGATGCCTCTGATTTTATTTTTTTTCCCTTATGATACGCAGGTGTCAGACAGCTCTATGTAACTAAATTGGAAGGGGCTCCAGTCTTGAAGACTGTGCCTGGCAGGGCTGTTCCCTGCTGCAGATCCCTCCTCCAGCTTGTTCCCAGCTGTGCCTGCCCTTGGGCAGCCCCCATGGGCAGCATCTCTGGGGTGGCAAGAACCAGTGGCTTTAAGTAACACTTTCTTTGAGTGATGGGCTCAAGATGTGTGGGAGAGAGAGGTTCTTTTTATTGTGTTTGATGGCTGTGTCAGTGTTATTTCTGTATTGTGCCTCTAAAGAGCCATAAATCATTGTTGCAAATGTGGTTCGTAGTAGATGAAGTGGTTTGTGTTTTATGTTCCACTGAAAACTGGCAGCAGGGTCAGACAATTTTACCAGAAGAGGTAAATTACGTGCTTTCATAGCTCAGAGAGAGAGAGATCACACCACATACATTTTTGTGGTTAATGTCCACTTTGGGGATAAAATTAATTTTTCATGCGTGTTTTGAGGAGGCAGAGTTGAAACTCTCAGCATTTTAATGTCATTGGGGGATTGTCTCAGCCTCTAGCTATGTTAAATGGGACTAATAATTTCAGCTAATCAGTGTCTAACAACTTCTGAAAAATGGAAACTAGTTTAGGAGTGATGTAAAGAGAAGTTTTCCACATTAGTGGAGTGTTGGGCAAATGCTAATGATCTTTGTACACTTTCCACTTGTGTTTGGAGAGAGGGTCTCTTAAGGTCACCCACAGAAAATTAATAGTAATGAGTCCCATGCTAAACCAAACTGAGTGTACATTGCTGAATTTCAGAGCAGGGATACAGATGTCATGTGAAACATGAGTCACTGAATTTGTGTACATTTTTTTATATTAGATTTTTGTTCAAGAAGTGTTACAGAAGACAAATTTGCAGCTGAAAGTAAATCCAGGAATAGTTAGGGAGGCTGTGGAACTTGGGGCTGATATGTAGTGAGTCTTTTAAGGGTGGTTTTTATCCACCTGAGACAACAGTGGCATCAAGAAGCCTTCAGATTTCCACATGGCATCATCATGGGTAAGACTTGTAAAAGCGAGTTGCTTTTATTTTCATCAATAGACTTTTTTTTTTTGTTCACACTTATTTAATCTCCTGCTGCTGGGCCAAATTCTGTCTCTGTGTGTCATGTGAATCCATTCTTTTCATTTTTCCTCCAAAGGATCCTTTCATCTTTGTTACTCTTGGGACTGATCTGTGATTAAAAATCTTCAAAAAGAAATACTTGATAGAGGAACAAGAGCTTCAAAAAGAAAAGGTAGAAGAGGCCACGAGTGCTTTGTAGTTTGGCTGCTCCTCCTTTAGAAACTCAGTCTCTAAATCCAGCTCAGACTTTGGGAAAGTTCCTTCTAGTTACACTGGAAAAACAAACACAGTAAAACTTGCCATGGTTTGCTCAATAACTCAGTTCCAGAGTTCCTTTATTGTTGTGAGCTGCTCATTCACAGCTTCTGTCTCTGACACTGTCTTAAGGTTGTCCTTCCTGAGAGTTTAAGTGCGCTTTAGGTATGAAGGGAGTATGTTGTTGATCCTAAAACCCATTGCTGTCCCTCATCTGCATAAATCATTGTATAAATAGTTAACTCTTTGTTTACATCATAAGGGAAAACAAATGGTTTTAATCAAACCACAATTTTGCATATCCAGGAGCCTGACTGGGCATCAGGTTCTGACGTTAACCTTTGAGCTCTAAGACACTTTCACATGATGAAAATTTGTTTTTAACTTCCTTCAGTGCCCATTAATGCTCCAAATGCGTTTTTAGTGGCATTGATAGGGCTTTGTGGTTGAGGGGTGTGTTATTAAGGGGGTAATTCAAAGTGGAGATGATAAATAGCTTGGAATAATCTGTGAACCTGGGAGATGTGCAAATACCTGGATGCCCACACATAATCCAAGGTGCCTGTTAATGCTATTACTGCAGACTTAGGAATCTTTGGAATCCCCTTCAGCACCAAAATCAGTAGTGGTCTCTTTTTCTGGATGTAAAATAAAGCAGTAGTGTTGTTACCTGCCCTTAGCCATAATCCTCCCATGTTGGACCATCCTGAGGATTTCTGACCATGTTTTCTTCCCTGATGAATCTGTTGTGTGTTGCACGTCTTTTTCTGTGTTACTTTATAGTAAAATTAACATGGTATTTCTCACTTCTGTAGTTTACCTGGACATCAAAGGAAGATGGTGTTATGTTTTTGGCAGCACCTTGAAGTAGCCACTGCTGTAACTTGAATGTGCTTGTCAATGCTGAAATGGACTTTTTGGTGGATGAAATCAAATATAACCATTCTGTTTAGCTTTCTTGTAAGTGGAGCATAGTGATGAAAGGATAATTTTCTTGTTTTTGGAACAGGGTTCCAGATTTTGTGAGGGAGAAGCGATTTGGGAACTGGCTTAAGGATGCCCGAGACTGGGCCATATCCAGGAACCGGTACTGGGGGACCCCCATCCCTCTGTGGGTCAGTGAGGATCTGGAAGAGGTGAGTAAGAAAATAAAAGGTTCCAGTTGACAGAAAAGCCTGTTCTTTGCGTGTTGTTTGCTTATTTTGGTGGACACTTGTCTTTGTTGCAATCTGAAGTACTATTAATATATCTTAACAGTATATCAGTTTTATCTGTCTGTGTATATTTATATGTATATAGTAGGGGATAGATAAATGCATATTTATGGATGCATTTGTGTGCCTGTACAGGTTTTCTTTCTTTTGCTTGAAAGCTGCAAGTAATTTTTCTTGGTTATAATATTAAAGTTAATCTTGTCTTTCCTGGAAGAATTTGCAGTGAAGGCAAATCTAAAGGAAATCACAAATGCAGTGAAAAAATGGCAAGAAAGATTATTTTTTTTTTTTTTAACTCAGTCATTTCAGTCTTACTTTTGGAATTCTGGTGCTCAGTTTCTTCAAGACAAACGAGTTGCTGAAGACATAAAAGCAAGCCTGCCACAGTAGAAGAGTGAAGATACATTTACATTTGTGGCACTACAAATATGTAACAGGTTGTAAAAATGTGAATCTAGTGGAATGATAAAAACACCTCATGGGAATGCTGGAAATGAGTTTTTCCAAGGTGTAAGGTCCCCTGCAGTTGGTAGGTAAAGCCAACTGCATGAGCGAGTGCTTTGCACAGTTTTGGTGGCTGCTGCTCTCAAAGTGATGAAACACAGGTTTTAAAACTGTTTCTGAAGATAAAATGAGTGGGGTTTGGGGGGTTTCTGTGTGGCTTTTTCCCTCTTTTTTGGTTGTTCTTGCTGTGTTGAGTTAGTTCTATTACACATGTGTGATAAGCCTTCCTCATGCTGGAAATGGGAAATAGGGATCAGTGTCAGGATGTCCATGGGAGGTAAATACTGATGGCAGCATCCCAAGCCTTTATTTTTATCTCTCTTGGTTTGAAAAAGTTTTACTCTTCATTTTAGACCTGGCAGACCTCTATTAGGGAAACATCTGCTAGAGGAGTATTTTATGGTCTTAAACTTGCTATTGCTTAAATGTGCACCATAAAGCATTTTTTACTTCCTTTTCACTGGCAATCTTGCTGGTAGGCAGGGAGATATTGGGGGTGGGGGAGGGAGATACTTCTTGCAATTAAATTTAAGTATCTAAGAAAGCCTTGGCAGTTGGTTTCTATTTATGCTATGAGTGTGTTTGTACATTACTGACAAACCGAGTGCTTCTGTCTCTCCTATCACAGTTAAAGATTAGTTTGAAGACTGACTTCTACATAATTTTTTCACATTTATCCAATGCTTTTAAGTCCCTTGTTTGATACAACTTTCTTTTTGGTAATAAAAAGGCTTTCAATTTTGTGCCAGAGTATTTCAAGACTTCATTCTACAGCTGAAAAAGATTGTGTAAAGATTTCATTACTTCCACTCCTTGCCTCTAATAATATTTCATTTTCTGTCCAGTCTCTCCATGTCTCTATTCCTGTGTGTACACATTTTTTTGGTTTTCTAGGTTGGATTTGTTTGGTTTTAATAACAATGTGGTGTCGAACTTGGAAGATTGACCTTTCCTTTGAAATTAGCTGCAAATATTCCCCAGGGCTCAGTGTTCCAAATAAAGATGGAAATACCAACAGGTCTATTACTTTTATTGATAGATGTTACACATTTCTGTTTGCTCTAGAGTCTGAATGTTGTGCTGAGTATGGCTTCTGGACCCAGCTACCTTTCAAGTCAGGGTTTTTTTCTAGTAGTCACTCTTTTTATACATGTGGAGTATGGCTTGAAAAACAAATACCATTGGAACTGATGTGGAACTTAAGGCCTAGGTGACATCTGCTCTCATATAGAAATAATTTTGCCTCCAAATTCCCTGACTTCAGTTTTACTGCAGCCTAGTGTTGTGTGAGATTGCAGAGCATCCTCTTCATGTCTTGCTCTCAAAAGAGCACTTTGTTGTGTGCAATTATTGTGCATATTAAATCCTAGAGAAGTAGTAATAATTCCTTATTTAATATACGGTGAGGTGAATTAATTGGTATTAAAGTGAACTTCATTACAAATCAATAACTGGTTTCTTGCAGTTTTGTTTTAGCTTTTCTTTTAGTTTTCTTTTAGCATAACTATTAGGTAGAGACACATAATGGAAGTTAAATTTTGAAGCTTGTGTTTATTACCACATTTTCACAGACAATTTATCATTTTAAGCTTTCAAATCTCAATGATTTCCTCAGTGGAGAAATGCATCTCATTTGGATTAGATAATAAAATTTTTTAATGTAACACTCAAGTTGGTAAAGCAGACATGGGCTAATTGTATACAACTTGCATACAAATTATAGTATTCAGGAGTTTTATGGAAATTCTGTTTCATTGCTTGTCACTCATATAAACTGTTAACCATCCACGAGTTTGGGTGCACTTGGTCTTGGTTCACAGAACAAGAGGACTGGCTCTGCTCTCCTGAAGGGTGAGGGAAATCCTTCAGCTCTGTTTCTGGGCTGCTTTGAGGCCACTTCTGACCAGTTACAGCACTCATTTCTCCTGCTATTTAATACTCAAGAGATGCTTTCTAAAGATCCCAGAATGTCTTGTTAACACACTGATACACACCTAAACCTCTTTATTTCTGTGAGCACTCCTTACTCTTTGGTTATGGTCCTGAACAGAGTGTGGCAAACCAATAAAAGCAAACACTTTTATTTACAGAGCTGTGCCACAGGGACATGGAGATCCATGAATGCTGCTGGATGGTTTTATTCTTCCTATTTACATAGATAATGCCAGACAAAATGCCAGGGTTCAGTTGGTTAGAAGTGTGTAACCTTGACCTCTGGTTCACATCAGGTCTCAGAGATGCTGAACAGGGTTGTTGCTGAACTGCCCCAGCCTGTTCAATTTGGTCTTTGCTGCCTGCTATTAAATGTTGGTAGAACTGGTTTTCTAGTTGAACAATAAAATGGAGGAGGAACAAATGAGTGCTGGGGAGAGGGACCAGGCTACCAAGGCAGATGTTGCTCTTGAAGGAATGTACCCAAAGCAATAGTTTAATTGGAGAGCATCAGCCAGTTGGTTATTGCAGAAACGAGTGGGTGCGGCCTAATGAGGGATGGGATTTGATTAGCATCTACTTGCTGTATTCTTCTCCTGCCTTCAAGTATCTAATGAGCTCCCCTTGGGACACAGCAGCTCCATCCTTCTCCCTTGGACAGAGGGAGTCTTATTCAGTGTGGGAATATCTGCATTCCTCTGCGGGTTGTTGGATTTTTCGTGTAAACTTGGGGTGGTTTCTGGGTGCAGTTCTGCATCTAATATTCAGAATTTGACTTAAGTATTCTTGCTCTAAAAGCAACAAATAATGGGCAGCTCTTCTCCCAGAGCATATGTGAAATTATGTTCAAATACAAGGTTAGGGAGGATGAAGTAATCTTTGTATCCAAGGATATTTTTTTGCCCATGCTGCTATTAAAACCTTTCTTTCTGGCAGCAGTGCTGAACTATGCACCTGCTGCTGCTCACTGGAGCCTGTGTGGTTGTTTATGGGGCCACACAGTGAATGGAGAGCAGATCTGGGTTAAAAATAATTTGTTGATAAAGGTGTATTTTTATCTTGGATCAGTCCCTGGTGTGGTTTGTTGTGCACTCTGCTGTGCTTGGCCATCAGAATCATTGTGGTGCCTCACTTCCTACAGAAGAAAAGACAAATAGATAAGTAATGAAAAAATTACATTTCCAAAGTACTTTAACAATAGAAGATGGTGATTAGTAATGCAGATCAGCAGTTGAATCAGACTATGAAAATCATGTCTTAAAACCAAATCAGACTCGGTTTCTGTCTTCTCTGTAATTCATGACAGTTTTTTGGAATTAAATACACCAAAGTCTTTTCGTTAGTCACAATTTCTGTGTGTATACATATGCATATATTTAAGACTACTCTGGCACTACTCTGATTTTTGTATCCTAGGATTAACTTAGAGGATGATGTGAAAAATGTCTGGCCTTCTCACAGCTTCATTATGGTGGTACATTTAACTCCTTCAGCTCCTGTCAGATCTGTCAAACCTTTTTTTTTTCCCCCATGGCAATTCCAAATTGGACTGATAGCACATGGGACAGGATCTCCAAAGTCCAGACCTGGACTGCAGTTTGTGGCTCATGAATCCTGCCAGAGGAGGGAGGCTCACAGGCCTCTGGGAGGGTACAAACTGATTAAAACCTAAAGCAAAGACAGGTTTGCTTTCCCCCTTCTCTTACATACAGTTTTTTAGAATCATTTGTGTCATCAATGTTTCGTGACATCAGTGCAAGTCTGTGGAAATCATCTGCTTTTTTCTTAATAGTGTGTTGGTGCAACAAAACGGAGAAGTCTCTTAACAACCCCCTTTGTTTATGGTGACATTTTAGTCACTTTAAGATACCCTGAGTATGTACAGTTTATGGTGCCTGGAGTGGAACACTTGCAGTGGTTATTAGCAGTGTAGCTGCTTACCTTAGCCCAGGAGAGGAACCTGGGGGCCGAAACTCCTCTTTGTAGAACTGTCAGGATTGTTGAATTTTCAGAGGGTGTTGTGGTGTGGAAAAAAAACCCAAACAAAATCCCACCTTTTTGTTACCTGCCAACATGCTGCTGCTTCAAAGTCTCCAGGTGTTGTAACATGAATTGTATTAAGTCAGGGCAGTGGTCTCTGACATCAGTTGCTGCTGTATTAGATTGGAGAGGGGGACCTTGTACAACGTTCGTGTTGGTTTTTCAGCTCTATCAGCTGCTTTAGAAGGTACTGACCTACAAGTGTGCTGTCTGATGTTTAAAAAGAAATTGCTACAGTGTGCAGATAACTGGCTAAATTTCTTGAGGGTCTCTTGCAGGTAGTTTGTATTGGTTCAGTGGCAGAATTGGAAGAGCTGTCTGGAGTGAGAGTCACTGATCTCCATCGAGAAAGGTCAGTCCCAGAGTGTGTTAACTTGTTACTACAAATAATTGAACAGACATAAAAAATCTGGGGTTTCTTTGCCCAAACCCTGAGAAACAGGTTTAGGGAATACAGATAAGTAGTAAGAGCACTTGTGATGAATGCAAATAAATTTTCCTTTCTCCATAAAAAAAATCCCTGAAATACCTTTAAATTACCAAGATTGTCACAAGACATGCTGATTCTTTTTGAAGAATCATTAAAATTAAAGCCAGAACTATCATCCTAATGCGAAAGCATAGCATTAACTCCTCCTAATCCTTGATTTTGTTTGGAATTTGTCCTTTTTCTCCCGGTAGCATTGACCACCTGACCATCCCCTCGCGCTGCGGGAAGGGCTCCCTGCGCCGGGTGCCCGAGGTGTTTGACTGCTGGTTTGAGAGTGGCAGCATGCCCTATGCCCAGGGGCACTACCCCTTCGAGAACAAGAGGGAGCTGGAAGATGCTTTCCCTGCTGACTTCATCGCTGAAGGCATCGACCAGACCCGGGGATGGTAATTCTCTGCCACTCGGTGTGGTGTTACTGCCCTTGTGACATCTGCATGATTCTTCAATGTTGGATAGTCTTTTTTTGGTAGAATGCAAGGTAATCTAGCTCAGTGACAAAAGAGTTGCAGAAGTCTGACATTAGGAAGGAATCTTCCCACTTCTTATGGGAAACATCTGAGGTAACGGGGCACATATGTGACCTGGTAAGGAAAAATCTCAGCAGCTGAATTATCATGGAACTCCAGTTATCTACTAAAAATAGAACTGCAGCTGAGTCAGTGAAATGAAGTCGAAGTTTTGAAGATTTCAAGCTAATTTGTTGGCTAGTTCTTTTTGCCCCAGATGAAGTTGGGAATAACAGAAGTCCTGTCTGATGCTGATGCAGTGGATACACCTTGGTGTGAGCCCTCAGACTTGTGTGTTCTAATCAGTGTGGAAGTGGAAACTTAGTGCAATCTGGGGTAGATTGCTTTTTGTTTTTAACATCAGCATAAGAGTTCCTGTAAGTCTTCACCAGACCCAGGTGTGTTGTACCTTTCTGTGTTAAAACCCCTGCCTCAATTCCTGATATTCCTACCTTTCCCACAGTGCTCCTGGCTGGTAGTGACTGGGTGCTTTGATAACAGGAAGTGTTGGGTGGTTTGCAGTAGAGCACTCTTGTTTTGTGAGAATGAAGGAATTAAGATGGGAGTTCTAAGTGAACAGGTTCTGAAGCACTAAGAGCACAGTATGTGATTTTTATTTGGCACCTTCTGTATGAAGTGTTAAGATTCAGGATGGAGATGGGTTTTGTGTCAGGGCAGAGGCTGCAGCTGCTGGGAAGTGAGGACTGGGCTGTGCCAAAAGGCTCAGGGATGGAGGTCTGGTGTTTGACTGCACAGAGGAGAGGGGAAAGTCAGGGGAGACAAGGGGAAAATGAATGTGACCAAGGTGATGAGCCAGGAGAGAGATCTTTTTGTTGGCTTTCTGCATGTACAGAGAAAGAGCTGAATTATGTTTGTTGAAGCCAGAGGGAAAAATCTTACAGTAGCTGCGTTGCCAGGCTGGCAGTCCAGGCAAATATACAGCTCTCTGACTGTATATAGGGAGATTCAGTAAGATTTATAGTCACAGTCAGTGTGGTGGCCTCAGGGAATTCACAGCTGGAGGTTTTTGGTGTGATCCACAGGAGCATGAATTTACCCACAGGTGTTCAAGAAAGGAGCAAATGGAGGGAATGTTTTTACCCTTTTAAGGGGAATGGAAAGTAGAGCAAAGAAGTAGACTTTTGTCTCTGTTAAGGCTTTTTGACTGACAGCTGTTTATCTGCGAGGATATACCTAAAAACAGACAGATTTGGTGAATTGAAGATGAGGAAGCAAAGATAAGTTGAGGAAGTTTTCAGGAAACAAATGTCTATGGACAAGATATTTCAAAAATAAGGTGCAGAGAGACACTCCTCTAAAATATTCAGAGTGAATGAGGTGAATTTTCTTGAGAGCACAACCTGAGGAAGAATGAGAAGAATTCCATCAGAATGTGTGTAAACCAGTGAATCACAGGTTCTTAAAGACAGTCTTGTAGCTGTCAGCAACCAAGGTACCTCATGCTGAGGCTCATTGGGTTTGACAATACAAAGAACATAAAATTTGTGAAATGTTTTTGGATGTGCTTTTCCAGTGCCCACAGTCCATCTGTACAATTTTCCTAATACAAACAGTACTGAAATCTCTCCTGGTTGGTTCTGCTTTGTTCTTTTAACTGCAAATGCAGATGCTCTTAATACAAGAATTTGTGACCAGTTTGCAGGAAGTGCTGGGAGTTTGTCAATGAGGAACCTTTGTAATAAATATTAGGGAAGTACTGCTGTGTTTGTAATGAACTGTCAAGCCTTGGAGGCTTGAGATGTGGATCAGCTGAGTAAATCAGGTATTTGTGTTTAGAGGTTTTCTTAAGAAGGTTAAGAATGAGGACAGGGATTTTGAGTGCATCTGTTTGTGTACAGGTGGAGGAATGTCAGTTAAAATTCATAAAATTAAAATGCAGCTTAATAAAGAGATTTTATAACCTGCACTGTGAGTTGAGGTGATTTTGAGAGTTAAGGGCTTGTCTGAGATAAGATCAGGTTGCATTTATTAAGTGACTTACATGGTAGTAATGCACACAGCAACCTTTACAGAGGACCTTTAAGTGTCAGAATAAAGCTTTTGCAATTACAGGCAGCTTTTGGAAAAAAACAAAGCTTTGGAATATACAGACAGAATTTTTCCCCCCACCGTAGTGTTCCTCCACTAAATCTTGATGCAAATACACAGTTCTGAGACATGCCCTCCTGTGCCTTATTACAGCTTGCTTTATAATCACCTTCTCTTTGAAGGTTGCTAAGCAGTTGTCAGTGTGATACTTGTTTTGAACCAGCAAAGCTGTGGCCCACCCTCCAGTTACTTTCTTTAGAGTAATTGCCACCAGTGCAGTTACAGCAGCTCACAGATCCCTCCTTTGGTGAAGGCTCTGACTCCTGAGTGGGAAATTGCCACATCATCTTGCACCTCCACTGAATTTCTCAGATGTAGCCATGTATCAGCCTGTTAAGCAATAGGTGCCTGTTGCTCCAACACTGATTTCCTGAGTGTCCCACACGGTTTGTAGTGATTGGAAACACATCAGATGGAATGGGGAGGACCCTTTGTGGGAACACCTATGTTCTCCTGTTCTCTAGTAATGGCTAATTAAACCAGGTCACCATAACTTCCTTCCAATCAAACTGTTGGCTTAACTGGGAGGAGGCTCTCCTCATTTTTGATAACTTGGTTTTATACTTCCAGCAGTTCCATTGTCTGTTAGGCTGAAAAATACACAATTAACACCCCCAGGAGTGTGCTGGTCCTGTCTGCTGTGTGTCCTCCTGACTGATCCCGTGTTCTGGGGTTTGCAGTGAACAAACAGGGAGATAGTTTGAGGACAGAATTCTCTTTTCTGTATCCAAGGGGAAAATGCTGCTATTTTCTTCTCCACAACCTTCCTGGTGCTTACTGTTACCATTTTTCAGCCTTCTTGGCCTAGCAGTTCCCAGCTGAGCAAACAGCATAATAAAGCTACAAAGAGGAAGAACATCTACTTTCAATAAGCTCCTGTTCTGAGTCTTTGCCACATAAATGTTTCACAGACTTAAAATTTAACTTTACTTGAGGAAAGCAGCATAATGAAACATTTCTTTTGTGTTGAAGACATGCAGACTTTAGCTTGGTGTGTTGACAAAGTCATGTTTATGTTGTCTCGTGTCAGGTTCTACACTTTGCTGGTGCTGTCCACTGCCCTTTTTGGAAGACCTCCTTTCAAGAATGTCATTGTGAATGGCCTCATTCTTGCCAGGTTGGTGTGTCTGTCATTTCTTTCCTGAGCACATCTTTAGTCAAAGAATGTTTCAGATAACTTTGGAATGGACTTTGGAGCTGTTAACACTTGTCAGAGCAATATCAGTGTTGCAGGAGATAAGAGGCACCTGATAGTGGGAGCTTCCCACATCCCAGCTCTGTTACACTTGGTTCTTCCAGCAGGATTAGCTCTTCTAGAGACAGAGAAAATAAATAACAAGTCAGAACAAAAAGAAATTATACCTGTTATGCAGAGTGAAGAGGATGATAAATGTAGTTTTAGATATAGTTTTAAGTTAATTATATTTGTCTCTGTTTTCAAATAAAGCTTTGCCAGTTGGCTGGATTTAAAACAAGTGCATCTTCCCTCAGTTTTGGTAGGAAACAGATTTCTGCGTAGATCTGTCACTTGAAAGCCTCTTGGATTGGGTTTTGTTTCTTTTTCAGTTGCTTTGGTGGGTTCAGCATTGATACTGAAACAATGTGCCAATATATAATGGTGTCTGTGCTACCAGGAATGTAATAGAACAGAGAAATTAACCTGGATTTAGAGCCTCCTTTCTTTATCCATGTATTACAAGAATTCTGGGAATTTATGCCTCCATTCTGATATTTTCTAGTGATGGCCAAAAAATGAGCAAAAGGAAGAAGAATTATCCTGATCCCATGAGTATTGTGAACAGTTATGGAGCTGATGCTCTAAGGTAGGATTTCTTTGGTCAATGGCCAGTGTTGGCTTTCTGTTCTTGGCAGACCCAGGCTGGGAGGGCTCTTAGGGGGTTGGACAATTAACAGCAGGAAGAAAGGTGGTTTAGAAACTTCCAGACCACTGTGACAGCTGAAATAGTGGAAGAGTCCAGAGTACTGGCAGTGGTTACAGGATTTCTGTACCCTTGTCATGTCTCTCCCAGGGCTGGGACCAGCCCAGGCTCACTGGAGGCTGGTGGTACAGAATGCTCCCACTCCAGCCAGCACTGCTCTTGCAGCTGAGATGATCCAGTGAGAACTGGAATAAATCTTTGAGAATAATACTGCTGGTTTACTATTAAATAATTATTTTGGGGCAGGGCTACTGTATAATGCACAAAACATTTGTTTGCTGCTTATACATTTTCTAAAGAGAAAGTGCTTTGTTTTTGTTGGTGTAAGTCTATAATGTGCAACCAGAAGAGCAGAAGTGGAGCAGCCTAATGTGTGTGTATAAATTACCCTGGTCAAACACATTAAACACAGTTCAGGGGTTTCATTAAAATGACTCTGACATATAAAGTAATTATGTGGTCACCTGGTACTTTGGCTCTGTGCACTAACTACATGCATGAAGTGATACCTGGGGGTACAGGTACAATAAAGACATTTTAATAACTGCAGGAGTACACTATGCAGGCATTTCTCAGGAGCCCTGTAATTCTTGCTACATATAAGAAAACCTTTAACTCTTCCACATTGAATTCTATGTTGCAACTACACACAATGGTGCTGAATGAAAGCTTAATGTAGGTTTTTGTTTAATTGAAGAAGATGGTGGTTGCTTCTAGATAATTAAAAAAATCAATGTGAAGTTCCTTAGTGTTTCAAGCTGTAGCATTTACAAACCTCAGTACATGATCTCCTCATGTATGTTTACAGTGGAGAGTGGGTGGAATTCTTCAGTTTGATCAGGGTTGTTATTCACAAATAAACCAGATGTGTTAGCAGGATGTCAGTGAATTGGTAGCTGGAATAATATAAGTGGAGAGGATTGGAGTTACTCCTACTGGAGATTTTTATATCACAGGTGATTTTTCTGTTGAAAAAAACCCCTGCCTTCTTTATAAACAAACCAAAAAATTTCAAACACCAGAAGTTACACTTCCAGTATTGATGGAGGGTTTGGTTTTTTTTTTTACTTCTAAGAAGCTAATTCATTTTTCTGCCTGTGTACTCATTCTTTAATGTCACATTTATTTATACCTACACCCACACAGTAAAAAGCATTGCAGCCTGGGCTCGTTTCTGGAAGGAGCTCTGCAATTCAGTTCTCTGCTTATTCACTGAAGTGCTTGATGTGTTCTGTTTATAGCAAAAGCTACAACTGAGGCTCTTTCCTTGGCACTGCTTCCCTGCAGAGTTACTTTAGCTTTTGCAGTACACAAATATATATGTGTATTTTAACTACAGCTTTATCAAGCTACTGCTGAGAATACTTCAAACTGATCAGGGGAAAATATAGATATAAGTTGTTGCAATGAATGTGGAATTGAGTAGAAAGGGCAAACAGCAGAAATAACAGCACAGTAAATTTAACAACCCAGTTTCAGAATTCATGAAACTGGAGTCCTGAGTGAAATTTGTAAGAATGGCCAAAAAAGTTATATTTCAATATTGCTGAGACCTGTGACTTGGGCTGGATACCTGTCAAAGTTGAACTATGTCAGAAAAAATTTACTGGTTGTAGGATTTACAGCCCTTTACTTTCTTACATTCTGTTAGAAGTGATGAGTTACATTCTTTTCTCAAATCTGTTCTTAAAATGCAGAAGAAATAATGCCACAGGCTGCTGGTTTAAAGGGGTAAAGAGGAGGTTACTTTATTTTTTTTCTCATACATTATTGGAAAACTTGATAATCCTGACTTGATTTGAGGAAGATTTTATATTCTGCCCCGTGGGTAATATCACTGGTGTAACTAAATTGATAGAACTCTTCCTTTATTGTTTCCCTTATTTCTCTTTCTTTAGAAGAGAAACAAGTCCCTTTGCATTGGAATAATTCAGGAAATTACTATTCCTCTAGCATTTAAATACTGTAAGGCAGTGTAAAAATGCTATATTAAAAAACAATCCCCCAAAAGACCACCAAAACTGTAGCACATAAACCAAACCTTCCATCACAATTATTGAAGCATAGACTAGCAAATTCTAATTTCATTTAAGGACTTACTAGTTCATTACAAAGCTTAATTCTTCTGTACTTGTGGAAGTTTATAATTTGAATTCAGAAATTAATTCAATTGGGTGATCTTTGAGGTCACTTCCAAGCCAAGCCATTCTGTGAATCCATGTTTAAATTTATTTTTTTCCAATGCAGTACTGAAAAGGCCCATTTCTGTGCTGCATTACTGTCTGTTTATTCTGGCAGCTCTATTTTTATCTATTCATTTTTATGCAAGAAGCCCTCTCTCCTGAAGAATTTATGGTCTGGTCTTCTTGAATGTGCTGTGTCAAACCCCATTAAGATTTTAAAGCCTCCTAAAGGAAGTGCCTGTAAAGTTTTATTAGTTTAGGATCATGATTTTAAAAGTTGATAAAATGTGAGAAAATGGATTAATAAATTTCTGTTTAGAAATGTAACCATCTTTAAAATAAATGTTTGGTTTGTTTTTCATATTTGGGGAAGTAAATTGTATTTGAATAGTTCTTTTGATACCTGAGTAAGAGCTGGTTTCTCTTTAACTTGGTAGATACCAGTTTATTTTTGTGGACAGAATGTTTATTTGGGGGAAGAAGAGATAAAGTGTAAAGGTTTTTGGTGAACCAGCCAGGGAGCTGAGCACTAAGAAATAAATTGTTGTATGGTCAATATGTTACATGTCTACAACACCTTCTTAGAGTCCTTGGTGTGAAACTCTATCAGTATATGCAATTTTGAGCCTTTATTTTGCAGGTTATACCTGATCAATTCCCCTGTGGTAAGAGCAGAAAATCTGCGGTTTAAGGAGGAGGGAGTGAGGGATGTCCTGAAGGACGTGTTGCTGCCCTGGTACAACGCCTATCGCTTCCTGGTGCAGAACATCCTGATCCTGCAGCACAAGGTACACGTCTCCTGAGCTCTGGCAAACAAAGGGGAAGGGCCTTTGTGCTTCTGCCACTGTGGGTGAATGGGCATTGTAGGGAAGTTCACATTGGAGGGCAGGTCTGGACTCAGACTCTGGGGTTTCTTCTACCTCCTTGTTCTTAGCAAGGCCGACTCGAAGTTAGGTCAGGTTTTATGTACTTGCTGTTGATTTGTTATTTGCTGCTTGTACCACGTTTTATAAAGTTATAATCACCTGTATCTTTCTCTACTTGACCAAGCTTCTTATGTAGAAGGAAGAGAGGAAGGTGGGGGACATAACAGCTGTCACTTCTCAGATTAAGTGCTCTTGATTCCCTTTGATTTCAGATCACTGGGATGACACTGCATTCATACTCCTGAGAACAAGACAGGGACTTTGTCAGTGGGGTCAGTACATTCTGAGCAGTCACCACCTTGCTGGGAACACCAGTTGAAAGCCAAGGACCTTGTGTGCTTGAGGGAACCCTTCTGAAACATCCATGCTAAACCTGGCTTGGTTTTTACATCAGTGTTTGTGTAGCAGCTTGGAGGCAGCAGGTGCCACTGAAAGTGCCTTTTCTTTGCTGTTACCCTGTGTCCTGTAGCCAGCACAGCTCCAGCACAGGGAGCATCTGTCACAGGAGGCATCTGGACTGCAGGTTCCTCTGCACTGAGAGCAGTGCTCAGGACCACACAGATTTAACACAGGCAGAACTGCAAATAAGTCAGGAAAGTTATTTTCAGGAGCGACCACTGTGACAGTTTCTTGAGCCTAACTCATTTACTGGAACTTTAATTGTGAATCTGCATTAAAATGCTTAACTTGGGAATACTGGAGCTTGAATACATTAGCCACAGCACAAAGATTGCCTTCTGCAACATGACAGTTATTTTTTCAAAATTTAAATTTAAAGACAACTTAGAAAAAAGATTCAGAAATAGAATGGAAAGAAAGGCAAATCACAAAAGCAATAATGCTTTAGACTTGCAGATTACATTTGAAGTCTACTAAAAATGCTCAATGAGTGGCATGAGTTTCTACACTTTCACCAAGATTAACATTTCTTTCTTATAGTAATTTTTCATTAAAATTGAAGATTTGATGTGTATATTGTATAGTTTCTGTTGGAACCAATTTTAATCTTTCAGCTGAGATTAATGATGGAAGGTTACCCCTTGTTAGTGCAGACTTTTAGGGGAAAGTGGGAACTAAATGACAAGTCCAAACCTTGTACTACATGTGCAGTAGCAGCCTGGCCACTGTGGAGAGCTGCTGTTTGAGGCAGTCAAGGCAGCTGACTTGAGAAATTAGTACAGTAAATAGCTTAAACAAATGGTTTTATCTTTTTTAACAACCTCTTTTGGGAAGAAAGGCTGCTAACTCCAGATCCTAATATTTAACAAGTCTTTTTTTAGGATCCCTAGACAGCTTTCATCAGACAAACTTACACGTTGCCCCCCAAATATACTTGTTTTTCCTGTTTGACCTTTGAATTATCTAAAATGTACTTTGTGGCTTTTTGCTGTGATCCCATTAAATCTTGCAAAATCAGCTCAATTGGGCTTGGAGACCCCAGTGGAAAACCCAGGTGCTTAAGTGGATAGTTTTGGTATTTCAGCAAATATAATTTGTCTTTCTAAGTAGTGAATCCATTCCTGTGCACCATGTGAGGTAAAAGAACGTGCTATTGGAGGTGATAGCACTTAAATTGGATTTCATGCACAGGTCTAAACAACTTTTTCTTTGTATTCTACTTCCTGCAAGAGATAAACATGAAATCCTAGTGTCCTGGATGAAGTCTAATAATAATTTTATGCTTTCTGTAATTTCCACAGTAATTGTAGTTAAGTGATAGCTGACCTCACACTGGGTTACTGCTCTTCTGCATTTCTTTCTTAAGAATCTTCTCTTTTATACTCTGTAAGTGGATCCCTCATTTCTGGGCCAAATAACTCAGACGAAACTCTTCATCTGGACTCTGAGGGAAGGGAAAGGCTAAGGACTCTTACAATTTAAAACTCATATGTTAAACACTGTTTGTAAATAGGAGAAAAAATTTTATTTTATTGAGAATATTAAATAGAAAAGAGTCAGACTGTGGGTACAGCCAGATGTGCTTCTGTGTGGTCTTGCTTGCAGTGCCCTGCAGAGTCAGCAAAGTGATGGCATTTCTCAGATGGATACAAACATCAGTGTTTTACAAAGCAGCAAAATGTGCTGTGTGCATGTTGGGAGCCTGAAAATTCCACCTGTTTTTTTGAGGTTGTTACGTTCTTCTGTGTTTTAACCTGTTGAAATTGTCACATCTTCTTAAAAAATAACAATCTCGTTTCTATGCCAGTTTCCCACATAGAATTCAGCTTCATTGGATGTGTCTTGTAATTGTCTCAGATCCCTTGGATGAAGGGGTTATGTAAATTTATGTAAATGTGAGGGTCCTACCCTGTGCCTGGAAGCTGGAGATTATTTGGCACACAGGGAAAGTGTGCTCTCCTGCTTTGGGTCTGCTTTAACAGGCCCAAATCACTGGCTTCCTTTGCAGGCAAAAATTGTGATGAGGCAGGTTTTCCTTAGGACTTTCTCTTACATAGCTATGTCTGGAATTTCTTGTTCTCTCATAGGAAACCAGTGTAACACAGTGAAGATCCCAAAGTACTGGTGGCTGGCAGGTAATTAGATGTAGATGTTTGAATATATACCCTTATGACTTGAAATGTGCTTTGTTTTTTTTTTTTGATGATAGGATGAGGGAAGAGAATTCCTTTACAATGAGAACACAGTTAAGGAGAGCAATAACATCATGGATAAGTGGATTCTTTCTTTCACCCAGTCACTCATTCAGTTCTTCAGAGCTGAAATGGCAGGTATGCACATTTCCTGGGGGAGGGGGGAGTGGGTGTTTGATATTTGATTAGAGAACTCACCATTCCATGCAGAGATTTCCAAATTCCATGTGAGACTTGTTAAAAGGAAGAAAATCTTTAACCAGCTACCATAATACATGGAATGCTGCTTTCATGGATGTTTAGTCAGATTTTGCTGTGCTTGTTCATGAGATTTCCAAAAGTGATGAGGCTTTTTTTGTCACAGCTAATCTCATGAGCTCAGTGATGTAGCTTGTTGCTGTAACAACGTCTTCTGCAGTGCTTGGAGCAATTAATATTATAACAGTTAGTGAGAGACAGCAGTGAAAAGGAAGCCAGATACAATTGGCAGAAGCTGTAAAAAAAGGATAAAATGGGCAGTGCTCATCAGCTGATAAAGTAACTGAGAGGTACATGAGCATGGCCAATGAATTTTCCCTGTTAGAGTTCCATGGAGAGGGTTTCTTTGTGAGCATATTGGGAGTGTGTGCAGCAGGTGCATAGCAGAGCTGTAAGAAGGTACTCCACTGCTTTTTCTTCCTGCCTTTTGTCTTTTTCATCATCCCACACCTCTCAAGGCTCACATGACATCAAGGCACTAGTAACTGCAAAGAGGAGGTGCTGCAAGAGCCCCCTGAAGTAGCTGGTCTGATGCTGTAAGTTTATGAACTTGTAGACAGTGGGGTTTGAAGAGGTTTTGTTGTCTTTAATGGCACTGGAACCCCAGATATTGGAAAGAAGGTGGTTTTTCATTCCTGTTTATGAAGAAACAAATAACACCCCTCATGCCTATGATCTTAAGTTGCCCTCAGAAGAATTTTAGAAGCCTTGGGTTTGGGGGAAGGAAGGTATTAGGGGGGTAATTGATTACAAGGAAACAGCTAAATGCCAGATCTGAGTCTGAGGGCATAGGAGAGTCCTGTGCTTCACTCATCTCTTGCATTCCCCCCTCTAAGACTGATCACTCCCACCAAGACCAGTGAGAAGAGTTTATCTTGCTGCAGGAGATGCAGCAGGTCATTTTGTTAATAGCAAACCATGTGAGGTCATCTAAGAACATTTCATTAATGGAAGAAAGAATCCTCAAGCTGCCAAACCCAGGGATTTGATAAAAGCTGTCTTTTGCTGGTGAAAATGTGGCTTCTGCCTTGAAGCTTTGTCCTTGAAATTTGATGGTGCTGTGTGTACAGCTTCGTGTGTTGCCAAGCAGAGCCTATGCAAATTTGTGCTGCGTGGAAAGGGGAAAATACTTGGAGGGACTGCAGACTTACAATTTGTGAATTTGTGAATCTGTGAACCTGGGATCTTGGATCAGTGCACAGCTTAAACAGAAGTATTTGCAGGAGGGTGAATATGAGGAAAGAAACTCGAATTCTGTGTTATGGGTTTCTAAAAGGAAGATGAATCTGACAAGAAGGGATGTGTCAGGGGCCATCTTTACAAAACAAGAAGGTCCTTCCAAGCAGGAGATGAGAATTCCTGTTGGAAAATGACAATGCAAAGATTTCCAAGACAGCGATATTGGTACGAAATGCTGTTATCTTGTGTTAAATGAAGATAACATCATGTGCTCATCAAATGAGTGACAGTCTCATTGGAAAGGGATTAATAAATAGGATTTTTCAATTTATGTTTCTGCATAAACTCCGACTTCAGTCAGGCAGATATTAATGAGATGCAGTGAATTGGTGTACTGTGACATAATACTCTCATGCTAATCTCTTTTACAAAGTTGTTTGGGGAATTTTTTTACAAAGATCTAGTTCATGTCACTTCACGTAGGAAAAATGTCAGGAAGAGACAAGGGAAGATGATAATGATGACTGATAACCTCAGATGCAAGGTAAAGGAGAGAAATTTACTCCGAATATAAATTGCTGCAGCTGGGTTTGTGATGGGGTGTAAGAACAGACAGCAACCAGACAAATGTGCAACTGGGCTTTGCTTCTTCCATTTTAAGTGTATTTTAGAGTGGAGCTGAATTTTACACTGATTGCCTGTGGAAAAATGTTTCCATGAAGTAAAACTTATGTTAATTCTGCCCCAGTTTCTATTGGCAGCTTGAAGAGCCAGCAGTGTGTGAGCCAGAGTGGAATCTGTCAGTGTAGGATGGACCTCACTGGACTGGGCTGGGGGGGGTTCATGCTGGGAGAGCCTGGAAAATCCTGAGAGGTGTAACAACCCTCTGCTAGTCCTGGATGCCTTCCAAGAACATGTGGAATTGGGGGAAAGGAGGCACCACTTATCAGAGAGGAGCCTCGTTTCCATTATCCATGGAAAATGGCAAAAGTTAGAGTTGAAACCCCACGTGTTTTTAAGAGTTTTGCTGTTGTTTGGTGCCTCTAGTGCCCGGAACTGGCTCTAAAACCCTTCTCAGGAGTGCTCAGGTTGGGCAGGTGTGTGTCTGTAACCTCTCAGAGCTTCACTTGGCTGCTGACACCCTTATCCAAATTATTAGTTATGGAACAGTAGCACCATTTCTCCATTAAGCCCATCTGTTATGACAAACTCCTGGGATTTGAGCCCTTTGATAAATAGGACAAGTGGCAAGATACTGGAAAGATATTTTGGAAAGCAATATTGCAAACAATGCTTTGTTTCAACAAGGGTCAAAATTCTCTATTAAAAATCAATGAGCCTTATTATGCTTTTTTTTTGCTACTAAAGTGCCCAATACAAGCAATTTTTTTAGTAAAACACTTTTCTCCTGATGAGCGAAAGTGAAAAAGTATTTGTGCACATGTTTCCAGGTACATGCATGTCTCTATTGAATTGTGGAAAACTAGAGTTTCATGTTCATGGCTGGGGTTACAGCTATTGAGAAGAGAAATGCATGTTTCCAGGCTAACTTGAATCTCTTGTTAAAGACACACTGTCCCTGAAAGGCGGTTTTTGAGGGTTTTTTAATTTGCTGTTAACCAGTCTCCTGGCTAGATATTACCTAGCTTGAGGAGAGCTTGGAATTTTTTAGGAATACAAATTCCCACGTAAATAATGTCTTCCTCACCATGGCACGAATCTTCTGAGCACTTTCTTTTTTAGGTTTAAGTACCAGTACTCTGCCTTTAAAAACACTTGTGTTTCAGAAAACACAGTGAAAAGCGTGGTAGAACTTTTAAAGCCAAGATGGGTTTTATTCAGTAGCTACTTGATTAATGAGACTGATTCAGGATAGAGATCAGAAAGTTCTTTGCTTTCAGAGAAGTTTTCCCTTAAAAAGCCAAGTCCTATTTAAAGTCCATCCTCAGTCCCCAGATTTCTGCTGAACAGCTGAAATTTGTTTCCCTGTTTCATGGAGATGCTGGTGGTGACCTCCTTGGTGCTGGCAGTCCTCCCTGCTTTCAGGTTACACAGAACTTGAAAATACAGCTCTATTTATCTCTTACCTCATCAGCCTTGCTGCTGCTTTACAATCTTTGAACTTACTGTGCTCCTTAGAAAAAGAATAAAAACCTGTAATTGATTTGGGCAGAACTCATTGAAGTAGGTGGCTCATTTTAAATCTGGTGATGAAAAAAAGGAAGCGTTGGCAGTAATTAGGAAAATTTTATTTTATGGTTCTACAACAATTTCTGTTAAACTTCCAGTGACTTGGCTGTATTTGCAGCATGTGCAAATCCTGGATTTGCCAAATCCTCTGCGATTAATAGTCTCTTATCCACTATCCTCTTTACGAGTCAGATAAAAGCATAAGGCTTCCATAATGCGTGTTTGTGTGGGATTAGGGAAGCAATTTGGTTCTGGATGTGTTTGTCTTGAGGCATGAGAACTGATGATGTGCAATTTCAAAATACTGTTTTAACATAATAATGTGTCTGCTCCCTTTTTCGAGCTGCTGCTCAGGTTTCACGTTTAACACCAGAGCCACAAGTGTGATGATGTGTTTTTGTGAGTGAGGAGCTTGATGCAAAGGGCAAAAATGAACTCCAGGAAACATTTTTCCTTCCAGCTTACAGGCTGTACACGGTGGTGCCTCGGTTGGTGAAGTTTGTTGACATTCTGACCAACTGGTACGTGAGAATGAACCGCAGAAGGCTAAAGGTAGGGATGTGTTCCTGGGAACCCAGTCCTGGTGTCTGTGGTCATGGCATGCACTGCAGCTCTGTGGTGTTACACAAAAGCTTGATGCTGAGTTTATATTCTGTTTGTGCCTGATGGTGGGAATGAGAAGCTTTATGGGAAAAAACGAACAAAATGCCCAGTAATTCTGTTGCAGTTGCTGAATGGAATTGAGCAAAAAGAATATGCTGTGGAAAACCAGTGTACTGCATTTACATTAGGAAATTTTTGAATTTTATTTAAGTGCACTTACTGATCCTAAAATTGCAATTGCTTTTTTCCTTGGTCACTTCTTTATGCAGGGTGAGAATGGGACTGAAGACTGCATCATGGCCTTGGAAACCTTGTTCAGTGTTTTGTTCTCCATGTGCAGACTTATGGTAAGGGAATTACAGCCCACTATCAATAACACTTCAGTGCAGTTAATGTAAAAGCATCTTTGTGTAGCACAGGTCATTTTCCACCTTCCCCTTTTGTTTGCTTCTCTGCTCCGTGGTGTTAAAAACAAGGCAAGTTTCACTTGATTGATAAAGAGACATTATGATTTCTTACCTGATGCCCAAAAGTTACCTTTAAATATAAGGAAGGAGGTAAAGTAGTAGTACCAATTTTATCATTTATTTCAGTCTGCCTTTTGAACAAAATCACAGCTGAAGACACTGTGAACACTGCTTTTGCTGAACTGCCCCTCTGCCATTCATAGTGTTATTGATTCATAATGTACAGGCAATAAAGAAAAGATGATGATTGAATTCAACATTACAGGCACCATATACTCCATTTATCACTGAGCTGATGTACCAAAATCTGAAAACACTTATTGATCCGGCCTCGGTTCAGGAAAAGAACACTGAAAGCATCCACTACCTCATGCTCCCCCAAGTCAGGTGAGAGGCAGCTCTTATGGGGCAAAATGGGGTTTTGGTTGGTTGTGGGGTGGAGTTTTTTTTGTTTCTCAGAACAGTGCTCCTTCGCTTGTGTTTAAAACTGCCTAACTAGAAAACAAACTGCTTTAATAATGTGAATATTCTTTTGTCTCTGAAAAAATTTTAAGATGCTAGACAACAAGTTCTTTCCTATAAGCAAAAAATGTTTACATTTTGATTAAGCTCTGATTAATGTTAGTCTCTTTGCTGTAGGAGAACACTTCACTAGCAGTAAACTTTACACTCCACTCTCAATTTTAGCTTGGACTTTTCTTTTCCCTCCACATTTTATAGATAAGAAGGAAAACGTTAGGAGGAATACATGTTCCCCACTCATATTTTCTTATGGTGGGCAAAAAATGTCTTTACTCCCCAAACTGTGCCCTGACTAGAAGCTGTAACACCTGCCTATGAAGGGCCCTAGAGGATCAGAAAAGTTCTTGAAGGCCCTACATTGGCAAGAACATCCCCCATCTCTAGGCCTTTCTTAGTGAGTGCTGGTGCCAGATCCCAAGTGGTTTGGAGTCCTTCTTTGTGTGGACAACATACAGAGCCAGCAGAGTGAGTTCTTTTGGCTCCAGCTCAGGAATTGAGCCCATTGTCCTGAGATGGCCACTTCCCACACCTCATCTGCAGAGGAGCTTCCCACACAGATGGTTCTGTGGATGCTCAGGGGGGAGGTTTTGCTGTGCCAGTGTGTCCCAGAGAGCTTTGGGTCCCTGATGGTCAGACTGGATGTACGATCTGGGTCATCCTCAGTATCAGCTCAGCCCAGGTAGAACTGGGCAACTGAAGTATTTTTGGTTTAGTTTTGGTGGTTTGAGGTTCAGTTGTTTTTCCAGCTCAGGGGCACACTAGTGTTGCAGTGGATTAAGTTACTTCCTGCATTTAATCCCTGCATCTCAGTCTGCTCTTGGTCACTGAATAGAAGGAACTTCCCTTTAGTATTTCAGCTCAGTTTGAAACCTTGATCTGACCTTGATCCTTTATGTGCCAATTTAAAAATTTAAACCTTCTGTAATGGCATTTTTTTAATGGATGCTGTATCCTTTGAGGAAGTGTATGGTCTTCCTGAGAACTTTAATAGTGAGAGTTATTGCAACAGGGAGGTGGAGATTGGTGTAATGACGGTGCTGATTTTCTGCTCCCTGGGAAAGTGCTGTGGAGAATGTGTAATCAAAGAATGCAGCCCTCATCAGTGACTGGCAGGAATGGGTTGGAGCTCCTGCAGAATGGAGTCATGGAAGGATGGTGAGGTACTTGCAGGGGCTGAATTCAGGCATGGCCCTAGCAGGAGCATTTAAAAGTGGTTTAATCACTTTTTACTGCAGTAGTGCTACATGACTTGCAGCTGTATCCTGCAAACAAGACACGTTTGAGTGGCTTGCACAGCTTTCCTCTGTGTTCTGTTCTTTTGGTTTTTTGTCTGTTACTGGTTTATGTAATTTATTGGATCCCCTGTGTATCAGTTGTTCCCTTGTCAGATATAAAGATGTGCTTTCAAAACCAGATTATTGTTGAAGTTTGAGTTTCAGCTTGGCTTGCAAAGCACATAATTGCATTTACTTTGAATGTCTTTCTGATGACAGCATAAGGACAATATTGTCAGTTAATAATAAGAGATATTTTTGGATGCAGTTACAGAAAATAGTACTTTAACAGTGTGATGAGTAAGTGCAGATAAAGACTTGGCCACTTTCACAGCTGAACTTGACTCAATACCTGTGTTACAAACCCCACTGGGGTAGAACTTGGTTGCTTAGTGTCTGAACAGATGGGTTGCATTAAATTTGGTGGATGTGCATTCAATCTGAAAAATATTGTCATTTTGTGGCTCTGCAATGTAATGGCAAGTAATGTTGAAATACTGCCACACATGTCCAAGTCTTTGGAGGACTGTCCTGAAAGTCTGGCTTTTGGAAGAACAAAAGCTTCAAGATGGGTAGTAACATCTTAAGGCCCTAATGCAGAACGTGGGGATATTTCAGTTGAAAGTTTTGCTTTCCCAGCTCTGTTTCTCTGGCCAGTCCTTATGGGATGCGTGGTTTTGATCCCAGTACTTTTGCTACTTATATTACAGCAAGCACCTTTGTTCATTTTATTTCTGTCTTTTGAACCAGTACCTCTTGTGCAATTTTAAAGGAGCAGCTGAATTAATGCATCCACTCAAGAAATCAAGAAAGCCACATTTACAGAACTCTTGGCTGCTTATACATTTGAAACAAGATTTGAATGTCATCTCACTCAAAAAAAAGCCAAAACTTCAATCCCAATCCTTTCTCCCCCCAAAAAAACAACCCAGAGGGAAAAAACAACTGAGAAATAACCCTGCATTGCCTTAAAATGAAAGGGTGTTAAAATGATGCAGCCAGAAAAGATGGCAAGGCTGTCTAAAACCTCAAGCTCCAGTATCTGTAATTTCTGGTAAAGATAATAAATTGAGATTCAGTATTATAGGTAATTCATTGTCTTTATAAGTACCCTATTTATAATATCCTTTTGCATCTTCTTATGGTATTATTAATGTAAATTGTACTTTTTATTGGATGTTAATAGAATAGGTAGTATGACTCAATCCATCTTCTCCAGTTTTTGAGAGGTGCTAACAAGAGATTTTAAAATAGCTCTGTTTGTTTTCTGTAAGTTATTTCCTCCTCATCTCCACAAAGAGAGGAAAAGCCTGTTTGTTCATTTTTCAAATTGTCCCAACCAAGACATAATTGAGTCTGTTGTGGGGAATTCAAGAGAAGAGGGTAAAATGTTTTCAATCTGCTCAAACAGATGCAGTGAAAATGAAGCAATATAATGTTTCCTTTCTAATTCAGGGAGGATCTCATCGACAAAAAAATTGAAAGTGCCGTTTCTTGTTTGCAGTCTGTGATTGAGCTTGGACGAGTAATCAGAGACAGAAAAACCATCCCAGTCAAGGTTAGAACTCTCAACATCTCTTCTTGTACCTTGGCAATGTGTAACAGCTTTGGAACTCTGGGATAAGCCTGGGAAAACTCAGTAGTTTAAGTTTGTTTTATTTTTTTTTCCTTCTCCTCAGTATCCTTTAAAAGAAGTAGTAGTTATCCATCAGGATCCAGAGGCTCTGGAAAACATCAGGTCCTTAGAGAAGTATGTACTTGAGGTAAGAACGTTGTGAACATGGTGCTTAACTGGATTCTGTGTGTCAGTTCCATGAACAGCCACACTCCTGACCTTCCCCTGGCGTGTCTGTGCTTGGCAGGTGAAGGATTCTTTGTTCCTTTTGGAGAGGTGCCCTCAGAACAGCAGATCCAGTCACATGCTCAGAGTGTGTTGGGGTGTTTTTAGTTCAAGTTGTCATTGTCAAGATCAGCTGCTTTGCCTTGACAAAGAGAACAAAAAGTGCATCTTCCCGAGCAAGAGCAACTCACCTCTTGTCTTGGTGAGGGCAGCCATGTCAGTGAGTTCAGGAGGTGACTGAGGCAGAGGGGGCCTCTTAAACTTGTGATTGTGTGTTACTGAGCAGTGCCTGCCTTCCCCAGACCTCCTATGCATGTATGGAAGGTCTCTAAAAATCCTGCTGGGGGAATTAGCACTGGCTTGAGGGAGTCCTGGCTCAGTGCACAGGACCTCTAGATCCCTGTGTGCTGCTTGCTTTTAGTTACTGTGGGACTTAAATCCTCAAAATATTGTGCACTAGAGGAATTTTAATTAAAGGAGTCTTGATTAATTTGCAGGTGGGATTGTAAGGCTTTTCTGTCATATTAGCTTATTGATTACTGGTCTTAGACTTGGCAGTCACGATCCTTCACATTATTATAGTCATTATTATTTCAATACCTGGATCTTTTCAGTAGCAGTTTTTGTGAAATTTAGGGTACTGTCCATCCCGTTTTTGGATCTGAAAGCTGGATTTGTGGATTCTAGAGAATCCAGTTTTAAGGGAGATGAGGTTTGCTTCCTCAAATTACTTCTGAAAAGGTAGTTGACAAAATTTATTGTCAACTTCTGCTGCTAGGAAAAGGTAACAAAGGAGCCTAACAATTTATAAATGATTACATAATTGGATTGTACATAACTATGTTTTGATTTATATTGATTTGCTACTGCAGACCAAGTTAAGGTGTGTCTTAGAGATGATTTACAGCAAACTCAGATGCCTTTATGGAAGCACAAACACCAAGTTCTGTCTATTGTCCTGTTTTTATTATGTGTCTTAAAATTCAACAGGCTGATGCTGAAGCGTAGTGTGTGTTTTATTGTACTGCATGGCAGTCAATCCAGTTGTTTACTGGGGTGGTGCAGAGCTAAAGAGGTCAGTGATTACAGGCAGGCTGGAATAGCTTTACTTGAGCTGTGTTTGCAGCATTGTTCATCGACCTCCTATGTATTCAGAGCTTTAGAACCTTTAGTGATTGCCAGAAATGTTTCTAGTAAATTCGCAGATGCCAGAGGTAATCGGTAAGAAAAATTACACCATTTAATTTCATGCAGTTGCTGACAAAAGAATTGGAAAAATACACATGTCAATTCTTCAAAAATTACATTCATCAGTTTTGCAGAAGGAGCCGCAGTCTTTGATCTGCAGTCCTGCTCTCTCATCTTCAGAACATAGCAAGTAATTTAAATAAATGGATTTTAATATTAGAACTGTCCAGATTATAGAGTTGTCATGCTAAAATAGCCAAGCTCACAAAACGAAATAAATCCAGAAGGGTTTTAGCAACTGGACACAGTTGCATTTTATTCATTAGTATTTGAGGCCATTTACAAGCCTGGGTCAGGACTTCTCTTCCCAGCTGCTTCCAGGGAAAGGATTTATCTGAGTAGGTTTGACTCTGCACAGTCAGAATGCTGTTTGCATCCAACCTTTGTATTGCCTCCAACCCCCACCCCTATGTAGGGGTGTAATAAAACAGAGAAAATGGCCTTCTCCATGAAACCCGAGGTCTGCCAGTGTTTGGTACATCACTGGTGGTGTGGTGATGTGTGGCTGGGTCTGTGACTGGGCTGAATCACTGTCACAGGAGCTGTGCCACTGTGGCCTCCTTCAGTCTTTCATTTCTTACAGTATTACATAATCAATATTTATTTTCCTTCTTGGACTGCTTGCTCAGAGAGCCCAGCCCAGCTGAAGCTCAGCACTGGCATTTGTGTCTCTGTTCTGAGGACTGGGGGTAGTTGGGGCATGTGGCACCAAGGAAGGGCCCTTGTATGTTCAGGCATTCCATGTACAGGTCTTCCAGCTGGTGAGGGGAAGGGCTGCTTGCCTTGGTTGGTCTGCATGACACTTAAAAGATGTGTTAAGGAGCTAATTTTGACTAATTGGGAAGATAGGAACTATTTTAAGTCAAGGCACTGAGACTGATCTAAACAGACCTAAGATAGAGACTTGCCTGTTTTTTGAGGAGTCATTCTGTTTTTAAATGTATAATGTGTACAGAAGAATGGTTTCCTAATCTAATTAGTATAGAAAACTTGTCCTAATGGAGTTGGCTTCTCTCTGATTTATCTAATCAGGCCCAAAGTCATCTTTCAATTTGTGCTATTTTTTGGATTATGATTTCTTTTCCCCCACGAGGTCATTTACCATTCATGGGCT
This sequence comes from Calyptomena viridis, assembly GCA_013390005.1. Classification (NCBI taxonomy): domain Eukaryota; kingdom Metazoa; phylum Chordata; class Aves; order Passeriformes; family Eurylaimidae; genus Calyptomena; species Calyptomena viridis. Next base: position 674,493 of record WEIV01014390.1, on the reverse strand, counting down.
CACTTCCAACAGCACCCCATTGAAGCTGAATTTCTGAAGTGCATAATTTTCATTAGATTTCCTAAAAGATGTATTAAATAAAATTAGATTCAGTTGTGTTCTTGGCTCCTCATGTTAGTAGGACTTCCTAGGGAATTAGGCTGCAGCTCAGAGGTTGTATTTAAGCATTATTTCTCAGTCTAAATGTTTGGCTACTTGCTAGTCCTGTCATGCTGATGCTCCCATTTACTTTTGCTTCCTAAGTGCCTTTGGGGTAGTTTGCTTGCCAAGTGCACCTGGTGGTTCTGTAGCATGTTGATGTGAGCTCTAACAACCTTCCAGTGGACATTAAACACGAAATGCTTCAAGTATTGGGCAGCCTGACAGAGCAAACCCAGTGAATTACAGTGAAATGTGCTGCAGATACGTGCAGGTCTGTGCCTGGAGGAGAGGTGTGTGTTGGCAATTTAAACTTCCCAAGATCTGTCCCTGGTACCAAGAATAGAGTAAGACTGTGAACCTGGAAATGTCTGCACCAAGGCCTGCCTTCTGTGTGTATTTCTTTCTTGGCTTTGCAAAGTGGGAAAAAAAATCTCAAAAAAGCAGGGTCTCTCTCTTGGAGACCCAAAAGAGCACTGGGATACAGCACTCCCGTTTGCAGGAGGTGTCCCAAGACATTATTTCTTGGTGGTGTCAGTTGTACTGCATTTGTTCAATGGACAAGTCTAGAGCAGAGAGGGTTTGGCCTTGTGTGATGGTCAAATCCCAAGTTTCTGGAGTGGCAGAATATTATCCTTGGTCTGGGGCCCCTTCTGAAGTTAAGGCAGGTTTTATCAGCTCTTCTGGCTGCTCCTGCACTCTGGTCTTTTGCTGCAGGGCACTGGCAGGAGCTTTTCTGAGCAGGGTGGTTTTCTGTACAGTGAGAACCTGGAATGAACAGGTAAGGAAGGAGACAAAATGAGACAGTTTTGTACAATCTAAATGATAAAATTTTTGGTTATGGTTTCCTGGCTCAATGCATACTGAGAGGACTGTTTCAGTGGAATTTTCCTTCCAGAGTTCTGCCAGGCTGTTCTCTAGAGCCACTGCACACAAAGGCAATGGGTTTAGCCCTTAAGGGAGTTGTAAGGGTAAAATACAAAGGGCTGTTGAATAGGGGCCTGATCTGAGTTGAGAGCTGGCTGGTGTCTGTTAATAGCAGAGAAGTGTTACCTGCAGGCTGAGTGTGAGGACAGGGGGTGCTGCTGGAGGGTAGATTCAGTGCTGGTAGCAGTTATTTGCTCACAGGCTGTGACTTAGTCCACAGAGAACCACATACAAAACTTGTATACAAAACTCTGCCTTCCCTGGGGCTGCAGGCCCAAATCTGTGCCCTTTCCATGGCTGTTCTTCAGCTTCATTTGCTTTTCTCTTGGTGCCTTTGTGCAGGAGCTCAATGTCCGGGAGCTGACGCTGTCTGCGGACAAGGAGAAGTACGGGGTGAGGCTGAGGGCAGAGCCAGACCACATGGTGCTGGGCAGGCGCCTCAAAGGGGCCTTCAAACCTCTCGTGGCTGCCATCAAGGAGCTCAAGAGTGAGCAGCTGGAGAAATTCCAGGAGACAGGTCTGTGGTGGTCCAAACCCCCGAAACAGTGGCAATGTTCTCTTTGGTTAGGGAAGCTTGAGGCCTGCTTTCCTATTGTCCCTATTAAATTTGTTTTTAGGAGGAGAAAATGTGCTTTTATTGTTTTTACTATTGTTTTGCTGACAGTAGGTTAGAAATGGCTTTGTACACTGATCTTAAACTGTTCTCTTGTTAAGCTCTTCCTTCTCCAGGGAGATTCAGGTTGGATCTCAGGAAAAGGTTCTTCCCCCAGAGGGTGGTTGGGCACTGAACAGGCTCCCCAGGGCAATGGGCACAGTACCAAACTTAGGATCAAACTTAGATCAAGGAGAGTGCACGATGCTCTCAGGCACATGGTGGGATTGTTGGGGTGTCTGTGCAGGCCCCAGAGTTGGACTCAAATGTTCCTCGTGTGTCCCTTCCAGCTCAGGACATTCTATGATTTTAAATACTACTGTAAGGCCAAGATGAAGCAGAGAATAAGCTTTGAGTGACTAACTCCGATTGGAACTATTGGTGCAGTAGTTTTTATTCTAAAAAAATTCCTTCAATCCCAGAGTTACAAGTGGGTATGAATTTTGCAGCACTGTCTGTTTAGTTCACTGCTTAAATGGGAATTTGGATTTGGTGGAGTACCCAGGTTATTTTTAACTTTTATTCCATTCAGATGGTTCCACACAAACAGTTGCTGAAGCACCTGTGTTTGAGCAAGCTCTGCTGCCTGGAGAAGTGCCTGTGTGACAAATGGGAATGTGGGATAGTGCAGTGCTGCTTTCTTGTGCCTATCTGCAGTTTGTATTGCAGCTGTACTGCATTGCACAGACTTCAAGTCTGGTCCTTGTTTAAAGCTTTTGAATTGAGAATTAAGGGTTTTTGCTCTGATGGTAAGAGGTGCTCTTCATGTGCCAACTGTGCAGGCACCATTGTTGTGGAAGGACACGAGCTCCATGGGGAAGATCTGCGCCTCATGTATCAGATTGCAGAGGGATCTGCCCGGTTTGAGGCACACTCGGATGCTCAGGTATTTTATTGGTTATTTCTTTTTTTTTTTATTTTAACTGAGGGAAGAGTTCCTCCAGAAGTAATAGAGAGAGAGTGAGGTGAAAGCTGGATTGTTTGTTCACAGTTGAACAGATTGCAGGAGCCTGTCTCTTGAATTGTGGAGCTGTTGAATACCCTCTTCATCATATTTTGTACATGAGGAGCTCTGTAAAAGCACCCTGAGCTCCTGTGTTGCTTCCAGCTTGTTTCAAGTTTGTCACCTGTTCACCCATCTGCTGTGCACTTCCTCAGGTTTTAGTTCTGCTGGATGTTACCCCAGACCAGTCCATGGTGGATGAAGGAGTTGCCCGGGAGGTGATTAATCGTATCCAGAAGCTTCGCAAAAAGGTGAGGGAAGGAATGGTTTGGGACAGGACATTTTTCATTTCCTTTGGGCAATATGGAGCAGAAACTGACCTTTTTACTTAAACATGAAGCCCTGTATCACTTACTCCTCACGTACAGCTTTCTGATTAGATTCCCTTGCAAGAGGTGTAAAGGATGTGTAGAAAAAATTTTCTTGGGACATGTTTTTTGGAAAAGAAAAATTACAAATTTATACCAAAATAGTTTTTTGCATTATATAGATTTTAAAATTTCTATATACCTATGTCAATTCTTTATATATATCTCTCTCTATACACCTATGTAAATTGATACATATTAACATTTTTTATATATGTATAAAATAATACTTATGTAGATTTATTTCTGTACAAAATAAAACCAAGAAGGAATGAGGCCATGAAAACGCTCTCATATATTACTGGATCATAATTTGTTTTCACTTAATATAAAAATAATTAATCTTGGCTACACTCCCATGTTTCAAGGCTCTTGTCTTTTTGACAAAAAGATTGTTTTATTCTAAATCTTTTTTGGAAACTCTTAACAAATGCCTGGTAAATACCTTAAAGACTTTTGTTTTCCTTGAACTTACCAGGTTATTCTTCTGTTAGCTTGTCATTTTGCTGTCAGTAACAGTATGTGTGTGTGTGTGTGTCCTGCAGCGGAACCTGGTTCCTACAGATGAGATCTCCGTGTACTACAGATCCCAGCCAGAGGGGGAATACCTGGATACTGTTATCAGGGAACATGCAGATTTCATTTTTGCCACAATAAAGGCTGACCTGAAGCCTTACCCGGTGCCTACCTCAAAGGAAGTTCTCATCCAAGAGACAACCCAGGTAAGAAGGAAAAGCACTGACTGCACAGGTCACCTTACCTGCTTTTAACCCAACAAACTGCTCCAGCTGCAGACAAATTGTGTCAATGGTCATTTGTGGGATATAGCAGATATTGTTTCATGGTTAGAAATCTCTGTATTAGTCTTTTTGATTTAAAAAAGAAAGTAGTTGAGTCCTCTGTGTGTGGTGGTTTTTGAAAATGAAGCTGCTCAGGCACCAAAATAAATGAATAATTAGTTCTTTGTGTAAGCTTAATACACAGAGATTTGTGCTTAGATTAGTGCATTGTTTCCACAGCCAAAATATTGCTGCTCTTATTTCTTTAGGGCAATATGCTTTTGTATTAGACTGTCCTTCAAGGCTAGATTTGGATTAAGACCAGCTTGAGTTATCAATATTTAAGGATGCTTTTTTGTCTGCCCCGTGTGGCTGAAGTTGTCCTTTGTAAAGTACAATTTCAGATAGTTCAAGTCTGCTGTTAAAAAGAAGCAGCAATTTCCTTTGTTTTCTTTGATTGCTTCTTCTGACATATTTGACAATACTTTTGCCATGGTTTTATTCAAACTTATTCTACCCAAGAGACATGCCTGGCAGGATCATGGGTGAAGTATTTGTCAATATTAATGTCATGCTGGACCAGAAGGACAAGATTGTAGAATATATAAAACTTAAAATCGGATTTACAGAATGGCTGGAGGGGCCGTGTTGCTTATTTAAGGAAAATATTTTGTTGTGTTTGTTTAATAAAACAGTATCTAAATAATGATAATCTCTCTCTTTCTTCAGCTGAAGGGATCAGAGCTGGAAATTACACTGGTCAGAGGGGGGTTGTGTCAGTCTGTTGGTCCAGCCTGTGCCTATGTCAACCTCAAAGTCTGTGTCAATGGGACAGAGCAAGGTAGGAATGTACCTGGCTTGATTTGTTGGGATGGTGTAAAAGATGCTTTGGAAAATGGTGAATACTGGAGCCATGAATTTGTTGGAAAGATGGTGCAAACTCCCTTCCAACAAGAGCTTTAAATAATTCTTGGAAGTAATCTTATTCAAAGCAAACCATGTGTTGTCCACGATGTCATCTGAGGGAGATACTCAGGTGTGCAAGGAGTGACACACAAGTCCCCCTGTGGAACAGAAGGGTCTGTTTGGGGGTGAGCACACCCTGTATTGGAGTGTGCTCAGAGTTTGTAGTTCTTGGTGCAGCCCTGTACGTGTAGGTGATGCCTTGGTGTGAGGGAGATGCTTTGAAAACCTTAGATTTGGAGTGTAGAGCTGAAAAGAATACTAGTGAATTATAATATTCTAGATTATTGTTATAATCATTCTAATATAAAATAAAACTAGAGAATAGAATGACTGTCTTGGATAATGGAAATGAGCGCAGTGATATTGGTAAAAGTGTTACAAGTTTGAATTGTATATTAAAAGAGAGAAAACTAAATGCACTTGGGATTTTTTTTCCTACATGTGTTGAAGTGGGTGTTCCTTGTTTAATGTGGTCACAGAGCTGCTCCCTGGGTGATGGTGAATCCACCTGTAAAAGCTGTGACATCTCAGAGGGCACAAAGTGTCAGTTTTAAATCAATATAATACTGGGTTATACTTCAGTGACCTACAAATTTGACTGCTTTATTAATAAAAACAAATGTAATTTCTGTACTGTAAATCTGGAGTATGGTTCAGTCCATTTCCCTGTTTTCTTCCCTCTTTCTCTTTATTGTTAAGAAAAATTTAGGAAGATGTAATTAGAAAGCATCATTAGAAAATCATTGGAAGATTTTAATTTCTTAATTTTGGTTCTAGATGGTGTGTTGCTGCTGGAAAATCCAAAAGGAGATAATACCTTGAACTTCACTGGACTTGTAGATGCTGTCTCCTGCATTTTTGGTCTTAAAAATTCAAAACTGACAGTTTTTAATGGAAACACAGGTAAATGGAGTATGACAAGGAAAATTGAAAGGCTTTCTAGCAACATGTAGGAGTTGTATACTGTAGGGTTATTTACTGTATAATTTATATCTATCTATATAAAATTGACAAGAAAATGGGTAAGGAAATATTCCATTTTATTTGACTTAGCTTATGAGGCTGTGTTTGTAGTCACATCAGAGTATTTCCAAAAGGTGCTGCTAAATGATGCTCATCTCCTCTGTTATCTTACTTCCATTGCAGTTCTCAACAGGGCAAAATTTCATTTATTCCAGGGTTTCCATCAGGCCCAGGCTGTGCTGTGGATTGATGGCGAGCTGCCATCAGCTTTTCCATGCTTTCTTTCCCCTCAGTAGGCAGGGTAGGAACTCAAACTGAATGCAGGCTGCCATGTGTAGAAGAAAAATGTTAACTCTCTCACCCTGGAGAAACTGGAGGATCTCTGCATTTCTTCTTTTTAGAAAAACCTGTCAAGTATTTCTGCAGCTTGAACTTTGTCTCTGTTGAAGCACGAGAATGTAAAAAACCAAAACAAACCAAAAAAACCTGCAACAATGGTACTTGGATGGCTACAAAAACTTTTCATAGTATTTTTCATGGAAATATTACTGAAGGGTATGTGAGGGGGAGGTTCTGGAATTGGATGTTGAATTGGCTGGTTTGAGGTGCCCATGGCACTGCTCAGTGTGTCCACCAGTGACATCCACAGGGGATCTGTAAGTCACTGTTGCCATCTCTGTCTTCAGTTTCCTTACTTATCCTGGAATTATTTCTAGAAGGATGTTCTGGAGGTTTCCATGTCTGATGTCATCCATTGCCTTCCTGTGATAACCCTCTTTCAGGCTGTGCTCAGCTGAACTGAGTACTCCTGCCATGCAAAAGGATCAGTCTGTCAGGTTTAGAGGAAATCCCTCAGTATCCTCCTCAAGTTTCAGTTGTGTTTTAAAGGAGGAAATAGTTTTCCAGATAGTGGGATATGTTTCCTGGCAGTGGGGGCTGTGCTTAGAGGTGGGTGTGTACTAGTATTGTTCACTGCCATCAGATGTTAACAGAGACCTACAAAAGGTCAAGGAGAGTTGGGAAACTCTTATCCCATTATGATTATAAGCAGTTTAACTCCTAATATGACAAAAAGGATGCAGCATAAATCCATTAGTGTCAATTCCTAAAGGAAGTGGTAAAGAAAAAGGAAACCTTCCCTCTTCCTTGGAGGTTCTGCTGTGGTAACAAAGGCTTTATTCCTTTCCTTTCCACATCACTTTGGCTCTGTAGGGATCATCTGGGGACTTGTCATCTTGGTGTGCTGATTTTAATGGCTACAATCCATTTACTTTATCTGCCCAACCTTGGTGTGGGTGATGTCAGGTGAGGCCTCCTGGTGACTCCAGGGCCTCCTTAGGTGAGCCAGGGTTGGTGTCAGGGGCTGTGGCTGAGGAATTGCACAGGAAGGTTGTGCACTCCAGGCAGGTTGTTCCTCGGTTGTTCCCATGTCTGTTAATAAAATTGTGACCCAGTAAAACCGTATTTCTGGCTCTGTGTTTCCCTTCCTGTGGTTTTTAGGGCTGTCCACTTTACTTGCAGTAATTTATGATGTTGTTTTCTAATTGTAATGAAGATTTACTTAGGGTTGTGTGGTGGCACAGAACCAGGCAGTTCTTGTATTAAGGGAGGCTCAAATACGTCCTGTTCCTGCTTTTCAGTGCAGCATTGAAATAATGGGATAAACACTTCCTCCCCAGCAGTATATTGAGGTATTTTAAGGAACTGCACAATCACTGAGCAAGGCTCTGGGATTTGTACTGATGTTCAGAAACTGAGAATAGAATTTGTCTCTCTCAACATTTAAAAAAAATTAATCATTCAGAGTGAAGAGGCTGGGCTCAAGTAACATGGTAAAAACAGTTGTCTTTCTTTTTGCTTTAGACTGCTGAAAACTTTCATAACTTCTTGTTGGGAATGCTTTTAGACTTGAACTCAGCTTTTCATGGAAGTAGCCCATATTGAAAAAGTCCTATTGAAAAAAAAAAATTTTTAAATGTTTATGGGAAGAAATGAATCTGCAAATCATGTTGGACCTAAAGGGGAGGGGGAGCAACAATCCCTCTGCAAACTTCTTGGTCCATGTCTTATTTCATCTTTATGATTTTCAGATGGTTATTTTTTTTTAATTCTATTCTTAGTATTGTTTTCTGAACAATAGTGCACCAAGATTTATTTTTTTAGGTCTCAGTTTTTAAAAGGCCATGAGGCTGTAAGAGACCTTAGAGAGAGCATTACCACTTACATCTCAGCTGCAGGGAGAACTGACTTTAAAAGTGATTTTAATATTGATGAGCACTTGTAATACCTGCTTGCTTCCAAGTCTATTGTTATATATGAAAAAATGATCCACTTTTTCTTGCTCTCATTAGAGGGTTCTCAGAACAGCCTCCATTGACAGCACTGTGCATCAGTTCTTCCCTGGGAAAATGTCAGAGGTCCTGTAGTGCCAAATGCTGATGTGTTAGACAGGCAAACCCCATTACTCCTTGCCCTGCATGGATCCACAGGGATCCCAGCAGCTGGGGAATGGCAAACTGGAAGTTACTGGAGCTGACTGTTTGTATCTCTATCAGCACCCTGCTCACTGGTGCTCTGCTACCATTACCCCTAAATTGTGCTGCTTTAAGGCTGTGCTGGGAAAAACCTGCTCCTGGCTCCCCTTCCATGTGATGAGATCCTGGTAATTCCTCTTCACTTGTTAATCTAATTGTTTAGTTGGTGGCTTAGTTAATAGAAAATGAGCTTTTCAAGCTCAGGCTCCATGACAAGTGAATAGGGCTGATAAGGAATGAAGACCTGTTGGATAGAGATGACAGCTGTGCCTGTTCCATATGTACAGGAACACACAATTTGACAAGAAATTAAATGTATTAATTCTTGCTGGGTTTGATGTTTGGAGTTTTGTGGCAGACAGTGGTGTTATTGCTGTGCCCATCAGCAGCTGTGTTTGCCCTCAAGGCTCAGGCTGGTGCCAAATGCAGCCCCACACATGTCACTGCTACCCCAGAAACATCATCACCTGCCCATCCCAGTGCTGCCAGGGTGCTGCTGTTGCTTTTGAAATCCCTTGGGACAGGGCCCCTGTTTTGAGCCTGATCTTCCACGTGTTCCTGGCTGGAGTCATCTGCTGCATCAGGAGCTGTGGTGGCATTACACACAGATACACACAGGGAGGGATTTACTCAGGGTGACTTTAGTGAGTGGCACCTGGAGTTGTAGATATTTAACATTAAGAAATATCCTGATGTTGCATGTAGCATGTTCCCAGTGCTGCTTCAGCTGGGGCAGTCAGGGTAAAGATCACAGGTTGTCATTCAATGAGATAGAAATGGTTGGCTTGAGTGAATAATATTTTGCTTTTTTGAAGTTGAGTGGTTTTATTGCATAAGTAGCTGTGTGTTATGTGCATAAGAAATGTTACACAGCTGATTTCCACAGCAGACCAAGTACTCCGTGTTGTTATAAAAAGAGTATTTCTGCACAAATTCCTCTTTTCCAAACAGAAAAGCTCTTTCTTGAGGAGGGAATTGTGAGAGGTCCCACAGTTGAGTCAGGAGTGAGAAACCTGCATTGTCAGCTCATGGGGTGGGAACTGGGCCTCAGCTCCCTGTCCTGACCTGTACTGGGCCTCAGCTCCCTGTCCTGGTCTGACTGGTCTCCCTTTGTGTTCCAGAAGTGCTAAAGCAGACGGAGCTGCTCGGCCTCAGCGGGAAGACTCTGCATGTGACAGCAGGGGCAGCCCCTGTGCAGAGCAGCTCCCCCCCTGCCCTGCTCTGCCAGTACATCAACTTACAGCTCCTGAATGCAAAACCACAAGGTGTGTGGGCTCCTCACCTCTCATTTACAGCCTCAGCTTTTCATGGAAGTTTTGGCCATCCTCGCTTGCTGGTGGAGAGAAGTACATGGGTTTGCGTTGGTAGATGGTGATTTTGTTTATTTTTTTTTAGTGTTTGATTTCTGATAAACTCAATGTTTATATTTAGCTTTTCTCCCTCTTTTCCTGAGAGAAAAAAGAGAGCCAGTTTGAGATAAGGCACAGCAGTTAAACGTGAGCCCTGGGGCATTGTTTTCCCATTTCTGACCATCAGCTCACCTGTGCAGCTTATTTCAAAAAGCTGAGTCTGAGCCAAACCTGAACTGCATGGAGAGCCAGCTCTTTACTGAGACACTGGAGACAGCCTGGGAAACGTTTCTTAGTGCTATTTAAAAGCCAAGTGAATTGTATTATTAGCCAGATCTGGAATATAAATATGTGTGTGTAACTCTGTTTCCCAGCTGCAAATCTTGTGGCTTCTACTCTGAAGTCTCACACTGGAGCAGCCCTGTTTGGTAATTTGTTTAACTCTGCCCTAGGATGAGCCCTTTCTGCACTGTCCATGTGGAATGCTATTGACACTACTGGGGAATGTTCTGGGGCCAAAAATGTGGTTTTTACTAGGGATTTCATCAGCAGAAGGTGCTTTGTGAGCTTCTGCACTTAGTGGTTTCTGTGTCCTGTTGAAGTATTTCATTTTCCCAGGCTCTGTGTTACCCTGTTGACCCAGATGAAGAATTCTGCAAAGTTTTTCTACTGTTGGTCAAGCTGTCAATAATCACTTACACTTCTGATTGTGAAATCCATCAATTATTTAGTGAATTTCTGTGCATTGGTATTGCTAGTTTTTCTCTCAGTACTATGAAGAAATAGAGATGAAATGGAAGAAGAAATCCTAAATTTCAATTAGCCAAGATAAATGAAATAACCTCATTGCTCACCAATAGTGACTCGGCTGTTTGTCTTGTCCAGAATGTCAGAAGGGAACAGTGGGAACTCTTCTAATGGAAAACCCTGTTGGTCAGAATGGATTAACGTACAAAGCTCTTCTACATGAAACAGCAAAAGTGTTTGGGCTCAGAAGCAGAAGGCTAAAATTGTTCCTGGATGAAGCTCTAACTCATGGTAAGCACAAACCTTTGGTTTGCTTGTCCAGGATTACTCAGGAGTTTTTGTTGAGGAGGAGCAGCCTCAACCTGAGATTCAGTTTAATTACTAAATGCACAGTATTTACACATTGGTTTCTAATTTTGTCCAGTGATTCAATATGTATTTAATAAAATCCTTTAAGCACACATACATTTAGAAATTCAATGCCTTCCCTTTGTGAAATGGCAAGAGAAATTCTGTGGAAGTTCCTTATGCAGGGAGGGTCAGTCAGCAGTGGGAATGGCAGTGCCATGCTGCAGTGACTCAGCAGAGTGTGAATCTCCTCCTAGAAGAGAGTGAGTTTAAAGTATGAGTGTTTTAAGAACCTGTTCAAATTGTTCTTGTAACTTTTGTATTGTTGCATTGTCTTCCTTTTGGAGAATTGGAGTGGGTGGAAAAGAGGATGTATGTTGGGGTAGTGTGAGTAGGTCAGACTCAGTGTGGGGTGCAGCAGCTCCTGCTCATTCCAGGGAAGCAGGAGGCTTTAGCACATTGTCACACATCTGAAATGCTAAAGAACCTTCCAAAAGCACAGACAGCTGGGGAGGCTGAGAAACAAACCCCTCTAATTCATGAGAAAGGTGTGACTAAAGCTGTAGCCACCTGTGGCTAAAAGGTTGGAGCTGATTGATTTGGGACTTCATTTGACAGGAAAAATGGATTGGAAACTACGTGGTAAAAAAAAACCCAAACAACTTGAACCAGGTATTTGTGTATTCAGGAAAATTCAGCTCTTGGAATGAGATGATGTAAAGTTCTCTGCAGTGTGTCACAGGGCCATGGTTTATGAGCTGCTTGGGAGGGATGTGTGACACTTACCCTGGGCTCACCACACACTGGGTTACCTGTCCAGAAGTTGGACATCTGGCTTAAACTGGCCATCACAGGACAGCAATTGGCTTGGGAGGTGCTGTCAGCTGGTGAGGGGAAGGGAAGGGCAGCTCTAGTGCAACTGGGGTCACTCAGGTGTCCACTGAGCTGGAGGGTTCAGGTGGGATGGCTTAGAGTCAGAGCAGGGAGGTGTGGGGCTTTTGGTTGTGGATTTTTCATTGCTTGTTTTATTTTTATTTCATGTGACCCATCTGTTTATTCAAAAGCCATTTTCGTGATCAAAATGGGTCTCAAATGCTGATGAGACTTTCTAGTGGTAGTTTGAGCTGGTGCCAAAAATAATGTGCTGAATGGTGTTAACAAACAGAACTGGAGTGTTCAGAACAGCACAAGGTGTAAGAACCAAGTAAATCCACCACACTCAATTTGCATTAACAAAAAAGGTAAGTCAGCAGGCACAGCCTTGCTGACTGGGATTCAGGGATTCAGCCACTCAGGAGCAGTTGTTGTTATACATAATAGTTCCTTTGGGGTTTCTGTCACTGTTAGAACCCTGTATGATTTAGTTCAGATACTAAAATAGCTATTCTAGAACATTTTAGAGCTTTGAAACAGACATAACTGACAGGACAGGAAAATGCAGGGCCCTTTAAGCTCATTTTAACTAAGGATTTTATAAATGCCTTTACATGGAAGGGAAATGGATTGACTCACTATAACATTTGAGTATGGATTCTCCATCACTATTTAAACTTTAATTAAAGTGTATAAAGTGACAATTCACAGTGATGTAAAAGAGCATATTTGATAACTCCTGTAGGGCCAAAGCAACTGATTTGGTGTTTTTGAGACTCGGGATGCAGGGACTTGGTCCCAGAGGTTTATTTGTGCAGCAAAGATGTGCTTGTGCCCTATGGCCACACTGCTGCCACCTCAGATTAATTCTCACCACCCTTAATAACATTTTAACTTGTTTAAACACTGAAATAGTTGTACGTTATCTTTACATCTCTTTATAGGATAAACAATTGCTGCATGTAAAACACTTTGATGCCTTTAGAAAACATTGTTAATTAATGTTTATCTGTATTGTTGCATTTTTGTAATCCCCTATTCATCTTCTAATCCATCTATTCAAGGTCCTACCTTCAAAACACAAAAGTTCAGTCTCTTGAGTAGGTTTTTTGTGGCTTATTCTAAAAATAAAAAATTATTTGCTGTTAACCATTTGAAATGTTTGATGAAAATAGCCCATGAATTGGAAGGTTGGTGCCTGTTTTATAAAAAGGAAAACAATCACTTTGTGGAAAATGAGTTAGTGGTTTTGAAAAGGTTATTTTTATAAACGTTGTTGGTCCAGGCAGTTGGGCATCTGCTGTCTATTGCACAAAAGCTTGCCAACTTTTCAGAAACAAATGTGTTTTTCACTGCCCCTTTGTAGTGTTGGAAAAATATTCCATAAATAAATGTCAGAGGGGTGAATGTTGCTTATTCATGAGCTTGAGACATGAGTTCCAGGTATGTGATTCAGAGCCACCCTGGGGATGGTGGTGACACTTCATGTTCTCCCTGCACAGCCTTTCCCTGGAGGAAATGGCATGGAAAGGAGGATGTCCTTTCACTTTGATAAATCAAGTTGCCAGTTTCTAAAAGTAATTATTGAGTTAAATACTGTTGAAAATAGTAGTTTCATGTAGTTCCTCATTTTTCAGGATCTTAAAAAGAAATATTTGATAAGAGCCTTGGAGACGGAGTTTGTAGTTTGCTTGGCTGCTTCTGCAGACCAAACTAACAGTTTCCATCCTGATGGAACTTGTTCCTGGGGATGGAAGGAAGGTTAGGGAGGGAATGAAGCCCTAATTGCTGGGTTGGATTGTAGCTCCACTCTTTTAGCTCCATGCATGGGTATTCAGCTGCTTGAGGCACAGTACTACACTGGAAGGGGATTCCTTAAAAACAGTAGGATCGTGATCCATAAGGATTGTTCCAAGGCTGTACTTCCCAGTATTCCCAACACTCTGCACTCAGAGGTGGTTTGCTAGAGCTGATGGGTGCTGGAAGCAGTGAGCCAGCAAACACCTGACTTCTTGGGAAAAATGGGAGGTGCAATAGGGAAAGAGATTGCAGGGGACTCTTTCCCTGGGCACAAGTGTGATTGTGTTTCCTAGTCCTTACAAACCCTGAATCAGCCTGTTGGGAGTATGCTCTGTCCTTCAGAGGTTTGTTGGTGAGACTTGATGCTGTTTCTGTTCCAAACTGTGTGTGTAGCTGTGAAAAGACTTTGGGAATTGGTCCAGTGTGCTATGAAATCCCTCAGGCAGACTCCCCAAGGGCCCACATCAGTGTTTCAGCAGGTGCTGCTACAATCCTTGCTTTCCATGCAAACTGCACTCAGTGCCTGCACCTTGCTGTCCTTGTTCTCCTGCACACAGACCTTGGTTTGTGTCCCATCAGAGCTGAGCTGCTGCAGGGGATGGGTCTCTGTGTGGTCACTCTGGCACACTGTTAACAAGGGACTGTGGATTCCAGTGCACTGTGTTACACTGTTAATACTGATTTAATATCATGGCATTGTAATTCTGTGAACTAGGCACTGCTCTGTCGGCACGTGAAGCTGGGAGGTGACCTAGACTTTCCAAAAGTTCTATTTTGTGACATGAAACAGTCTCTTCAGCTCTTGCAGGGACAGTCCTGACTCATGGTGACCCTTCCTTTCATGCACTGGGCTTTAACAGGAAGGGGATTTTGAGCTGAGCAGTTTCTATCCTGGTCCCATTGTGACTGAACCAGCAGAACTGTCTGAGTAAAGCAAAAATAGTGCTCCTAGTTGTTCCTGTAAGCAAGAGCACTAACTGGAGTTTCCCTCTTGTTTCCTTGGTTCAGAGATCACAAAGGATGTCTCCATGAAGAACCTGAACATGAAGACCCTGTATGTTCATGTCATACCCACCACAGCTGAATGTTGAGAAGTCCACTTTGATGAATAAGACCATCTAGACTCTTTTCCACAAAACCTGAAGTCAAAGGAATTGAATATGCTTTTAGATGAACATCCAAGTTGTGTTTGGTACCTTTAACATCCCTAGTGGCACACAGGATGTTTTCTACCAGTGCATGTCTAATATGCTGCTCTTTGGTTTCAAATACAATGTATTTTCATTATGTTATCTTATGATGCTGTAAAAGCTGTCCAAGAGTGTCAGAGTTCCTTAACCTTAGATATCTATGCAGAAATTTGGCTGAGAGAAGTGGGACTAGTACCTCAGTGCTGCTGTTCTCTGCCTGTCCCTTGTGCAGAGGGCATCTCTTCTAAACCATGGGTTACCTACAAGGCTCTGTGGTAGATACACACCATCCTACAATGGCTTTGTAACTTCAGGGTTACCTGGATTTGCCCATTCATACTAGCTGGGTTCTCATGAGGTGTGTGGCTGTTGATTTAAAATGCTCCCTAATTTCAACATTTGGAACAATAAATTTGCTTCATGTCCAAACTTGTTTCCCTGTGTTGAGTCCTTTGCTTCCTTAGGATTTCTAAAGAAGACAACACAGCACTCTGAGATCAGGAACACCCAGAGACACCTGAGATGGGAAAATGTGTGTGCTGAACACCAGTGGCTGTTCAGATTGTGGTACTGACAGGTGTTAATGGAGTAACATTGTGAGAACATCAGAGCCTTGCTGAGCATGTTTTTCCATTACTCTGGTTTTTGTCTTTGCACTATGAATATAAACCAAAGCTTGTTTGTGATAACACTGTGTTAGTGGGAATAACTCTAAATAAATGTTCTCTGTGACTACTGTGCAGTGCTGGACCATAGCAAAATTGTAAGTACTCCTTTGAAGGAAACTATGTCCCTGGCATTCAACTTACCTAAAATTATTTCTGTCAGTATTAAAAATGGCAGTGCCTGAACCTCCTGAATCACTGACCTGTTCAGTTTAATGAATACTGGACATTGCCCTCTGCCTTTCCCTGGAAGTCAGCTGGCTTATCTTTTTATTTGACATAGTGACATGGAAATGAAACTTGTATTGTGTTTGGGGGGTTCTTTGTCACATTAGAAACTCCAGATTTCTTTCATTACTGTTCCTAAGCCGAGTCACTTTGCTTTATTATCGATGGAGAATAAATGAAGATGGCAAATGGTTGCAATCTAACCTCATTCTTAATGAGCCAATGTAAGAGCACAACATCACTTACATTTTGAAGGAGTTATTTGGGATTTGGCATTTTGTGTGTGTATATTTTCTATTTCTGAGGATATTGTCTGGCCAAGTTCCATGTAGGGACTGGATTAGATTTTATATGTATAAATATGTGTGCTTTCCAGTGAATTAGAAGCCCAGCCAAGATTTATGGATTCACTCTGAGTTACAAACAGAAAAAGATGGTAATCAACAGAACCTTTTTTTCTCTCAAACATATTTATAGCTGTTTACTGTAAAAATAATCTGCCCTTAAGAGAAGAAATAGTACTTGTGCCCAGTCAGATAACCCCATACCTTACATGAGGTGCAGCTGAATTGAGTTTCCTGGATTTTCTGTGAACTGACTGCTTTGTACTCAAAGTGAGAACTGGACTTTCCAGGGTCGGAAGCAGCGTGTGCTGTGTGTTGGTGCTTCCCTGTCCTGCTTCCCCTCAGTCTCCTTTCTTCACTGCACACACTTCAGTCCTCCTTTCTTTCTTTTTTCTTTTGTTGGTGTGCTTTGGTTTCATCTGGTTCCTTTTAGTTTCTCAGCTGTGGCTTTTTGGCCACATCACCGTTCTCCTCGTGGGTTGTGATGGCTGGAACAGAAGCCCAAGAGGGTCCTTGTGCTCCAGCTGATCACCACACAAGGGTGGAAATGGCCACAGAGGCTGTTTCTGTCATTGCTGGGGTAGGTAGGAGCTGGCAGAGGGGAAAACTCAATATGCTTAGGACAGGTAATGGAAGAATGAGACCAGAGTTGGTCAGAGGACACTGGAAAAGCTGGAAATGCTTTGGTGTCAATTAACTTTACATCAACATTTACATAAGTGACATGTAATTAAAAAAATCATGTTGTGGCAGAATTATAGTTTAATTTTCCTTTCAGCTGCCACCCTGTTAGTTGGCTCTGATCTCTTGCCTCCCAAGCACACTGACAGTGAACGTTGGGAACAAGTTGTGACCCATTTGGGTGAACTTGTGCTTTTTCTGCTTTCCTTCTTCACATCCTGTTTTAGTGTTCTTTTTTTATTTTTCTGGATAATATCATTTCTTGAGAGAATTTCTCTCTTGGGATCTTGAAGTGGGGAATGTTTCCTAGTAATTTTGTTACTGAGGTTTTCTTAATGCACTTCTGTAATGTTATCTAGGTTGGGATAATAATAGTCTCTTGGCTTGATGTGATACTCTTCAGGATTTATGGACTTCAATTAGCTTCCCTCTTAAATAGCTTGTTACACAAATGAGGTCCCAGCCCACTCTTGCCTCTCTGCCCAGAGAATCCAGGACCTGGGATAATTCCAGTGCAGTCCCTGTCATTCCTCATTTTTCACCAATGCCAGGCTGGGCCAGGCTGGGTATGGACCAGAGTCATCTCTGCCTCTCTCAGGTCCGTGTCCAACAGCCACAAACTTGCATTTCTGTCCTGCCTTAGTGCAGGAAAAACCAGTGACTGCTGGTGTCCTCCTGCAAGTGACTTCCAGAGAGAAGAAGGGTTTTAAGGAGAGAAGAAACAAGCGAGTTTCTCCTCAGCCCATTCCGAGTTGAGTTGTAGCTGATGGACCTTTCATCCCTTTGGCAGCTCAGAATCTCCATTTTCTGCCAGCACAGGAGTTTGGATCTCCTCAGTACTGCTTAAACACAAAGCAACTCTTCAGCCTAAGTCACTTTGTTACTCCTTGTCTGATTTCTTACAGGATGGACTCTTGTCACTGATTAAACAGATGGAAAATACAATGTCTGCAGCTGCATTACAGAAGGTGACCTGCAAAATAGTCTCAGATAGTTTCCCTTACCATCTTGCTTTCCAAGAGTGAGGAGCACAGCACATCCACACATGGAATTAGCTCTGCAGTGGGAACACTCTGCTGAGTTAATTTTACTCTTGCTGTGCTGTGAGTGGTGGGGGACTGGGGTTGGAGGGAGGGGCTGCCTTCAATTATCTAATGTTTTCCCCAGTTAAAATGTTTATGTAACAAATATAATTATAGCTTTTATGTAATTGCAGGGGGGAATGAGGTTCCTATTTCAGTATGTCTGGGTATTTCAGTTAATTTCCAGTGTCTGTCTGTACAAAGTTCTAATTAGGGGTCACAAAGCTTCTCAGAAGACTTCTAAAGTCCTTTATAGATGGAATTAGAATAAAATTGCTCCTAAAGAGATGCAATTTTTTTAACTTTCTTGGGTCAGATGTAAGAGAGTTCTCTTTACATTATCTTAATTTTGCAATTTGTTTTGTTAGTATTGAAAACAGTGCAGTTGAAAGCTCCCAAACAAGCAAAACACACCCTGGCACTTAATATTTGCTGTGTTTGATGAGGTGTGACAGCTGGACAGCTGTGCAGAAGGTGCTTCCATGGAATGTCAGCTGCCTGAAGGACAAATATCCTTGACTTTTCAAGTCAGCAGTTTTGCAGAGGTGAAGGCTATCAGCATTTGGAGCTAGGACTTGTGTTCTCTGATTAATAGTGCTGGCACCCCCCAAAATCGTGGCATCTTCCTGGGTATCATGTGCCAGGCACTGCATGGGGGAGGAGGGGAAGGTGAAGCAGCTTGGAAAAGTTACTTTAGCAAATCTTGTGCTGCAAATCCTGCTGAGGATACAATCTAAACAAGGGGGAAGGATCCTGGGTATTCCTCAAGACACATGAATGTTTGTAAGATGGAAAGTTGCTTTCTGTGTCAACTGAATGAGCCAAACCCCAGGCTCAGCCTCTTAGAAACCAAGGGCTTTACAGTAAAGGAGTTGCCACGGATTAGTAATTAAACAAGGACTAATAGCTTCTTATTCTTGCCAAAGAACACAAGTACTGAAAAAAGCAAGTGCTGGGCTGCATAAACAGGATTTCTGTAAAATGATGAAGTAATCTTTCCACTCAGCTACTGATAAGGCTCCTAATGCAGCCCCATGTCCAATTTTGGGAACCCTGTGATGAGGAAGATGTTGACAATTTGGAGGGAAGCCAGGAGGGAGAAGCAGGAATAAGGTCTGGGAAAGAAACTTGTCCTGTGGGGAAAGGCTGGAAGACTTGGCATATTTGGTCTACAGCAGGAAATACTGAGGATCAGATGTGGTGGGTCTTCCAATAAATAATGAACTAGTTTTCAAGAGACTTGCAGTTAAATTGGATGGGAATTCAGGCCACATATGAGAAGAAGCTGCCTAAGAATTAATCTGTCCTTAGAATGGGTGGCCTGGGAAGGTGACAGGATTTCCATCAAGGAAGGGGTTAAGAGAAGGTCTCCAAGGAAGTGCCTGGCTGTTCTCCCTGGAGCTGGGGGTAGCTGTACCACCACAGTCCTGGAAACCTCACAAAGCCTTTTCTGGCCCACTTTTTTAAATTTATTTTGCACCTAAGGAAAAGATGAATTTGCAAAATAATTCTTGACAGATTTCAGCCTGTCACTGGCTGACCTATTGTAATGGAAAGAGGGAAAGATGTGTGTTCTGTTTGGAGATCTGTTGATCGTGCTGAGGTCCCAACACCTCTCTAACACCATGGATGCTTTCACTGCCTTCCACTTGATTTCATATTTAACTGCATTCTGGTGTCACCTGGAGGAACCAGCCCAGCACAAATGCTGTTTAGATGAGTCAGACCTGGCTTGAATCCCCATCCCAGGCTGTTGTGTCTGTGGTTTATCAGCTGCTGTGCCTACAAGCCAGATGCACAAAAGGATTTTGCTGACAGTTTTTGGGTACCTTCAGGATTCACCTGGTGTTAAACAGCATCTGCCTGAAACCATCAGCTCTGTCACAGGAGTCAAAGTGACTGTATTAAAGGCACAGAAAGGGGATTAAAACCAACAAACCAACATGGATTATATTTATTTCTCTGTGTGGTGGCTACTTGCCCCAAAGGACAGTGAAGAGGACAAACCCAAACTGGGACATTTAGCTTGTGCTGCAAATCACTGGCTGATAGTGTAAGTCTTGTGGGTTTGGGAGGAGCTTACTCCTGATCTTAATTCTGCTAATTAATCAGAAAAGTGAGTTGAATTCCCCTTTTTTAATGGTCACTGTAAAAAAAAAAGCCTTTCTCAGCTGCTTTGCCCTCCTCTCAGGGGCATAAACTTACAGTTCAAAACTAACAGAGGAGATGAGTAAACAGCCACTGATGTTTCTATTTTCCCCACGCTAAAATTAAATTAAGGAAAAATTGAGTACCTCTCTGAAACCGAAAGTCACAAGGCAGCCATGCAGTGCCTCTTGCACAGTGAAGGTGTGGGGATGTAAGCACTGGTACCAGCACATCTCTGGTGGGATGTTTGGGGTGTATTGATGGTCAGCATGGCACGATTGGGGGTTTTTTCTAACCTCTCCCTGCTCCTTGACTTCCTGAATTTTCTAGTGCAGAGTTCTGAGTCTGTTTTACAGAAGGCCTTGGATCTGTTCCCCTCCCTGGCTGAGTGCAGGCACTGCCCTGAGAACCTGTGCTTGTGCTTTTAGCACTTCTGTACGTTGGCCAAGGAACACTGGCTACTTCAGGCTACGCATATTCCAAATAGATGTCTTCTTTCCCCAAGGAATACAGCAAGGAACCAGTAACATTTATCATTTTGAAATGGAAAAATCTACAAAAAGGTAGTGCAAATGTAGACTTAATGGTCTGTGTCCAACTGACATTTTTCTGTGGGTGCCATCGAGTACGAAACACAAACGGCTCATTGGGAAGAACAAGAGGAGCCTCAGCCAAACAGTTCCACATAATTGTCAAATGTTTAGCACTGACCTTGATTACTGTGTAAAATACTGTTTTCAGCTGGTCTCTGGGAGGATGCACAGGCCCCAAACTAGGAGGGATTTGTTAGGTGCACTCACCTGAGGCTGCACAGCCCAGCCCAGAGGATCCCAAAGCATCACTTCCCCGTTCCATGTTTTTCTGGGCTGATGTGGTGCATGTGGCAGCATTCTTGGACTGTGAGCTTGTTCTGCACCTGAGTGCACAGTGGTTTTATTCCTTCCTCTCTGGTCCAGGCTCTTGTGTATGGACTCAAAGGATTATCAGACTCAGAGCTGTGTTTCCCAAGCAGGACTTGTGTCTGTGCTGACCCTGAAAGGCACAACCATCATGACTGTTCCAGGGGGTCCAGCCTGAACACCTTTTTTGTTGTCCCCACCATCAGTGACGCTTGGAACTTCTTAAGGATGGTGCTCATGTTACTTTGCTGTCTTCCAGAAAGGCTTTTTCTAGCTGGTGGTTCAGTAGTGTGTATTTATATTTTTAAATGTTAAGTGTCTCCTTGTAGACTGGGCTGTCTGTGTGTCCCAGGTTAATTCCTGCTTTCAGATTTCTTTTGTGATGTGTAAAAAAAAAAAGTTGCTGAAGTCCTTAATTACATCATGCATATGTGACACCAGCAGTGAAATCACTGAGGGGGAAAGAATCCAAACCCATGGTTTCTTTTAAGGCAAGAAATCTGCTGATTATTTTGTAGGTTTGCATTTTTAGGAGTTAACCCAGTAACTTGAAGCCTGTGAGACTTGTCCTGCTTTTCCTTCTCCCAGCAGCAGTGGAGGCTCTGGCTCTGTGCTCCTCCCAAAGCTGCCACTCAGGGCCTGAATCCAAATTAATCTTCATTATATGATGTCAAAACAGAAATAGAGAAACTGACCCAGGAGTCAGTGGCAGCAGGTTAATCCTGAAGTAATTTCCATCATAATAAAAAAGGGGGAAGAGAAAAGGAGTGAAGTGGTAACAAAGTGAAAGATTTTCATGCAACTGTATATAATAAAGAGAAAGGCAAGATAAGGGCACAGAAACACAGAGTACATGGAGTCTCTTTATTGCAAGATTGTCTTCCTAAGCTGATGGTTTTAAGGTATTAAGAGCTGCAAGAGACCAAAGTAATTTACATGGGGCAATAATATCAAACAGGGTTTATACACTCTTGTAATAAAATGCCTAAAGTATTGCCAATTTAAAACCTTTTTTTTTTTAAACATGGAATAATCACGTTGAAAAAATGTATCATTCCCCAATACTGAAACCATAGAAAAGCTTCAATATAATATATTAATTCAGAGTGGCAAAAATGGGGAACATGATACAAAGAGGTGCATTTTGGAGAATAAATGTAACTGTTGGTCAGACAAACATAACCAGGAGTTTATCCTTTGCCAGTCAGGAGCTCTGTAATAATGCAATACAATTCAATAATAGCTACAGACAAACAGGGTGTACAGATGGAGATTGAATCAAGGAAAATTAATATTTACAGAAAATAAAAGCATTTTTTAGCTTAGTGATTTAAGGTGAGTAGCAAGTTACTAGGATTTGAGATGAGAACTGTGGTTGCTGGGACATGTGCACCTGTCTGGGTGTCTTTTATGGTTTTCTGTTGGACAACCTATTTTTCCTAATATTGGTATAAAAAATTACTTCCCACAGCTCATCTGTGTTTACCATTTAGAGATACAAGAGTGTAACACCCTTCATCCTCTCCTTCTTGGGTTAAATCAGTAAAAAAACCCTAAACCTGATCTACTGAGGCTGAAACTTAGTGCAGGAGTTCTGAGCAGAGCTGAATTACTGAAGGAACTTTTTTATATCTCAAGTATAATATTTTTTTCAGGTATTGCTGATCTTGAAACTTCTAAGAATATGATTTTTTTCAGCTCCTTAAACTATTGCCTCTATTTTATGACTGGATAAACAGAAGCAACTCTTACCATTGTGTTCCTTGTGGGGAAGGAGGTTTGGGGATGGTGGTACCTCAGATCTTGTCCTGCTCTCAGGAAATAAAGCAGAGAATAAAACTATAAAATGCTGCAGTGTTTCACAACCACTGTGACAAAAATTGGTACATGGGAACATTAGCAGAGTCTTTGTTCATCCCTGTGCAGAACATGATTTATTGAAGGCTGTATCTTGAGGAGCATCTGAATAAACCTTGTAAGCTGTGCCACAAGGAAGGAGGGTTTAGTTGTCTTTGCCCACTTTAAAGTTGAGTCACTTCCTATAAATACACTGAACAGAATGAGGATTTAGGCATGAAACAGTCTGTACTAGTGTTTTAGGAACCAATTCTGTGTTTTATACACTTGAAATACACGCCAGGCTAATCTTAGAATGGCTGTTCAAGCTTAGCAAGGTCAAATCAGAGCTTTGTGCCATCACACACACAAGTTGTATTTAACTTTTCATTAACTTTTCAGTGTGCTCTAAGATATGTATAATTCATTTCCCTGCTGTTTTTATGTAACCATATGGTAAATGAATAGGAGAGAGGGGGAAAAAGAGGAGATTGGTGAAGTTTTGTCACTTGTGCCTGCCACTGAGAAACCACTGCCACCTCAGAGCACACACTCTATGCTTCATTTTTATTCAGTTCCCAGTAAGTTGTATAATTAAAAGAATATTAATCTGTACTAAGCACATCTACTCGAACACCCCCTTAGAACTGTAGAACTTTGCAATAATTACTGCTTTAGTGGAGACTTCCTGATTAATATGTGCCACTGCAGCCCATTAAATTAAGTAATGAGTGTATGTAGTCTGAGAAGTTTTAAAGAGTGGATAAAGGTTTGCTGGTGTCTTTTTACTGGGCTGTGGGAGATGGTTGTTTTATTTTAGAGTTTTCTCTTGTATAACAAAACAGCCTTTTTTCAAATATTGTATCTTTCATACCTGGGTTTGCTTTCTTTGGTCTTAAATAACCGAATATACACTTGGGACTGTCCTTGGTGCTTATATGCAGATGAAAAATTTCTGGGCAGATACAACTTTACACTTCATGAGTTGATTTTTTGCTTTGTCTAAACCTTTAATGTTTGCCTTAGTGCAGAAAATCCTGTATTTTCCTCACAGGAGCTCCTGTAACACTGAGTCAAGTGTGTATTTTCAATTTTGCAAATTGTTGGAGACTAAATGCAGACACAACTAAAGAACATTGGTTCAACCAAGAAATAAACCAGAGACAGCAGAGAGCTGAAAGAGGAAACTGGAAAGGGATAACTGAATTTAGCAGCCCAAGCCCTGCCTGCCTCCTCCTGCTGCTCCCAGCACTTTCTCTCTGGGTACCTCCACTCCAGAGAAATGACTCCCTCCTTCACCACAGAGAATGTGAGGAAAAAGTTTGGACTAACCAGGGGTAATGGGGAGGAAGTGATGAGTTTATCCCAACCTGTCCATTCCTGGTGAAAGCCAACTGGAACTGCAAATGGGAGGATTTCTGAGAGACTCTGAGACCTTTTTGTCTGACCAGTGATCCCAAAACTGTTCTGGCAAGTCACAGAAGGACTGTCTGACCACCCACCATGAGCTTTTCAAATGTTGTTCCAGCTTTTGTTTTTCAACATATCCCAGTTCATTCCTGCTGCTGAGATCCCAGCTTTCTAGGCATAACTAGGACAGCTAGCTGTGTGTAGTGACCTTTTTAGTTGCCACACTCAGGAAAGACAGGGCATTAGGTATTATTTTTCCTCTTAATTCTGCTGTTCAATCAGAAAATTGTTTCTTTTGGTGACAGAAATAAATTGTATTATAATATATAAAAGTAATATTTGCCTTGTTAGGAAGTGTTTGTAGATGACCCAGTGTGTATCAGCCCAGGAGTAAGAGCAGATTAGTAGCAAAATACCATTAGCAAAGGTGTTGCAGAGACACCTAAAACATGCAAATGCCCATAAAAGAATAATTGTTCTCCCCAGTACTTGATTGAGTTAGGATTTCACTTAAATATAACACAAAGTTTAAGCCATCTCTAAGAGGTAATTAAATCTTAAAGCTTCAGGGGCTGGAGGGGATATTTTTACAATGCATTGGTGTTCTGTGTCAAAATATGCCCAATATAGGTTTGATCCAATGATCACTGAAAAAAGCTAAAGATAAGGCAGCATTTTCAGCATCAATAAGTCTGCAGAAACTCAGACCACTCGTGATTAATTGAAAGGGGTGTAGAAAGTTACACTGAGAGAAAAACTGTGGCTTGGGTGCTCCTTGTTTTTTGTTGTTGACAGAGGTCAGGTTTGAAACTTTAAGTGACAACTTCCATAGGGATAGGAATAAGAAAGAAGTTTCAACAAATCTGTTTGCTCAGGGTGGAGGAGAGGCTGATTTCCCTCACTGGTGTGGGATGGAGCAGAGCTGAGGCTGGAAGGCACCTCCAGCTTCCCTGCTCAGGGCATGTCCAACTCCAGCAGGTACCAGGAGTGTCCAGTTGGCTTTTCAATATCCCTGAGGGTGGAGAATCCACCACCTCTCTGGGGAATCTCTGCCATGGTTTGACCACCCTCAGTCAAAAACAAAAAAGGAGGGGGTTTGATTTTGAGGTTTTTAATGTTCAGATGGCATTTCCTGGAATTCAGTTTGTGTGTTGCCTGTTGACCACTGAGAGGAGCCTGGCTCTTTATTCCTGCCATTGGGAATTTGGCCACATGGATAAAATCCCCTTAACCCTTCTCCAGGCTGAAGTCTCAGCCTCTCCTCACAGGACAGATGCTCCCATCCCCTAAAACCTCTCCCTGGGCCTCGACTGAACTCACACCAGTAAGTCCATGTCTCTCTCCTACTGGGACCCCAGCACTGGCCCCTGCACTCCAGATGTGTCACCACTCCAGATGTGTGTCACCAGTGCTGGGCTGGAGGGAGGGGTCCCCTCCCTGAACCTGCTGGCAAAGCCCTGTTTGTCTTTTTTGCCAATATTACAGAACAATTCAGAGTTTTCCCTCTCTTTTCTGGGGCAATCAGCTGACACTATAAATTTCTTCTGGTGCAATTAAAATCAGAATTTATTGGCTGAGGAAAAAAAAAACAAGTAGTTTTTAACTGGGAGTAAATTTGGTCTAAATGTTCTAGATCGATTTAAATCAGTGTGTTGCTGAAATACTACAAGAAAATAACAAAAAAAAGAATGGAAAAGAAGAAAAAGGGTTGTATCTTTTCCATTCATAANTAATTTTTATATATATAAAAATATTATTATAAGCCTATGCAATCATGCCATTATATTACATGTACAGGCAATACAGAAAACCAACTCTCTTTTAGTAATGCAGGCCTGCAGGTGAGACCACACACAAATATCAGGGCCGTGCATCCCAAGGCCATGAACTGCCTCCCTGCTGCCACTCGCTCAGGAGTCAAACCCCGGGACAGCACATCCCCTGGGGCACGCGGGGAGCTGCGGGACTCAGTTGGGAGTACTTGTCTGGGAGGTGCCCGAATGGCCGCGTCCACCTCAGCTCTGGNCACAGAAAGATTGATTGGCCATTGGAATGGGGTGCCCAGGAAGGTGGTGGAGGAGGCTGTTCCTAGAAGTGTTAAAAAAAAAAAAAAAAAAAAAAAAGGAAAAGAAGAAAAAGGGTTGTATCTTTTCCATTCATAATGTAATTTATGTCCACATTTTTTCCTTCCTGCTGTTTGCACTCATCACTAGAATATATGCCCGAGATCATTCCACAGATATATGGATTTAATTATAAAACAATAGAAGAGATTAATTCTTAATTAATCTGTAAGTGCATAATTTAGGTGTGTGGTCACTTGAAATTCCTTTCCAGACAGTAGAAAGATGGAAATGGTGATACTGAAGATGTCTGAGGAGATCTGGAATGCCATCTGGGTGTACTTTTCATTGTTTTATATACGTGTGTATGTACATATTGGGAGCTGCGGGACTCAGTTGGGAATACTTGTCTGGGAGGTGCCCGAATGGCCGCGTCCACCTCAGCTCGGGGCTCGTTGGTAGTAATTGCTCAGATGACTATTTGCAGAGTGAACTGGAGAAATAAGCACCGTATTCATTAGAGGTTTTGGGCAGGAGAGTGAAAAAGCAGCCTCAGTGCTGCTGAAGTGCAGAGCAGTCCACCAGCATCGGGGACTTCCCCCTGCAGTGACACGGGGCACCTGGGTCCATCCAAGGGCTTCCTCACTGGTTTTCCTGCCAACTGTGACTTAAAACAATCACTTGCTTAAAATGTGTGCTGGCAGCTTTGCCTTGCCCTGGTGCTGGTTTTTATTAAAGGTAAGTGGGCTTCCTAAAAAAATAGCACAAATGTGATTTACAACCTTCAGTCCAAAGGAGATACTGTAAAATGTTGTTATTCTCAAAGCCAGTGAGCTATTCTTACCCAAAGAGCAGCAAGCTAAATCTGGTATTTATAAAAGGACCACTGGGACCACATCTAGGTTCTGTTTGCCTTGCTAAATTCACTTTTATTTGTAACGTGAGTTCTGTGTTATGGAGAAATATTTTCTTTTAGGTATTTTTGTGTAGTATTGTTTTCTGGAGATTTCTACTGAAACCATTGATGACAACTAGTATTTAAATCAATTATTTCTGTTTCCCCTTGGGAAGCTGCTGTAGAAACCAAAGACTGACTTTCAAATTTATAGGAATGTTGAGACAAGGTTGCCAATACTCAGCTGGTTTTCCAGTACTGACCTTTAGCTGCTGCTTTGTTTTCACTGGGTTTTTTTTGGATTTTGCTCTTGCTTCTGAAATGACCCATGTCCCATGTCCAAGGATTTAATGCTCTTACACATCCAGGATCTCAGTGACTTGCAAAGGATTTTGCAAGCTGGTGCCTATTTCACTCTATTTTTTCTCTGAAATAAAAGTAAAAAAAAAATAGTTGAAAAATCAAAAGGAAAGAACCATGTTTGAGATTATTTTTGATTATTACACAGCTAAAACTGTAAAAAACTGTAAAACAGCTGTGCTGTGGCTTAACATTCAATAGTTCACCATCTTTTGTCTCTCACCATGTTTTCAGTGTTTTTAATTCAACACTGCATCCACTTGGGCATTTTCCTTCATTACTTTCTTGAGAATAAATACATTCAACAAAATATGTAATTTCTTCTTCAAACAATGCCATTCTTACTAAAACTTTTAATTTTGTGACTGCGAATGAGTTCAGGGGGTCAAAAAAGTAATTCTGATCCCACTTATATGCATATATTCAGTAGATTCTGACAAAACAAGTTATTCCTCTGGTAAACTTGTGGCCCTTACAGAAAATATATAATCATAATATTATGTTCTCTCCATTCACCATATTCTTCTGACTTTTTTTGTTGTAGTGGCTTGTTGATTGGTGGGAGTTTTTTATTTAATATTTTTTTTGTTAGAATAAATGTGTTATGGACACCTCCACTGAGTTCTAATTGTGGCAGAAAATATGTTGCTTCTGACTAAGTGCTTCTGGTTAAAGATCATCAACTTTATGTCACGTTTAACAAATTGCAGCTTGAGAATTCTTTTTGCCAGGGAAGCATCAGATTTATTTTATAGAGAAATCAATTGGTAGCCCTTAGTCAATCACATTTCTAGCCAGGGTCACTCGTGCCAACAGCACAGGAACTTTGTTGAGTGCCTGTGTCTGTACAACTGCCTCTGACACCAAATGGAGGTTCAATTCCCTCAGCTTTTTTACATGACTGAAAGTCACTTCATGTAATGTGTGCTTTGCACTTGACTATTTTTTTACAAGCTTTGATGCTTGTTTGGTTTTTTGGGGGGAGTTTGTTTTTGTCTGGGGGATTTTTTTTAGACAAAACAGGGCAGATTTTTGTTATCTTCTCCCGCAGCGCATATGACTTTGAAACAAATGCAAAAATCAACTTTCTCATGCTGATTGCTCTGTCATTACTTTTGCTCTTAAAAAAGCAGAGATTTGGGACTGGTTGGCTTTTCACTGGGAGACTCTGATGTGAGGGTGTGAAATTACTGCAGGAGATCCCACTGGAGATTCCCAAGGATATGATTTCTAACTCTATCAGATGCTGGACTTGTGCCATGGTTTGGGGGCATATGATACCATGGGAGTTTTTTCTTAACAGCAGCTATGGCTGGGTCTGAACATTCTGGTAATTAAAAGTCCAAATTCGTTATAAAAGAGTCCAACTTCACCCATATGAATCCAGTGTGGGCACTCCAGAGATCCTCCCTGCTGCTCCTGTTTCACAAAGCCCTGCACTGTTGTGTCACAACTCCTTGTACAGCATTTCTGCCTGCTTGGGGAGGAGTTAGGGTGGGGTTTACCTTTGCACTTTGCTCTGTCGATCCACATTTGTGGCACATCAGTTGTTCCTCACTTGCATTCTCAGTGAAACTCTCATTTGGCACCACCAACACTTCAAAGGTGAACTCTGTAAGTGCATAAGGGTGCCATGGGGTGGAAGAAGTTACATATATGTGATATCAAACCATCATAGTGATGTGCTTTAATGCACACATCTGTTTTTAAACATTTCATAAAGGATTCTGAACTACAAATAGCTGTTTCATTCTAACATAATACAGCCAAGATGTAAGCTGCTGAACTGGCATTTCCTTGAAATTCCTCCTCGGTTTTGTTAGTGTGGAAATCAAGCTCCAAGTTGTGAAAATGATGTGAAGGTCAAACCTGAGAACTGTCTGACAAGGGTAATCCACTATTAGCCTATTCAAACTTGAGGCAAGCATAAAGCCAAAATGTTTGGTGATTAAATGGTCTCTGCTCCTTCACATTCTTTTGACAAAGTAGGTGATCTCCACTATGCATATACTCCTCCACTAACCAGGAAAATGAGGAAGAGTTTAAAGGAATCTCTAGGTGGGAAAAGATGCAATGAATTTAGGGAAAAAACATAACTCAAAACCATTATGCTTTTCCAGAACATAATGAAAAGTGTTACATTTTCATAGATTAGTTGATGCTGTTATTGTTAACATCATATTTTAAGTAGTCTCAAACCTGTACCTAAGAGGTTGACTTCCTAAAAATACTGTAGTAAAACAAAGAGATCTCCAAAGGAGAAAAAGAAGTGGTGAGAGACCTCTGTCATACACCCTACAAAAATCTGAGGTCAGCTTCTAAAGTTGTCAGAAATGTAAGAAATTCTACTTCACTGTTTGCATGGGGAGAGATTTCCATAGGCAGAAGGCATTAAAATGAAGAAAGCTGCCCTGTCACTCATTGCTTATCACAAGTGATGAACAGAACTTGTGCTGTTTCACCATGACTGACAAAATCAGTCAGAGGGGCCAAATACCTGTGGGTGAAGGAAAGGACTAATTCGTGCTGCTCTGGTGTTACTAATTCCAGCTGCAGTAGCTGACCTGCTGAGGATGTTCTGATGTGTGGAATCACATGCTTGGAGACTCTCCTTCTGTGTAATTTGGGCACCCTGAGCTCTGTGCTGGGATCCTGGTGTTTAACAGGTGTGGCTGTGTGTGGAGCTCAGTATTTGGTGAAAACAGTCTGTAGGATGTCATGTTTTTATGCAGCACAGAATTACCAGCCAAAAGTGTTTGCAGGCAGCCGGTGAGAATGCACATCTAATGCTTTTCCAATGGTGCCCCCATCATCTGCTTTAAATGATTAATAAGCACAAGCTGAAAATAGCACCACATTTACCTAATATTTGCGTGATTATTTTTGTAAACATTTCATTCAGGCTTTCTCTGCCATCCTTCTAAGCATTGTCAAAACAGAAATGCTGCTATTCCTGATTCGTTTTTCTCAGTTGGTTTGATCCTTGTCGTGATCCAGGGGGATGTAATGGGAAAGAGGCAGAAATGTTGATTCTCAGTTGACAGTAAACATGTGGTCTAAGATCAAACTAATCTAGATATTTGCAGAATAGTTACAGGTTTCTGATTTTCATTCCAAAGTTGGGAACTGAGCTTGGTGAGAACTACAAGTCTGGATTTTGTTAATGAGCTTCTCTGAAAGCTCTACAAAAATATGATCCCACCTGGTTTAAAGTAAGTTGGAAATAGTTTTAAAAGACATGGATGGACATGTACTTTTGTTATGTTGGCTGTCCTACTTTTTCCTAAAGTAGATAAGGTTAAGACTGGAATTTAAATGGTGTTAAGGAAGAAGCCAAGATAGTAATCAGAATATAATTAACAGAGTATCATCTCTCCAACAAGCAGGGCTGGCCAGCACTGCTATTCACCAATAAAAAGTAGTGGAAGATTTCCAGTATTCCAAATAAAATGCTAGTTTTGTTTGCTGTAGCTGTGTACAGGTGCTGTGTGATATGTGTGTGCATCCTTTACACCAAACGAGCCCCATCCCATCTACCAAATATAATTTTTCGCTCTTCAAAATTCACTCCATATCAGTCCAGCTTTGGAGACATTTGGTAACTGGTTTTAACTCTCAGCCACAACAGAACTGTCATGAAATCTAATTTAAGCCTATGTGTAAAACCAGGATGGTTAAAAAGCCAACATTACCTACTCTGGCAATGTTTCAAAGGTGGCATCCCATCCTCTTGTTGGCAATGCTGTGAGCAAGAGTAATATCTTCAAATATAAGTTGTGGGGTGGGGTTTTATTACTAATTTTCTAGAACTGGAGTACTAGTTGCTCAGTCCGTGTAACCCACATCACCTGTATGTACATCATAATGCCTTCATAAAGTGAAAACTAGAAGTGGTGATTTTTCCACAGGTCCTGTGTCCCAGGGTGGGACTCTGCATCTCTCAGAAATCAGGGTCAGGCCTTCCCCTTGCGATTTTTGGAGAATTAAGTGAAAAATGTTAGTATTAAAAAAAAAAAAAAGAAAAGCCCCTTTGCTCTAACCAGGCGCGGTGCAGCCCCTCTCGCCGCGGCGGGCTCAGAGCCGCCCTCCCCTGCGCGGCTTCTCCTCACGGTTCCCGCCACAGCCTCGACACCCTGAGACCCCGCGGAGGGTCCGCACCCCCGGGCTGAGGGAGCCCCTGAGGGAGCCCCTGAGGGTCGCGCTGCGCGGATCCCGTCGGAGCGGAGCGGGGCGCGGCTCAGCCCGTCCCCGCTGAGGGGAGCCCCAGCCCCGCCGGGGGAGGCTCTGCTCGGCTCCGGCACCTCGCGGGGTGGGGAGAG